>JARFMN010000015.1:600000-1177900 GCA_029372045.1 Scleroderma citrinum
TGGGGATGTATAGGGTGAAATGGTGTTGGGGTCTTGACTGAGGTTGAGGGAAGAATGGATGCTGAACAGTATGTGGCCATTTTGAAGCAAGGGTTGCTTCAAAGCATGGAGGAATCTGGAATTCCAGAAGATGACATTATCTTTCAACAAAATAATGACCCCAAGCATACCTCTAGAAGAGCCCAGAAATGATTTGAAGAGCAAGATATCAAGCTTCTAGACTGGCCTGCACAATCTCCAGACCTCAACCCAATTGAACACACTTGGAATCACCTCAAAAAATCTCTCTCAGGTTATGAGAGTGCTCCTACAGGAGTTCATCAATTGTGGGAAAGGGTGGTAGTGGAGTGGGGGAAGATTTCTGTGGAAGAGTGTCAAAAATGGATAGGAAGCATGCCTAGAAGGGTTGAAGCAGTTATCAAGGCCAAAGGAGCTTATACCAAGTACTAGATAGTTGAATTTTTGTAAAGTCAAAAAACTGTCTGCATGACATGTCATTTTCAAATGGCTGCTATTCTATCAGTTCTTATCCACATCAGTTGATTCTTGGACCAATAGAAAGCCAAGAGTAAGTATGTTATTCCATACACTCATGGGTTAGGGCTAGGGTTAGGGGTTATTGTGTTTGGTCATAGATAATGTAAAACATGCAAACATGTGGACAGTTTTTTGAGCCACTGTAAGTGTTCAGTAAAGATTCCCATACCTCATGGGAAGTAGCAAACTGGTCCATTTTGATCTGGACAATTGGTTTGCAATGACACATTATGGCTTCAAGAGCCTTCAAGTCAAGTGTGTCCCATGCGATTTGATCTGCCATAGGAGGCAGATCAGGTTGTCCTGCTGGTGGAGCTACAGTTGGTGGTCTTGTAGACATTCTGTGTTCCTTGAACTCATAAGAAATTCTTGATTGAGATTGCCCAGATTGGGTAGTTGGTCATGTTGAAAATGGGAATATTTTTCATAAACCTGGATTTTTCATCTGCCATAGCTACAAATTGTGTAAGAGCAATAGTTCAAAAAAGAAATTGTCTGTATCTGGAACTAAGACAAAAGGTTGAGGAATGACAACTGGAACTGGTACCACTGGTGGTGTGGCTCTAGGAGGAATCCTAGGCCATATAATCATAGGTCTTACAATTGGAGTTGGGTCCAGAAGCCTAGGACTAAAGAAATGTCCTAGATCATAGTCAGGACAATAGTGGTAATTGGGGAGTTGGATCCCCAATGGTTCCAAGTTAGTCATATCCAAGAGTGAAATAGGAAAAACTTCATAAGGAAAATGTATCATGAGATATGAAGGGTTAGTAAAAGTATGTAAAGAGACTGTGGATAAGTCCAAGAGATCATCATACACTCTTCCTCCTCCAGAATATGGCTGTTCAATCCAAGGCAGAGACAGATATGTATAATGGAATACCATGTTGAAGGCAGGTTCCATTTCCATTGGGTTGACTCTAAGCTGAGAAATCAAAGCCATCAACTTCTGGTGGTGGAAGGAGGTTGATCCTGCAGAGGTCAAGCTGCCAAGACAAGAGTCCATATGGATGGTCCACTGAGATGTTTCTAGGCCACCAAGTGATCCCATAAACAGGTGAGAGGTTGATGGCTGCAAGAGAGTCCAGATGGGCTTGAACCCTAGGATCACTCCTTGTGTTGATGACCTGTGAAGGCCAGATACCAATATGGGAATCTGACTGTTGGTCCAAGCACAATGGTAAGTAAGAGCTTTCATTTGAAGCTCCTTTCTTAAACACTCCCCTAAAGTGGGCATTGAGGTACTTGTTCCAGGCATGAATGGCAGGAATTGCTCCTCTAAACAGTTGAGGATCTCAAAGAGGGTGTACCCAGACTGACTTGGGTGAGTACTCATCAGGGTGAGTATTGATCCAGAATGCTGGGACAGTAAGTAGCAGGGGGTCTTCATCATTTAGAGCCAGTAAGTCAATTCCTCAAAGCTTGCAATACTGTGAGGAGTGGAATACTGGGTTAGTTTAGATGAAGGGGCCTTGTATGATCCATGGAAGAGCCAGTGAATTTCCATGAAAGGGTTCTCTGGTGCAGAGAAGGTGCTGGTAATAAAAGAAAGAGGGGAGTTAGAGGCCTCCTTATAGAAAGCCTTGGTGAAGATATGATGAGTTTTCTGCCCTCTTGAGACTATGCCTGCAATGAGGCAGTCTGGTTCAGTGGAGTCTACAAAGTTAGACCACCTAAGGCTGTGCCTATAAGGCACATCCTTTTTCTTTTCCCTAAACTCCTCCTCTCCTAATCCCAGCCTCTTCCTCCAATCCCCAGTTGATAGGTCCATTGAGTTTGATATGGTCCAGATCTGGGATGGAATCCTGGCTTGGCTGTCCATCCTCCTGGTTTGCTTAGAACCCCTGTGTTCCCTGATCACCTGAAGAGGGGTGAAGTCTGTTCTCCAGACCAAACTAGGTGACAAGTTCCACAAACTGTTTGTCAAAGAACCAGAGATCATTTCTGGAAAGGTGATGTCACATGAGAAATAGATCAAAGGGAGTAACATCACTGAATGGAGGATGATCAGGTAGAGCTCAACAAGGGGCATAGAACATATAAGTTCTAAAGAATTCAGCAAAGCTGATTCCAAGCTGCCTAGCAACCAAGAAGGTCTACTGCATATAGTACTGCTGTGGAAGCCAAAACTCTGGTTGTGGGAATATGAACCATGTGACCACTGGTAGGTAGTCATAGAATCAGTTGAAATTGTAATCCTCAAAGGCATGCAAAGCCCAATTGAAGAGAAGAGGTTCCCAATCAAAGGACAGAGGGTAGCCATTATCAAAGTGATGAGGCTCCTGGCCTTGGAAAGGCTCAGGGTTCTTGAACTGATTTGGCAAGACTGGAGCAATTGGATGTGGTTAGCACCACTGGGGCATCTGACCACTAGAGAAGGGATACAACTCAAACTGCCAGATAGACCATATAGGTGAAGAGTGGTACAACTCCAAAAGGAACATGATCATTTAATGACCAGTAGGCCAAAGCTATAGTAAGAGCAAAGGCTATATACTGTAACTCAAAAGTAACTATGAAGCACAAGTCCACCAGCCAGTCAAGCATAGCAGATTGGATTGGGGAATTGCCCATTAGGCTGAATACAATCATCTACTACACTAGAGCCTGGCAGGGCTCATAACCTAACAAACAAGGGGCAGGAAGTAGCACAGTGACTCTGTCCTTACCTGGAGGTTTGTGCTTGAGTTACAGAAGTGCAAGTATGTTGCTAGTTGAGCTATCAGATGAGCTCAGTAGAGATGAGAGAATAGTAGATTCAAACTAAGGGACAAGAGCCCTCTAAGTACAGTATATATACATACTGTACATGGTCTGTGTGCACAGAGTAAATCTAGAGCATTGTAACTACAACTACTACTTAAGGAAGGAGTACTATCTACATGGAGATAGAACATTGTAGAACATGAAAGAAGGATACTGATAGAATGGTTCCATGTGATATCCAGGTATCAGTAATAACTGGTCATGTGTTAGTTAAGTCATTAATAATAATGCAACTAAAATATATTGATCAATGAAATATGACCTGTAGACATGTAAGGTTGGCACCATGCTTGATAGTATCTGCTGTGTAGATTTCCACATTATCAACTGAATGAGACCCTGGTGTACTGGGTTTTTTTTATCAGCAGGATGATGACAAGGGCACAGCACAAATATTGCATGCTGCTTAACTTCACATCACACTTGTCACACCAAATAGCAATGCATCACCATCATGTGTTATTACAACATTGACATGGCCCTGCACATCAAGCTGTGTGAGCTCAGCTTCAGCTTCAGCTGGGGCCAAAGTAATACTATGATAAGAAACATGAAAGTAAATGTATCTGAGACTTACAACATGCCACCCAAAACCAAATAATGTGAGTAGCTCTTGGAAGCACTGCATTAGCATGTGCAGAACTATCCCAGGACCCTTTCCTTCTTTGAACCATGCATGATCAGGTCTATTGAAGACAAAATACACATGCAGCACCATCTCTGAGATGGCTGCAAGGTGACAAAAGATTGTTTGTACTTCAGATGACCCACCAGCACCAGCAGTGTGGCAATTAAAAATATTACAAAGAGAAGATATCCATGAATTGGGAGGGTCAACCTTCATGAATGTAAGTCAGTTCCCTTTCTTTGGTGGTGAGTTCAGCTCATACACATAGGTTTATCATGTATCAGGCATTTGCCCTTGACCCAGTGTGCATTCAAGGAGGCTGGAATCAAGTTCTTTGACACCTATGACAAACTTATTCCACACTACGACATCAAGCCAGTGGAGAAAATCACTGATGCAGTCAGCTTATCTGTATTTACTCTATTTACACAGCTGATGATTTATTTCCAGTACTTCAACCAATTCCTATTTTTCAAGGCAGATACACTGACTTTTACTGACTTTGCCCTGCATGGATAAAACCCACAGACACCGAACCTCCTCCCCTTCTTGTGTACAAGGTTAGTCCACATCCTACCATGTACACAGGGGAATGTATACTCACCTCATATTTCTGAAGTGGTGTCAAGGTATCAACAATCTTACTGATAAACTGTCTTCTCCAAGGTCTACAAGAAGATTGACCTGATGCTTCTCAACCATCTACTCTGCTTGATCATGGACCACAATTTGGTGGGTTATATTACAATGAAGAACAACACTGTCCTGACCTACAAGGACATGGCACACACCAATGCATATGGCCTTATTCATGGTCTGCAATTCTCTGCCTTTGCCTTCCAATATTACAGTCTAGTACTTGATCTTCTCATCCTTGGTCTCCAGCAAGCTAACAAAATGGTGGGCCTGCCACAGATGCCCAACAACTTCTTGCAATATCATGATTCTGCCATGAAGGCTTGTCACCCCATTTGGCTGTACTCTCATTATGTTGATCAACTTCACATTCTCTTCTGTTTCACTGCTGACAAAGCTTGTGACCTCATCAGTGATACCTGAGTGCCAACCCTGATCCTACCAACAACAATGTCATTGGTTATAACAACAAGCATTGCTGGCCTCAGGACTGTTGCATGAGGCTTATCAAGCCTGATGTAAACCTTGGGAGAGTGGTATTCTGGAACATCAAGCAGAGCTTACCTAGGTCCTTGACTACTATCAAGTGGGAGGGCACATTTGTCAGCATCTACTCAAAAGATGACCCACAGCTCTTATTCTTGATGTCTGGCTTTGAGGTCCACATTTTGCCCAAGATTAGGATGCTGGATGGAGATCAGTTCTTGCTCAAGGATGCAGTATGGAATCTAACTAACAAACAGACCAAAGAGCACACAGCTCAGGCCTTCCTTCATGTATCTGATGAAGGTAAATTATACCATCAAGTTGCATATACAGTGGTGTTTTTAAACTAATGTGTTTCCCCCTTAGGTATCCAACAGTTCAACAACCATATCTGACAAGTCCTCATGAGCTCTGGTTTGACAACATTCTCCAAGATTGTCAACAAGTGGAACACAGCATTGATTGGGCTTATGACATATTACCATGAAGCTGTCATCCATACAAATGAGTTGTTGGATGCTCTCATCAAAACTGAGAACAAGATTCAGACTCTTCAACATCAGTTTGAATGGGAAGATGCCATTGCATTTCCTGCCAGTGGTCTTTTGTATGCCAAAGGAGTTGGGTGGTCTTGGGATGTTGTCTATGGGCCACATCCTCATCCCCCAGAGTGACTTGTGGTGGTTGAAACAGACAGATGTTGGAGCTTGGCATCTCATTTTTATTCTGTAACTGTTACTGATAAATCTTGTAGTGACTCACTTCCACACTGGCATGTCCCATGAGGAGGACCAGCTGATTCTCAACTTGTACCAATATCTTCAGCTATGGGAAGCTGAGTTCTTGGACTCTGGTTGGAGTACTCAATGAAGTGGAAGGAGGGGAATGCACAAAACTGGTGCCTGACTCTTGAGGATTTGAAGGACAGCTAGGACAGAGATATCCCACACACCAATACTCTTTCCAGAAGGACTGCCATACATGAGTCTCAGTTTGGATTTCTTATTCTGCAACTCAAGTTGATGCTTTCTTTAGTCTGGCATATGACCATGGCTGGCATGTACATATGGACTGGAAGCAGTATCAATTGCTGAAACAGTGAATCTACTCCCTACTTGTCTCCTGTGCCTGTCAACTAAATTTGACTACAGCAACCCCTTCTGGTGGACATCACAATGCCATGATGGTAAACTATGGCAGCTCAACAACTATCATGTTGATGTTATTGCTGTGCTGAGTGGTGTTGAAGGCATCTTGGAACACACTTTGTTTAAGGGAATGTACTTCCCTACATGGGAAGGTCTTTTCTGGGAGAAGGTGTCTGGTTTTGAGGAGCCATGTGATACAAGAAGCTTACCAACATGCAGCATTCAGGTCTCAGCCAAATCCCAAACTGTTGCTTCATGCTTTGGTGGAGTCCAACAATTAACAGAGTGAACATCTATGTTGGTTTCCAAGTACAGCTCAAATTCACTGGTATCTTTGTGCATGGCAAAATTCCCACCCTTAAAATCAGCTTGATCCAAATCTTCCAAGTATGAAGCTCATGACCTCATTCAGCAATACCTGAGTGCCAACCCTGATCCTACCAACAATGTCATCAATTATGACAACAAATGTTGCTGGCCTCAGGACTGTCACATGAGGCTTATCAAGCCTGATGTAAACCTTGAGAGAGCAATGTTCTGGAATGTTAAGCAGAGCTTACCTAGGTCCTTGACTACTATTGAGTGGGAGGACACCTTTGTCAGTGTCTACTCAAAGGACAAGCCATGGATGCTGAATAGAGGTCAGTTCTTGCTCAAAGGTGCAGTTTGGAATCTCACTAATAAGCAGACCAAGGAGCATATGTCTCAGGCCTGCAGATAAACTGATGTAGCCCCTGATTACAAATCAGTGTGGTATTAGCTTGTGCAGCAGCCCCTCAGGCTTCTTCAACACAACCATCATGGGAATTAATGGATTGTGGACAGTAAGTTGATTATGTCCACACCCAGTTGTTTAGCTAACTATTTCCAGGCTGTTGCACCTGCTGCAAGTCAACATGTGCTGGATGAGTTTGTTATTAGTGAGGGCTTTCGCCCATGCAATACAAATGGTACACCCCAGCTCATGCACATTGGATTTGATACAAGGTAAGCTATGCAAGCCATCATTAGGTCAATTACATACTTACAATGATCTACACAGCCTCTGGATGCATGCTGTCTGCAGTGTTTTCACACTAGTCTGGGTGAATCCCCTGAGATCCACACTATTTTTTATCAACTCATCATGATCTTGCAAATGTTGCTACATGCCCACTTTGTCTTTGATGGACCCCAGAGGCCAAAACTCAAGTGTGGAAAGCAGGTCAAGAATGCACCCCATTTCCTTATGCAATGCTTTCAAGAATTACTTTCCACCTTTGGATTTACCTGGCATGAGGTAAGTCAGTTGTTGTGATGACTGCAAGTACTGACATCTTTTAGGCCTCAAATGAAGCTGAGGCAGAGCTTGCCAAGCTTAATGTGGTTGGCATCATTGATGCTGTCTTTTCAGATGACAGCAATATACTGCTGTTTGGTGCACCATGCATCATTCAAAGGTAAGCAAGGTTACCAGTTTTCCATGCCAACCAAGCTGATGGATGAATAGCTCTCTGCAACATGAGCATTACAATGTTATCAAAGTCTTCACAGAGGACACTTTAGAGCATGGGGCCCACCTTACTCAAGGTGGCTTACTCCTCATTGCACTGATGAGTGGTGGTGACTACAATGTATGATTTTGATTTTACCTTGTGTCATCTACTAACATAAATCCTGGACAGGATGGCATCTGTGGATGTGGTTATGATATTGCACAGAAGCTTGCCCACTATGGGTTGGGCAATACTCTACTGCAAGCTGCCACCACCCTCCAATTAATTGAATTCATGTCAATTTTCTGTGTCGACTGGTGCAACGAAGTGTGCCATGTCCTCACCTTGGACCCCCTTGGCATATTGCAATGCAAGTATCACAATCTTGCTCATATTATTCAAGCAATGGCAGATTTTCCAAACCCATCCATCATAGCAAGTTACTTGCAGCTGGTGACTTTGTGGTCCCACAACCAACCATGCTTCAATGGCATGGTGATGTCATGTCAGCCTGATGTGACTGCTATCTCTTGATTCTGTATGCAGCACTTCTCTTGGTCTGCAGAGACTGTCCTTGACAAAATGAGTCACACCTGCTGTAAATTTCTCAACATAAGTAACAATATTACAGCATGCCAGGGTCAATATATATAATTAAAACTTTAAGTCAAACAACTGTCTGCATGACATGTCATTTTCAAATGGCTGCTATTCCATCACTTATCTGAATCACTTGATCCTTGGACCAATAGAAAGCCATGGGTAAGTACACCATTCCATACCCTCATGGTCTAGGGCTAGGGTTAGGGGTTATTGTGTTGAGTCATAATTAATGTAAAACATGCAAACATGTGGACAGTTTTTGAGCCACTGTATATATACTGTACTCAGAGGGCTCTTGTCCCTCAGTTTGAATCTACTATTCTCTCATCTCTACTGAACTCTCATCTGATAGCTCAACTAGCAACATACTTGCACTTCTGTAACTCAAGCACAAACCTCCAGGTAAGGACAGAGTCACTGTGCTACTTTCTGCCTCTTGTTTGTTACTCACTACTATTTGACAGGATGGGATTCCAGGGTGTGGGGTCAATGCTTCTTTCTGGTTATCAAACTACAGATTTGATGACAAGCTCCTACAGGCAGCCACAGAAATTTTGTTTGTGAAGTTCATGCACCATAGCACCTGCTGGTGCCATGAACTCTCTGAAATCCTATGTCAATCCTGTTATGGTTTTTCCAGATTTCATCCCATTTTCCCCTTTTCTTCCTTACATAACATGCTTATCACATCCAACAGACTCTTTGAGGACTTTCCAGTATGTTCCATATTTCACTACATGTACATCATGCTGTATCAGGGTCTACATTACTCATACTACTCCTCTGTTCTCCACAATGACTCATCATGGAGACTTCTACTGCAGATGATGCCCACATGTTGTACCATACCCCAATGTACTATATAAACAGTAGTTGACAGGGAGTTAGTTCCCTATCAAAATCCTACTTGGTTCCTTGTAACAACTTCATCTGAGATCCTTAAGTCATCTTGAGGCTTTCTCCCCCATCATCACCTGCCTACAAAGGTTCTGTATTGTTTCCCTGTTGATAACCAGGAGTTCTCTCTTGGTCATCCTTTGGCTCAGCAGCATAGCAAGTCAAAAGTATGCTGTCATCTTTTGCTGGCATAACAAAAGGATTTTGATCAAACCTAATGGTACATTCATCCCCCAATGAACAATGCTCACCACTTTGAAGAAATACTACCCTTTGGAGAAAACCCAGCAACTTCAGATTTAACCCCAAAGGCCACCTATTACCCATTTTATATCAACCTCCCTATGAAGCCTTGCGCTTGTAGTATCTCAATCATTACATCCTACTGACATAGGGCCATCAACCCCTTGTCAGTCTTCCCCATACTATCATGTCAGAGGATAGACCAGTCCCTCCTCACCCAGGACACATAATGGGACCTTCCACTTATGAAGATAAAACTCATGCCTTTCCCCAGCATTTTCTCCTGCCCATCCTAATAAACCCTTTGGTCCTGACAGTTGCTCTCTTGCCCAAAGTAACACCCTCTACTACTGCCTACCATACACCCAAACCTCAAGTGCTTAGTGAATCTGAAGATGACTCCACTTTTGGACTTGAGTCAGATAACCAATCAGAAGACATCACCATCTCTATGGTAGCCAAAGAAACTATGACCAAACAGCTGCCCCAAGCCACTTCCTCTCTTGGGTTAGCAGACCCCTTCATCAGACAACAGCCCACTGCCACCCAACTCACTTCTTGGTATGAGTCAACTTACCAGCAACTGGGTGCAGTCCATGGCCCATTTCCTCCACCTGCCCCCAAGAAAGGAAAGGCCAAGGCCACCTTACCTGGAGATGATGATGACTACAAGCCATTGTCAATGAAGGAAATACTTATCAATAAACCCCCCACATTTAATGGCAACCATGCTGACTTCAGTGGATGGCTCATGTCAGTCAAAACCTACTTAGGTGTCAACCAACACATCTACAACAATGACACCAAATGCATCACCTTTGCCTTGTCATTCATGACGAAAGGAAGTGCAATGGGGTTCAGAGAAAATTATGTCATGGATAATTGGATGGACAAAACAGGGTTTTTCATCATTGACACCTGGTCCATGTTTGAAGCTAAACTAAAAAATCAATTCCAGATTGGCAATATCAAAGCAATGGCACTCATCCACCTTTCAGTAATAAAGCAGGGAAAGAGAACACTAGATGAATATGTCACCAATTTTGACAATTGCCTGGCTAAGGCAGGGCTGCTGGCAAAGGATGCCACCACGGCCACATTCTTTGGAAAGGGCTTAGACCCTAGGATAAGTAGGAAGATATTGGACCAAGGAGAGATTCCACAAACCATGCAACAGTGGAAGGATGCCACAATATCTGTGCAGGCTAGTATAGCCACTTGGAAGGTTTTTAATGAATCTAGTACCCTTCAAGACAGGAGTTTCCTGTGGAAGAACTCAAAGAAGGAGGAGGCAGTCAAAGATCCCTATGCTATGGATGTCAACAAGTCCTGACAACATCACCCTTATGCCAACACAGCAGAGAAGGCCTGCTACAGCTGCAGGAAGACTGGGCATTTCTGGGACCATTGTCCTGAAGAACAGAAAAAGAAGATCAGGAGGATGAAAGAAGAGTTGAAGGAATTGGAGAGCAAGGATGCGCCCCAATCTTCATCTTCAGGTGCATCCTCAAAGGATTTTCTGTAGGGGAACAGGACACCACACCTGCCTCCCCAGTTTCTAACTCTTGTAAAGTAGGAATTGTGAGCAAGGTCTGCCAATATGAATGTGACCACTTTGTCCCCTCCCTAGCAGGCATCGTTTACCTTACAGAGTATGAAAATGCAGCAATACAGACGCTCATTGATTTGGGAGCTGAAACAAATCTGATTGACAAGTGAGTGGCCAATCAACACGGCTTGAACAAACAGCATATAGAAGACCCATTTGAGGTTCATGGAATCGCTGGGCCCACCAGACAAATGATCATGCACATTGTCTCAGTTAAGGTAAAAATCTGGGGCAAGGAAACCAGATTGCATGCATATGTATCCCAGCTGACAGGATGGGAATGACTAATCCTAGGAATGCCATGGTTATGAGAAGAAAATCCAATCATCAACTGGAAGACTCACAAGTTGATTGGTTTTGACTTGAATGATGGAGACCTGCAGAAGAAGCACAGTGATGCTCCTGTCTTCAACAGGACCTCTATCTCAACCCAACTCGAAGTGAGCCAAGAAAAGAAAGTCATAGGTCTGCTGAATGAGTACACTAACTATGCCCTTGTGTTTTCAGAACAAGGAACTTCCCTACCTCCACACTGCCCCAGACTCAACCACAAAGTCAAGTTGAAGCCAGATTTCATCCCTAAAAAGGTGGTCCCATATTGACTTGCCCAAGATGAATTAGTGGAGCTCAACAGCTTCCTGGAGGAAAATCTCACATGCAGAAAAATATGCCCCTCTAAGAGCCAACAAGCCTTGCCAGTATTCTTTGTCAGAAAGATGGATGGCAAGAAGCAGCTAGTACAGGACTATCAGTACCTGAATGCCAACACCATCACCAATTCCTATCCCCTTCCTGATGTAAAAACACTATTGGACGAACTTGCTGAATCAAAATATTTTGCCAAGTTTGATGTGCAATGGGGCTTCACTAATATACAACTTAAGGAAGGTGATGAATGGAAGTCTGCTTTCATCACTCCAAGAGGGCTCTACAAGCCAATGGTAATGTTTTTCAGACAAACCAACTCTCCCCTGACTTTTCAGTGATACATGGATCATATGTTCGCTGACATGCACAGGGAAAAGAAAGCTGCCATCTTTATGGACAATACTGTGATCCATGCCAAGACCTGCCAGGAACTTCAAAACTGTGTATGTGAGTTCCTTGAGATCACCCAAAAAGAAGGCCTCCACCTCAAGCTTTCAAAGTCAACATTTGAAACAGAAAAACTCAACTTCCTCAGCTACATCATTTCCCAAGGAAGGTATGAATCCTCCCCAGTCAAAATGGCAGCAATCCATGAGTGACTGGTCCCTGCCACTCTCAAGCAGGTATGAAGTTTCATTGGCTTCTGTAATTTTTACCAGATGTTCATTCCCAGTTTCTCACAAATTGCATGCCCCTTGCATGATTTGAGCAAGAAGGGCATGCCATTCATCTGGGGCCCTCCCCAACAAATGGCCTTCGAGGAGTTGAAGACCAGGCTGATGGCCTCTCCAGTCCTCTTGCTCCCCAATTTTACTAAACCATTCATTGTCCACACAGACGCATTGAAGCTTGGGACCAGGGCCACCTTATTGCAAGCCAATGAACAGGGTGTCATCCACCCCTGTGCCTACCTCTCCCAGTCCCTCGTTGGTGCTGAGCAAAATTACCAGGTTTACAACCTTGAACTTCTCACAGTAATCCATGCCCTCAAACATTGGCGTGCATACCTCCTTTCCCCTGTCTCCCCTACCATGGTGTACACTGATCACCACAACATCTTATATTTCTGGCAGCCACAAAACCTCACCCCCTGGCAAGCACAATGGCAGGCTACTATCCAGGAGTACCCCCTCCAGTTTGCCTACCTGCCCAGAAAGCACAATATTCCCCCTGACACCTTATCCCACATGCCCCAGTTTGGGGAGGAGATCCTGCTCCCCCAAACCCTGTTGCCAGATTCACTTTTCCTTTCCCCAGCGGTGGGAGAGGGGGGTAGTGCTAGTTCTTTTCCTTCACCTATGCCTAATTTAACTAACAAAAACATGAAAACATCCCTGTTGAACCCCCTAGCATGTCCTTTTTATCCAAAAAACACACAGATATGCATACTTTCTAACCCTTTAAAAGAAAAAATACTAAAACAAACAGAAAATAAAAAAAATAGTAATGGTCTTATCTTCATGCCAGAGGATAAAAGAAGAGAGGTGTTAAAGGAGTACCATGATGGAAGGATGAATGATCACCCCGGAGTACGAGTGATGACAAAGAAGATGAACAAGCACATCTTTTGGCCTCATATGCATGCAGATATCTGAAGCTATGTCCATGGCTGCACCATTTGCCAAGCCAACAAAGTCAACACTCATCCTACAATGCCACCAATGATCCTGATACCAGTTAAGATGGGACAGCTACCTTTCAAGTCTATATCAGTAGACTTGGTAATGGACTTACCCCCAGCAAGAGGGTGCAACTCAGTCCTCATGGTCATCAACCAAGGCCTGACAAAGGTGGTCTTATTCATTCCCACTAATAAAACAGCTGATTCCTATGAAATAGCCCAGCTCTTCCACACCCATGTATACTCACATTTTGGGCTCCCTGACACAGTTATCAGCAACCAAGATCCTCAATTTATATCCACTTTCATGTGCAATCTCTACAACAGCCTCAGGATTGAACTTCACACCACCACCACCTATTGCCCACAGTCTAACAGCCAAGCTGAGCACCTCAATCAGGAACTCAGAACCTTCCTCTGAATGTTCACTTCAGCTGACCCAGACAATTGGTCACAGTTCCTCCCTGATGCTGAATTCACACATAACAGCTGAATCAGCTCAGTAATGGGTGAAACTCCCTTTTCCCTCCTCTATGGATATGAACCAACCCCTTACCCTGCAGATGTGGCCAATCTGCCCAGAATAGCTGAAGACCGGCTCCAGCAACTAGTGGAAACACAGGACAAAGCCCTCATCACATATAAGGCAGCCCAGGACAAAGTAGCCAAGCATTACTCTAATGGCACCTACCAGGAGTTCTTCATCAGAGACAAGGTTTGGCTAGATGCAACTAATTTAAACCTAGCCACCCCCACCAAAAAGCTTTCACCCTGACAGCTAGGTCCTTTCCCGATTACAGAAAAGATTTCAGCAGTAAACTACCAACTCAACCTTCCGTGGAGCTGGAGAATCCATGATGTGTTCCACATGTCATTACTTACATCATACGTGGAAATGGCAATCAATGACATGCCACTGCCACTGCCACCCCCTGACCTTATTGATGGAGTCAATGACTGGGAAGTGGAGCATGTTATCAAGCACTCCACTAACAGATGAAACAGGAAAATCCAATATCAGGTAAAGTGGAGAGGATATCCTCATGTGAAAAATACATGGGAACCCAAGGAGAATTTAAAGAATGCCAAGTACCTCCTTCATGAGTATCAATGCACCCACAACATCCCTCTCAAAAAGTTCCAATGAGTGATGGATACATGACTCCTCCCAACCTGTTTAGCTATGACCTGATCTCCTGCTCCCCATCCCCCACTCTCTCTGATTTCTCGGTGGACTCCCTCCACTGGAGATCCAAACCTGTTCTGCATGCCACCAGGTCCTGGTTGCTATCTATCCCCCCCTCTGTCACCAAGGAGAAGTCTCACACAACCCCCAAACATACAACTTTGGTTGCCCTGACTTCACTTCCAACAAGACGTGAGACCCCTTTCCCTGCTCCCTCAACTCCCGCCAAACCTGCATCTGCACACTCACCCTCCTGCCCCTGCCAAGATGACCTTCAGTGTGAGGACAGACCATCCACCTCATGGCTACCAGCTGTCATCATCACCAATAATGACCCCCTCCTGGACATTGCCACTGCCACCTGTGCCCCACTATCTAGCTTCATCCCTCCTGCAAGCCAACCATCTGTTGACAAATTCATCAGTTACAGTTGGATCCTTGCAGGCTATCCAACATGGGAGGCATCTGGATGGAACCCTGGACCAGACAACAACCACTTACAGGTGCTGTCTTCAGTCTTCCACAATGCCAAAAATATAGGACAACAGCTTGTTGAACTCACGGATATGGTGGATAGCACATGGGAGGAGACAACCAGGTTGAGGATTGACAATATGATGGGGAGCACAGTAATTGAAGTGATGAGTACTCAGTCAGCCATCATTTCCATCATCCATGTCAATTTTGGAGTATGACTAATCCAGTCCTTTCTATTGTTTCTTTCCAGAAGAACCATCCCTTTGGACACTACCAACCTCAATCACTATGGTCTGGGATTGGCTTTTGCAAGCTTGCCATGTACATCTGCTCACAAAGGAAAGAAGAAGGAACCCGTTGTACCACCACTCCCCTCAATTCCCAACCTCCTGCTTTGCCCCAGAACAGCTGCAAGAGTTGCAGTCATACATGCATCAGGGGATGTCCCAAGCCCAGAAGGTCCTCGGACTGAACAAGATGCAGCCAGTTCCACTCCCCCCTCCTACTCCCAGGCAGCCTACAGTTTCGCCTGCACCCTTCATGATGCTGCTGGTGGATCTATCAGCTATTGGCTCCCCTTCTTAATGAAGCTGCATGACCTCCCCCTCTCAAAGAATGTTCCCCAGTCCCTGGGGTGCACCCTCCCCTTTCCCCATGACATGTTCCTCCCAGTGCCACATACTATGGCTCTCAAGGTTCTCCTTTGTGGAAGAACCATGGTACCTGCTGATCACCCACTCTGCCCCTTCACCTGTTACCACTGTCACCACCTTGGCCATTGGTCAACTGACCATGACACCACCAAGCCTCACTGGACCCTCTCTGACCATGGGCCAGCACCTCCAGAGCTTGGTGATTACTATCAGCATTGAGGTCCCCTCTCAGGTTGTTCAGGCTAGAGCAGGGGGGTAATGTTACAGTTTTTCCAGACTTCGTCCTGTTTTCCCATTTTCTTCCTTATGTAACATGCTTATCACATCCAACAGACTCTTTGAGGACTTTCCAGTATGTTCCATATTTCACTACATGTACATCATGCTGTATCAGGGTCTACATTACTCATACTACTCCTCTGTTCTCCACAATGACTCATCATGGAGACTTCTACTGCAGATGACCCCCACACATTGTACCATACCCCGATGTACTATATAAACAGTAGTTGACAGGGAGTTAGTTCCCTATCAAAATCCTACTTGGTTCCTTGTAACAACTTCATCTGAGATCCTTAAGTCATCTTGAGGCTTTCTCCCCTGTCATCGCCCACCTATGAAGGTTCTGTATTGTTTCCCTGTTGATAACCAGGAGTTCTCTCTCGGTCATCCTTTGGCTTGGCAGCATAGCAAGTCAAAAGTACACTGTCATCTTTTGCCGGTGTAACAAATCCCTTCATCTCATGATCAAGTGGCAAAGAGGTGCCTGTCTGCTCAGTGATGTCTCACCAAGCAGATCTTACTGTCATTGCAGACTTTTGTCTACACAATTTCTCCTGGATGCTTGATGACCTGCCTAATAGCCTGAGCAAGGTTTGTGCTGGCATGGTCACTTGTGTCTTCCTTCAGGTGAGTGATACCATATACTGTGTTGTGGCTTCCCTGACCTGATTACAGATGCCTGGAAAGCTGGACCTGACATTGGACCTCTTTGTCATGACCTTCCAGTAAAGGTCAGTCCCTACCCATCACCTTGACAACTGTACTATCTCTCTCCTCATACATCTCCTCTCTGGAAAAGCAGATTTATGAAACCTTTGATGTGACCATTCCAGCAGTAATTGTAGAGTGTTCACATCAAGACCTCATGTCAAATGAAGCTTTTTGTTTGACCTCACATACATTAGCAGAGGGTCCTTAGAGAGATCTGGGGAGCACATCAGTGGGTCCAGTCATTGATCTGACTGCTAATACATTGCAGAAAATACTTCTGGATGCAGAGGTGATTAATCTCACATGTGAGGACTAGATAGAGATGTAACTGCATTCAATGTTCTGTTATAATGACAAGCTTTTGTACATGTCTATGTCTCTTGTATACCATTTGAATGAAGAATGACACTACAAACCTATAGTATCATATGATACAGGTGTTGTGCTTGGCCTGTGGCAACCTTGTGTCCTGTTTGTCTTTTTCCCCCACCTTCCTTGTACAATTGGGAATTACAGTGACCTGGATGGCTAGATGAAAGGCATTAACCACCAAGCAAGCTGCCAGAAAACACTCACCTGACAAGACCAGAAAGAAAGTGATACCTAGGAACACACATCCATCCTTGCAGGCCACACACAGAGTCAAGGAAGCCAGCAAACAGAAGCACTTACAAGCACTGAATGTTATGATTATTTCATTTTCACTGCTCATGCCCCTGTCTCTAAAGCCATACTCATTCTTTTTCAACCCTTCTACCCCTCATGTCATGTGACCTGCATTGCCACTGGCTTCTGGCACCTAGTTTAGACCTGGATGCCTAGTGCTACATATCTCTGGAGTGCCTACCACCCTGCTCCAAACTCCTATACCTGCACTCTTAAGCTCATAGACATTTTGCTTAATGAACTTGCTCTCTCTTTTCTCTTATGGACTCACCTACCATATGGATGTGTCTTGCCACATGAAGGTTATGCATTTTCCTCTCTCTTACTCATACAACAGACACTATGTGGACTTGCATCTGTATGTTCCTCTTTGACTCTTCTCTTGCTTATCACACTGCATATATAGGGCAGTGTTCCTTCTGACTCATTTCCAAGCACTGCCTGAGCTCTGAGTCATTCTAACTCATTTCTTTATTTTTATGGACCAGTCTTAGTGGTCCATCATCCCTTATCTTTCCCCCAGATGTCAATCTCTCACCCTGGATCAGCTGTGGACACCAGTGCATGCCTGTATACACAGCTCACTAGACTCTAGATTGACTATCCATGTACTTGTATGATTGTTCACTTTTCCTATTATACTTAGAGTTGAATAGCATATATAACATGTAAGAATGAGGAGCTGTCTCCTCATCTTTTATCCACTTGTGCAATCCTAGGCTATTCACCTCCCTTTATGCCCATTGGGACCAGTGAGGGTTTTGTCTTTGTGATCAAGGTCTCTTGCTGTCATTTCTAAGTTTAGATGCCTATTGTGCATTTAGTGAAACTATGTTAAAGACACAAGTGTTACTCCTTGCCCAAGACAAGTTGTAACAGAAGATAAAAGATCTTTGGTGTGTTGACATCATTATATGCCAACACTCCTCTCATCACATCTGAAGCTAGAAATCCTGCCATTGGAGAAATGAGGAACCCCTCTGTTGTCATTCTCTATGCCACATGGTGTAGTACTCCTACAACTTCATCATTACAGTTAACTATCCCTCTAGCCACTATTACCTCTAGTACTGCCTGCTTAAGCAGGTAGTACCTTACTAGTCACCCCAACCACTATTGCCCAGCATTCCACAGAGTGCCAGTCACCACTTTAAACTTTAGGCCTTGAAGGTGACTATGCCCTCCAACCCAACTCCTAAGCCTCCCATCCCACCATGGAAGGGAACTTCCTCTCAACAATCCCACTACTTAGCCAGTTGATTTGGCCTTGGGGTGTTATCTGCACTGCCAGACCCCACTGGATCAAAAGAAGTCAAAGCTACTATGTCAAAGGTAGATCTGAACCCTTATCTAATGTACATATAGGGAACCAGAAGAACCAGATTTGGACACAGAAGACTTAACCACACCTATTGCCACTGGGCTTTCTCACTCAATCATATCAGATCACCCATTGGAGAAGTCTGATCATGTATCATAATACCAAAACAGAAGAAGAAGCAATGGCAGACATGCTCACTGGAGCTACTTCTTCACTCAGCATTGCTGATCCTTTCAAAGAAAAGTTGCCTTTCCCAGGTAAGGAAAGAGGCTGTTCTCAAGGGACTGATGGAAAAAGACAGGACCATGACTCTAAGGATGACAGTAATGCCAACAAAGGCTGGGAACTAGGACTGAACAAATCTCAAATTTATGATAGAGACTATCAACATTTTGCTGGATGGTTCCTGTCAGTCAAGAGTTACATAGACCTCAACAATCATGTATACAACATGGATGCCAAGAAGATCAGCTTTACCTTATCCTTTATGGAAGAAGGCTTGGCTGCAAGCTTTAAGGAGTCATAAATAAACAAGTTTTAGATAGATGGATATAGACTCTATATCACTGACTCATCCCTAACCTTTGAGGAGACCCTGAAGGAATGTTTCCAGGTTGGCAACATCAAGTCTATGGCCCTTATCCATCTATCAGACATCAAGCAGGAATGTCAATCCCTGGATGCCTATATCACCTTGTTCCTGAATGGGATGAACAAGGCAGAACTCAATGACAAAAATGTAGTGGCAGCTACCTCTTTTGGCAAGGGTCTTGACTCTGCAGTTACCTGGAAGATCCTTGACAACAGAGAAGTCCCCCAAACAGTCAATCAGTGGATCAGCATGGAAATCAAAGTCCAAGCCACCACTGCAACCCTTTATGTTCTCATGGGAGGTGCTACTGAATTTGACAGGAACTTCTTGTGGAAGGAGCAATGGTACAAGCTGAAGAAACAGGAATGTGGTCCTTATGCTATGGGTGTCAATAAAACAAATATCAAGGCTTGTCAAACCAGAAGTAGATGCTTCAATTGCAGGAATGATGGTCATATCAAGAAGTACTGCCCAAACCTCACTGGAGGTCAACCAAAACCAAATGAACAGAGGATCTCAAGAGAATCTCAGATAGAAGAGATGCAGGCAGGGATCAAAAAGTTGGAAGCAGAACAAGGCAATAACACTAAGGGTGTGCTTTCATCTAAAAAGGATTTTTAAAGGGTCAAACTGGCAACACAGCAGTTCATGACCCTTCTACTTACCAGACTTGTACTAGCAGGATTGGCAATCTAGAGAGATGTGGTAATGAGGCTAAGACCTATGATTATGCAAGAGGCTTATGCCTCATGTCTATCTCCAGATCTGCATACCTATGTAAACTCAAGAATGAGGACAATGTGTCCTCATCTTTTATCTACTTGTGCAATCCTAGGCCTTTACTCCTTCTCAGTTCCCTCTGAGCAAGTCTCCTGTATTGTCCTTTGACCACAGACCTCTCACCATTGTCCAGAGTCTAAGCATCCATTATGCACCTAGTGAAGGCTTCACTAAAGGCTTGAGTTGTTCTGCCCTGCCCAAGATAGAGCATAACAATGCTCAGCTCCAAGCACTCATTAACTCTGGAGCCAAAACCAACATTGTTGATACAAGAAGTGTGGCAGAATACAATATCCTCATATGGAAAATTTGAACACCCTGGAACCTAAGAAGCATAACCAGAAAGATGAATCAAAACATTAATTAAATTGCTTCTTTATGGATCAAGGTGTGGGAAAACAAAATGCACATGAGAGCCTATATCACTTGGATAGATAATGGAGAAAGGTTGTTATTAGGCATGGCTACATGATTTCAATCCTATTATCAATTAGGCTATGAGAAAGCTAATCAGATGGAGTACTGATGGAGAAATACAGTCCATAAAACCACCATCTCAACAGAACTTGAAGCTGCCATCAAGAAAGAGGAGGTTATACTCTCTCTACAATACAAAGAGTATAGGAAGTCTTCTTGGAGAAGGAAGTTCCCCTATTGGGGCATAGAAACTTCCCAGACCATGAAATAAACTTATGCAAAAACTTCAAACCTTGGAAGAGTAAGGTTTACAAGCTGGACCTGGCTGAGCAAGAAGAACTTGACAGTTTATCAATGAGAATCTCACTTGTGGAAAGATTCACCTATCACAATCACCACAAGTTGCACTGGTCTTCTTTGCACTGAAGAAGGACAGAAAGAAAAGGTTAATCCAGGACTACTGCTATCTTAATTTATTAACAGAAACAGACTCCTACCCCTTACCAAACATCAAGACTCTCCTTGATGAGTTGTTGAAATCCTGCTACTTCACAAAGTTCAATGTGCAATGGGAATTCATCAATATACATATGTATCAAGGAGGGAGACAAGTGGAAAAGAGCATTCATAACACCAAGAGGGCTCTTTGAGCCAATGGTAATGTTCTTTGGACAAACCAACTCACCACCTACCTTCCAGCACTATATGGACACAACCTATGTCAATATGTGCACTTGGAAGAAGGTTGTAATATTTATGAATGATGCTATGGTCCATGCAAAAACAAAAGAAAAAATCTATGAAGGAATCAAGGAATTCTTGAAGATTTCTAAGAAGGTGAACCCCTGTCTCAAGCTTAGCAAGTATATGTATCTTTGAAATGAAAGAACTTGAATTCCTTGGATATACATACCATTAAACATGGCTGATACAAACTTTTCCCCATCAAGACAGATGTGGTAAAGACTTGGGAAGTCCCAACTAACCACTGGGATCTCTGGTCCTTCCTAGGCTTCTGTAACTTTTATAGGATGTTCATACTGAGATTTTCACAAATTGTTAGACTACTCCACAACCTATTGAAGAAGAACATTGATTATGTACAGGGAGCCAGTCAACAGAAGGCCTTCAACAAGCTTAATGCTTGTTGATGTCCTCACCCATCTTGCAACTCTATGATAAGTCCAAACAGTTTATCATCCATACTGATGCTTCTAAGTTAGGAACTGGAGCTATACTAAACCAAACTGATGCACAGGGTGTGCTTCACCTGTGTATGTACTTATCCTGGACTGGAACAAAACTACCAAGTATACAAACTTGAATTGTTAGTGGTAATCTGGGCTGTCAAGGAGTGGTGCCCATATCTCCTTGCCCCTGTTGGACCAATGCTAATATGTACAGCCCATCAAAATCTTACATATGTATTTCCAGGAACCACAAATGTTGACACCTTGCCAGGCTACATTGTAGGAGTATCCCATCAAGTTCATTCACCTTGCTGAAAAGCATAATACTCCTCCTGATACTCTCTCATGTATGTCTAATTTGTCAGCTGATCCAATGCCACCTTCTACCTTATTACTGGATTCTGTATGGTTTTCATCTGAGGGGGGGTGAGAAATCTTTGAATTTCAAGTTTAAGCAGGAAAAAGGCAAAAACCACTCATGTCCTGACACTCCATAGGCTCTGCCAATGACAGCCCATGCTATGATGGTATGAGCAGAAAGGTGCCCATCTGAGAAAACATCAAAGACTGCTGCTTGAACCAAGGGCCTTTACTAGTTATCTGTGGAACTGATGAGCAAAGTAGCTGAAGACCCAGAAAGACTATGAAACAAAGAAGAAATAACCAATAAAGAGAAAGTGGATGAAAAAAAGATCTATGTATATTGCTAAAGAAAGAAGAAAGGAAGTCCTATATGAATACCATGATATCCAACACTTACAGTGGCTCAAAAAACTATCTGCATGTTTGCATGTTTTACATTATCTATGATCAAACGCAATAACCTCTAACCCTAGCCCTAGCCCATGAGTGTATGGAATAACATACTTACTCTTGGCTTTCTATTGGTCCAAGAATCAACTGATGTGGATAAGAACTGATAGAATAGCAGCCATTTGAAAATGACATGTCATGCAGACAGTTTTTTGACTTTACAAAAATTCAACTATCTAGTACTTGGTATAAGCTCCTTTGGCCTTGATAACTGCTTCAACCCTTCTAGGCATGCTTCCTATCCATTTTTGACACTCTTCCACAGAAATCTTCCCCCACTCCACTACCACCCTTTCCCACAATTGATGAACTCCTGTAGGAGCACTCTCATAACCTGAGAGAGATTTTTTGAGGTGATTCCAAGTGTGTTCAATTGGGTTGAGGTCTGGAGATTGTGCAGGCCAGTCTAGAAGCTTGATATCTTGCTCTTCAAACCATTTCTGGGCTCTTCTAGAGGTATGCTTGGGGTCATTATTTTGTTGAAAGATAATGTCATCTTCTGGAATTCCAGATTCCTCCATGCTTTGAAGCAACCCTTGCTCCAAAATGGCCACATACTGTTCAGCATCCATTCTTCCCTCAACCTCAGTCAAGACCCCAACACCATTCCACCCTATACATCCCCAAACCATGAGTGAACCTCCTTCAAACTTGACTGTACCTTTGACCTCTCTGGAAATAAGCCCTTCACCCTTCTTTTTCCACACATACTCTTGTCCATCTGACCCAATCCTGTTGATTTTGGTCTCATCTGACCATATAACTCTTTTCCAGTCCTCCACAGTCCAATGCTGATACTTGAGAGCAAAGGCTAACCTCTTCTTCTTGTGACCAGTAGAAAGCAATGGCTTTTCTTCTTCACCACAGCCTTCAATGAGGGTTCTTTGAGGGTATTCCTCACTGTCTGAGAAGAAAAAGGACTATCAACAATAGAGTTGATGAAATGAGTGGCTTGAACAGCATTTTTGACCTTGCCAGTAAGAATTTGCTGGACAATGGCCCTTTTATTGATGGAGGAAAGCTTGGAAGGGCAACCACCATGAAGCCTAGGCCTCTCTGGTTGGATTTCCTGAAGAACCTGGGATACTGTAGACTTCCCTAGACCAGTCTGTGAGGCAGTATTCCTAGTAGACAGGCCAAGAGAGGCAAGAGAGATGATATTTTGTCTTTGAGAGGTGGAAATGGATTTCATGATGATGATGAGAAAATGAGCAGAGGGTGGTGGGGTTTATATATGTTGGATCATACTCATTACATAAAGGTAACATAATAGAACTCTTGATGGATGTATGTAATGATATCACAGCATGCCAGGGTCAATATATATAATCAAAACTTTAAGTCAAACAACTGTCTGCATGACATGTTATTTCCAAATGGCTGCTACTCTATCAATTCCTATCCAAATCACTTGATTCATGGACCAATAGAAAGCCAAGAGTAAGTATGTTATTCCATACACTCATGGGCTAGGGCTAGGGTTAGGGGTTATTGCATTTAGTCATAACTAATGTAAAACATGCAAACATGTGGACAGTTTTTTGAGCCACTGTATATAGGTGGGATGTCCCATAATAGCCTCCAAGACATCCCATTTCTCTTTGTATACATGTGGGATGTCCCATAGTAGCCTCTGAAGCTTCTATGGGACATTCCATTGCTGTCTTTTTATATAGGTGGGATGTCCCATAATAGCCTTCAAAGGCACCTTTGGAGCATCCCATTGCCCTCTTTTCATATGTATGGGATGTCCCATCAGAGCCTCCACAGCACATTTTGGACATCCCATTGCTCTCTTTTCATATAGATGGGATGTCCCATCATAGCCTCCAAAGCAGATTTGGGACCAGATTTCTACACACATGTTGCTGTTGGTATGAGAGCTGAATGAGAAAGTAGATATAATTCAACATAATTTCATTTCCATCACACTTAGTGATGACTGTGAGTCAGCCATAGTATTAGTGTGCTTTCCACAGCCCACAATAGCACAGTCAGACAATCAATATGGCTCAAGTGAACAGTTGGTGAAGGAGATTTGAAGATTTGAACTCAAATTATGTATCAATTAGGCTATAGCAGTCAGCTACACTTGTATACATAATTACATGTTACATACATGATATTACCATCAATGACAACAACCATACCATCCTCATGTACATAATAATCCTATGACAATGATGAAAAACAACACCCATACAACATGTAAGCTTGTCAATGTGTGTGAGATTTCATGCATATATTGTGTTAATGTTCTTTATCTCCTTCAACATAATAGCAAAGACAAGGACTCCTGCCATCACCATGTTCATTGTCTTCCCTGGTGATGATAATTCCTCCTACTGCTACCTTTTGTCTATAACCATCATGGCCCAGGAAGGTCTATTATGTGTACTATTGTAGATTAGCCCATGTTTGTGAATTTTCCCTATGAAATACAAATATTGACCACTGAGTGCAGACTATTGAGTGATCAAGTATGCAGGATGCCTACCAGAAGGGTCAACTGGTCATATTTCTATTGTTACTAGATGACTATAAATGATCACACAACTTATTGGCTGAGGTATTGTTTGAATCCCCTTATGCTTAGGTGTATCATCTCATTATCAATTAATTTGACCTTGCTCACTGCCATATAATTTCTCTCATATTTGAAACTTGTTGTGATTCTGTAATTGACCAAAACTAAATGAATTCACTGACCATGCTGCCATGGATTGTGAGAAGAATGCCAATACTCTAACCCCAGCAGACTTTATTTTAACTGGCTGCTAGTTTGGTTATTGTGACTGATATTTTCTTGCAGCTATCACTGGGGGTGTGAGAAAAATATACTTGAATTATACATTGTATTAGGTGAGAAGTTATTTCTCATCCAGTGTCTCAAATTCAGTCCTCACAAAACCAGTGGTGAATGTATATATAGGGCCTGCCTTAGGATATTCCATTGCTTTTAAATATATGGCTTGAATGTCCTATAATAGCCTTCAAAGCTCCCATGGGACATCCCATTGCTTTCTTTTTATATAGTTGGGATGTCCCACAATAGCCTCCAAAGCTCCCATGGGACATCCCATTGCTTTCTTTTTATGTAGGTGGGATGTCCCATCATAGCCTTCAAAGCTCTCATGGGACATCCCATTGCTCTTTCTGCATATAGGTGAGATGTCCAATAATACTCTATGAGACATCCCACTGCTCTCTTTTATATAGGTGGGTCATTCTTCAAACCACCATTTAGACATCTCATTTCTCTCTTTTTATATAGGTGGGTTCCTCTCTCATAGCCTCTAACACATCCCATTACTCTCTTAGTATACAGGTGGAACAGCTTTCAAACCTCAGTGATTTCAGACACACTACAGTTCAAGGAAAACATCAGATAGGATGAGTGGTTGTACTCCATGATTATGACTTTATGTGAACTTGATGCCAATTCCCTGTCTAACTCAGAATTCTGAGTCAAACAAGGGTTTAGGCAGTGCAGTCAACATTCAACTAGTGATGGTACATAGAATGTTCAGTTGCTCAGTTGACAAGATAGTTGCTGCCCTATTGGATCAAGACACTCAAGTAGAGGAAGTGAAAATAAAACACATGAGACAATGCATAGAAATATCAGTGATTCAAGTCAAGAGACAATACTAGGGAGATAAGTTATCAACATATTGTACATGATGTAAAATGAGAGTGTATCAGACACAGAAACAATAAGATTGACAGAAGGTAAGATATGGGCTGAGTCACAAACCAAGCACTTCAGGATTAGGCTATCTGACCTGCCCAAGGGAAGAGCATAATCATCCACAACACATTGTGAGAGGCTGAAACCATGAACCAAAGTAATTAATCTCATGCAATTCACAAGGAATAGGATTGAGATGCATGCCTTCTGGTTTGATGCACAAGGCCCAAGGACCAAAATTCAACAATAGGTAAAGGAGAAAGAACTGTGGGGAACAGAGGGCCAGTAAGGACACAAAGTACTAGAGGCCCAGGAACAAGAGATGATCAAGCTATATGATGGTGGTGGTTAAAGCAGCTGGCTGTTCAGTTGGCATTGAAGAACCTGCTTTTGTAGTGGTCACTAAGCCATAAATGTCATGATAAAAGCACAGTAAGAGTGGTCATGACCAACAACCATTTACATGATGTACATGACAATGAATGAAGTCCATCACCATGGTTATGGCCACTCCATTGCAACAGGTACATGGTAGCATCAGTGTGGTAATTTTGACAATTCATGGTTATTGTCACAGCCATGTTTGAGGTGTGGTGATGAAGACAAAGCATCCTTGAATCCCTTTGTAACCCAACTGTACAGCAAAGCATCAAACATGAAGTCACCTTGCTTGCAAGATTTCTGGCACCCCATACCCATATTTCCATTGATGCAAAAAATCCAATACAAAGAATAACTCACTGCTCCCTGGCTTGTTGGTATGCACCTGCCCTACAACATCCAAAGTGTACCCAGTCCTCATATGGATCATTCTTCATCTTTCAACCAGTATCCTTGAAGCTTGTCTAGTCAGCACTCACACCTCCAATCAATGTATTCAAAGAAATCTAAGTCTAGCATGAAGAAGACAGTTGGCAATATGGTGTTTGGTGGTACAACCAGGCCATTATGCAACAGCCTTCAAAACAATTTTCAGGAAGTTGAAAGAGCCAATACACCCATAGCAACCACAAGAAGAGCCAAATGGACTGTTGAATGTTAAGGCTCAAAGAGCCTGTAATGCCTTCAGAACCAGCACTTAAGTTCTAACCCTAACCCTAGAGGTCCTGAACCTCAACACAAAGGTTTGGTGACTACTCTTGTGGTGGAACCCTTCACCCAGAGGCTATTGCTTGCTCCTAAGTCCTAGTAGGTACAAGAGGAGTAGAATGACATGGATTGCAAAGGAGATGAAAGATGGGGAATCCATCTTTCACCATCACTCTATATACTGGTACAATCCATTGTACACATAAGCCTACTGTGCAAATAGTACACCTAGTTATCATACTAGGAATGAGTCAGTCTGTGTAAGCTATGACACATCTGTTATATGAAATAGAGGAGAAAATAAGTCAGTTTATCTGGAAAAATAAGCAGGTGGCAGTGCTGTGACCTGCTTATTTTTGAGTCAGCCACCAGCCACAATGGCAGACCAGCGGCATTAGAAACAGCCATGCCATGGTGTTGATGGCATGTGCATCATTCCATTGTGCCAAGGGGGGGTGTGCAGGGTGAACACAGAGGGGTCACTTACATTGGGATCAGGATCCATGGATGCAGTAACAGGTGTGATGAGTTGGCACATTGAGACCTTTGAACGCCTGCAGAACCACACTGCACTGGCAGCCCTCATGCTGAAGGTTACTTATGAAGGGAGGTGCAATTGTATAATGATGGTTCTTCACATGTTTTGACCTTTCAAGTTTGGGTAATCTCTGTTGACCTTGAAGGACACACAGGGTTGTTTACATTGGACCAGGGTCCAGGTGGAGTGAGGTGGACTACTCATCAGAGTACTACTGAGCAAGCACAGGTGGTAACAATTTGAGTTTGGTGAGTGTACGGTCAAGAAATGGGACCCAAAATGACTACTAAAGCATATTCACTGAAAGCCCATCTAATGACTTGTGAAGGGAAGAAGGGAGGTTGACTAGAAGTGCTTGGTACCTTGTATGGGCACTGTGGGAGGTGTGACTGACTTAGGTATCATAACTGGCCATAACACAGACAGCAGCCTACCCTGACCCAATTCTGAGCAGAGGCCCTTGTCCCACCAAATGGTTTGCAAATTTACCAGCTCAACTTTGCAAATCTAGCCAGTTCAGTTGCAAATGTACATGCATATTTCTATCTGTAAAGTCGCTTTACTGACTTTACTCTCCTTTCTAGCACTTTATAGCTCAACCCAGTTCATGGCCTCAAGGCTTGGATCAGGGGTATGAGTGGTTGGTGATCTATCAATTTGCCAGCACTCACCAACTGCATGTATGTAGGACACATATCAGTAGGAGTTTTAATTTCTCTTCCTTTCATCCCTTCTCACATTGCTGGCTGTCCAGCATTGTCTGCTAGTAACTGTCATCGGTGAGTTCCTATCCCACCAACGATCTTCCATCACTTCACCCAGCTGACCCATTGCATAGGAGATAGTCAACATGGCCAACCTGACTGTGAATCTGGCTGATCTTCAGTTTTCTGGTTTGTGGCCATCCTCATGCCAATTGGTTGCCCCAAATCCAAAGCATCTGTCAAGCATGCTCCTAGTCAGCTTGTTATGACTCTGGTAAGTCGCAGTTTTTGATGCCTTCCAAATACTCAATGCTAACATTTGCTGTGTAGATTGTAATTGTGAGTCCTGCTCATGGGCTTGCACCTCATTGCACCAGTGGCAAGCACACTCAGCAACCTGAAGAGGGTCAATGCAAGGTCTTTCTGGTATGTAGTGAAATGCTGCTCCCAACATATTCTACACTCTTACACACTTCATTGGCATCACTCCTCACCCATCAGTATTGAGGACCTCTCCACAAAAATCATATCTACTGTTTTATGTGCTTCATTGACATTACTCCCCACACCCGTTGGTGTTGAGGATCTCTCTGCAAAAATTGTATCTGCCTTTTTACGCGCTTCATTGACATCACTCCCCACACCTGTCAGTATCAAGGACCTCTCCACAAAAATTGTATCTGCCTTTTATGCGCTTCATTATCCCCACACCCATTGGTTTTGAGGACCCCTCTGCAAAAATTGTATCTACCTTTTTGTGCACTTCATTGGCATCACCCCCCACACCTGTCAGTATCAAAGACCTCCTCGCAAAAATTGTATCTGCCTTTGATGCACTTCATTATCCCCACACCCATTGGTATCAAGGACCTCTCCACAAAAATTGTGTCCACCTCATCATCTTTAGGCTACCCACAGCCTTTGGATCATGCTCAAGTACCTGCTACAAAAGGTAAGATATTTGCATTCTTTTCACCAGCTGTGTGGTAATTCATTGCTAGGATGCCCCAGCCTGGGCAAGGATGAGTTTCAGGTTATCCCCCCCCCTCCTCAAGGTTTTCAGCCACTGTTTTATGGCTGCCCTGTGGCAAACCTGGCTTCACAGACATTGTTTTGTCAGCTCAGCATTGGGTGATGTCATCTGACCTTTATCTTGACTGTTCTTTCAGCTGACTTTCTTGCAAGTCTCTTGTCTTGTTCAATAGCTATGGAACCCAACAACCTGTGGGAGGTGAGCAGGGTTCCTGTACTATTCTGGAATGATCAAACTAATTGTCATGACAATTAGGTTCTTGTGCCCACTGCAGTGCCTTGCACACTCAGTGAAGTTGCTATTAGAGGCATCAAACCATCTGGCAATGAAGCAAGTGATCAATTACTGACTGTTGGGTTTAATGCAAGGTAAGTTTCTTATTACATGTGCTGTCATTTCATTCCTCAAAAAACAATTAGTGCATGGACCTATTCACTGTGTAACATGTTTTCATGGCACCAAGCTGGGACAGGGAAGTCACATGAAATGTGAATAATCTTTTGTCGTCTTGCAGCAATATCTCAAATGCTTCTCCACCCTCATTTTATTTTTGATGGCTCAGAATGCCCTTGGTTCAAGCTGGACAAAGAACCTATCTCTGCTCCACCCCTCCTTGTTCAGCACTTCCAAGAACTTCTCACTGCATTTGGTTTCAACTGGCATATAGTAGGCATTTCTCACAGGGCTGGTTTGTTACTGACAGGACACCTCAGGCCCCTGCAGAGGCAGAGGCAGAACTTGCCTATTTTTATTCACATGGCCTTGTTGATGCTGTGGTGACACCATTCAGTGATGTGCTGTTGTTTGGCGCAACTAGTGTCATCTGAAGGTAAGTTTAAGTTGGTCATTGCTGGTTGCCATCTCACTTACTATGCACACTAGCATCCTGTCACCCAGCAAGTATGGAGATGTTGAAGTCTATATGTCAGATGCCTTGCAACATGGTCCCTTCCTTGAATGGGGGGACCTCCTCTTGATGGCACTCATGAATGGTGCAGGTTATGATGTAAGTCAGAGGTTTATTCTGGCCCACCTTATGTGCTAACAATTCCATCTCATAGTTTGGGCTTCCTGGCTGCAACATGGACATCTCTCATTGTCTGGCCTGGTATGGACTTGGAAGATCCCTTGCACAAGCAGTGACTGAACAAAAATTGGCTGATTTCATGAGCTTTGTTGCCAAGTGGTGCAAGGACCTGTGTTGGGTGTTGGAGAGGGATCCCGAGTGTTATCTCAGATGAAGGTACTATGAACTTGCCTGTGTTATCAAAGAGGAACATACTGAGTTCCCTAACCCTGCTATCCTGGCAGCATACTTATCACCACTCACATCATGGACAGGTGGTGGACATCCTCCTGTATCTGTTGTGACATTGCACCAGCCTGACCTTGCAGCCCTCGCCACATTTTGTTCACAACATCTTGGCTGGTCAATGGATAACCTCAGGCCCAGGCTTATGGATGCTCACACAGGTGCAATTATCCATTCCCTCTTACAGGTGTGTAGTTATACTAAACGTGCTCATCCATGCTGATAATATATTTATCTAGATTCCGGGCAACATTGATGGCCAGGCATTACAAAATTGCCTTCAGGTCATGAACTATTGTGATGGACCATTGCTGCTGTATGAGATCTCCTTACCACATCAACACCTCCCTGCAGCATCAACAGATATTAACAACACACATGTTGGATTATCTGGTGAAGAGAGTGACTCCACATCCCTTGACATGAAGGTCCCAGCACTTGTACTGGAGCTTTCAAGGCCTGAATTGGTGCAAGGTCCCACCAGTTCACCAACATCTCAGTCAATATTGGAGGGTGAGGATGAGGGGGACATGGTGATTGACCTTACATTTGACACAGCATATTTTGACACTGGGGTTATTGACCTGACAGGTGAGGACTAATGCCTACAGAATTGTTCTTGTTCTGGGCTCTACTATAACATGCACTTATCCCTTAGTCTGAATGTATTACAATATTTGCCTTGAATCTGAAACAAATCACTAGCTACTAACACTGTGTGAATCAGTCCAGGTGTCTTTGTAACTCTCACATCACCTTAGGTTCAGCATCTGTTGCACAGATGCTCTTGCCATGGTCAGACAGAAGACATCAATGACTAAGCACACTGCCCTACCTGAGTCTCCTCACAAGTCGAAAGGGAAGGGGTGAACATCTGTGCAAGACCAGCCAACCCTGCAGGCAGTCCATCAGATTAAAGAAACAGGCAAGAAAACTCACCTTCAAGTAGCAAAGACAAGGGAGACATATGCCAGGCATGTCCACCAAGGATGAGCATGGTTACAAAGCCATTTCACTGCAGAAAAAATTCAATCACCAAATCACCCTGAAAAGGACTCAGAAACCTATGGTGACCCAGGTTTCAAGGATGCATTTGAGCACAAACCAAATCAGTGCTCTGACAAAGCTCTAGCACTTTACCTTTCATGGAGAGGTTTCCAAGAGCACTGCAGCCAAAGCACAATTGATGGTATCCGAGCAGCCTTCAAGATGTGGTGGGATGAAGCGTGCATGTTGCAACCATTCTGACACCTACCTATTGATTTAAATGTCCTTGATGCATTTGCAACCCTTGACAGAAATGGTGCTGTGTTTCATGGCAATTGGCACTACAGTGATGTGTGGCATCAATGGGAAGGCAACCCAGTCCACTCAGCCAAAGTTGAGGATGTGGTAGCATCTATCCAGCATAAAATCAGCTCTGATGGAACTCAGCAGACACACTCAGGTGCAATGAAGAAGGAATATATGGATTGCATACTCACCTGGTCCCAGTCACTGTGCCTGCTTGACATCCCATTCAAATTTGTTGGCCTTGCAATGGCTGGATTGGAATCACCACTGCCTGGAGAGACTCTGAGTAATAAAATGAGGTCATTGATCACATGACACATCAAACAGCTTGCCTTCAATGCTGTTGCATTCACACTCTGGACAAGGTACATCATCTATTCCAGACTGTTTGATCTGTGGTGTAAACTTTGATCTATGGTACTAGGAACTTTGAACTTGTGAAGTTGAAGCATAGAGATGTCCAATTTGACAACACTGCCATAGATGGCATGTTCCTGAAATACATGCGAGGCGAGGAACATTCACTCACACTTAATGACCTTAATACATATTTTGAGATCCATCTGAGGAATCGGAAAGGTTGGCAGAGAAAGCTTGACAAGGGCATAAGAGAAATAGCCTTACACAGTGCATCCATCCACCTTTGCTGCTGTGTTATGACAATGCAGTGACCTAGCATCACCTAACAGGTAATCAATATAACATATATCCATGCCCTGATATGGGCATGGCGTGTGATATGTTTTGATGGCTTCTTCTGTGGGTGAAATGGGTCAAGTACGTCCATCTGGGCCACAGTATGGCCAAGGGGGACTTTTTGTTTCCTGCAGTTGGCACAAATGGTGTTCTTCAGCCAGGCATACCTCTTTCTCATGACACAGTCCAGAGATGGATTGATGAAGCAATAGTAGGGGTGGGAATATCAGGAAGGTTCTCAACACACTGTTTTCATCAGGGTGGTGCACAATACCAATTCATGTATGCTCCCATTGGGCAGCGGTGGACCCTTGCCCAGGTTTGATGGTGGGGCGGATGGGCAGATGGTGAGCAGGTGAGTCCAGCAGATGCAGCTGGTGGTCTTTCCTATCTGGGTACATGCTAAAATCAAAACTAACTGTTTTCCCTTTTCTCTGTAGTGGGATACACTGATGTGCTACCTCCTCGATGAACTCTATTGCTATGAAAACAAACATAGCAATGCCCTAGGACCAATCTCATGGGAAGCTGACCATTTGCTTGCCAGTGAAGGCACACTCATCCAGCCAGCATCCACAGAAGCCCTCTGCCTGGCACATGCATCACTGACAGCAGATGTGGCCACACTGCACACATCCATGAATAAAATGAGTGCATCACAAGCTATGATGTTGGAGGACATAAGGGACTTGCACCAAAAACTTGGCAATATGAGCAACTTGCTTGAAAAAACCCTTGCACCTGCCACTGCACATGGTGCTAGCCCACCGCAATGGTCACTGGGGTCGCCTCCGGATGCTGACAATATCCACACATCTGGTGAGTTTGCCTCATAATTACACACTTGTAGACTGATGAACTATTCCCTACCTAGCAACAGCATATCAACATCCAACATCCACACAGACTAGTATCATTCAGTTACCTCCAACAATCCAATTCACCCCAAATGCACAGTCACCTCTGCCCACCTTCCATTCACAGTGGATGCAGTTCTCCACACTGCTGGTCACTATAATGATGGCAAGTTCAACACCCATGTCGCATTCAAATGCCACTGTTTTGGCACCTGTATTGCACTCAAACATCACCATTTCGGCACCTCCTCCTTCACTCATAGGGCCTTGAAGGACTGTGTACTCATCCATTCCTCCCAAGGGAATGCTCATCCCAAATGTGCCAGTCATACACAAAGATAATATGCAGACACCAAGAACTGAGTCCTGGAAGGACATTATATGCCACTGGACAGAGGGTGAGGAGCAGCTCAGCCTGACTGTTCCACTCAAGGATTGGCCACATAGCTGGTACAATGGGCCACATGGGTGGAAATTTAACTTGAAGTGTTACCAGCGAAAGGTTGTTGCAACAGAATACCTGGACAAGTAAGTTGATCTCCCTCCAAGCAGCCCAATCTGTGACCTGTTTCAAACCCTGTTCTAGATTCCATGAAAATGAAAAGGACTTCCTCAAAGCTTATGGAAGTACTGCTCGTCTGGGACACACAAGTCTCCTCAAAGCCATCCTGGCTGCACACAAAGAGTATCCCAGAAATGGGGAGTGCCACTGCCATCTTATCAATGAAACCCAAGGCAACTCTTCTCCCACTGGCAGCATAGTATGAGCTGTTGTTGTCCCTTTCACCCTAACATTGTGTCCTGCCTTCATTTATTTATGTCTAGACTTGCATACACTACATACACCACTATTTAATGATAGCTAGTTTGGTTGTTATGTAGATAGTCTACAACTACTACATTTGTCTGGCATCATGTGCAGCATGAATACAGATTGGTCCCATGGCCGAAGTTTCTGAGAAGAATGTGCTGAAGCTGTCATCATGCTATGGTAGATTGATCATCCTCTGGGGGTGGAAGTTTCAGAAAAGAATGTGCTGAAGCTGTCATCATGGTGTGGTCAATCAAATCCTGGGAGGGGAGTTTCAGAAAAGAATGTGCTGAAGCCATCATTGTGGTGCTTTGTCCCTGGGGGTGGAAGTTTCAGAAAAGAATGTGCTGAAGCCATCATCATGGTGCTTCATCCCCAGGGGGTGGAAGTTTCAGAAAAGAATGTGCTGAAGCCATTGCTGTGGTCACCATTGCCATGTGTGGTGTTGTGGTCAATCAATCTGGTCTCTATTTTGCTTCCAATGACCCAATGCAGGACTATGACAAGCGCATTATGAACTGGGTACTAAGTGGCTGTAATGGCACCACCCCCTCACAGGGTGCACTGGGCTCGGCAGCCCATGGGGATGCTGACACAGTGATGTCCATCACATCAATGATGCCATCAGTCACTGCGGGTCACCCCATCACCTCTCATGCACCCAAACCAGGCAGGCGCCCTTCACCACCACTGCTTATTTCTTGCACTAAGTCAGTTTGATGCAACACACAAGGTCACATGATCAAGAAAGGGGCAGTCCACCAGAAAGGGGGAAAGGTGGATTCCCATACATTGGTAAGGTAAAACAAAGAGATAAAGGAAATGTACTGAGTCCACAAAGTGTCTGTTGTATGTATAAGTAGAAAGGGGGAGAAGCATAAGTGGGAAATGGGAAAGCCATAACATTGAACAGGTTGCTAGAGGTGAAAAGCAGGGACAAGATGTACAAACAGTTCATACAAGTGAAAATGACTTACAGACACTAATAAAAGTGAGTTCAGATGGCTATCAGAATGATATAGGGGTGCATGGGTTGACAATATGCATTGATAAATCAATGAGACTGGTGGCAACTGGAGCCATGTAATTGAGAATTCAGATTTCCTGAATGAGCTGACAAGAATCACTATTACATTGATTGAACAGAATGATGCTAAAAATGCAGGCATGTACACTGAACATATGACAACTCATTCAAAAAATTTAAAATGTGTTATCAGCCATGAATAGTGAGTCAGTTGAGAAGATTACTTATTTATCTTTCTCATTCCAACACATTAAGAGACAAAGAAACTGATTTAGGTATTTGAAGATAGTGTTTAAAAGTCCAGTGCAGACCAGTTGCAACCAGCCCAATCAGAGTGGTCTTTTAGCAGCCTTTTATCCTCAAAGGTAGGCAACCTGCAAGTGAACTAGACTGGTTTGTTAGTTCAATCCAGTCCAGTTGCTGGTATTTTGTGGTTCAGCAACTGAACTTTTAAACACTAAGTATTGATCATCAATGCACAATAGCAGAGTCTGGAGAATTCCCTGGTCCCCTATCTGCATGTTTTTCCATCACCAATGAGGGCTGTAGATCCAATGATGAGTCAAGCATATGATATGCTACAAGTTATTCAAAGTGGCTATTGTGTAGCCTGAGGGGTGATGAAAAGGTTTGAATAAGGACCCCTGATACCCTAGGCATGTATTGGCCATCCCAATACAACATCCCATCCTAGGGATGGGATGACAATCAATACTAAACAGAATGGGAAATCCCAGGTGAGAAGGAGACCATCCCTGAGATGACCATGGTCTCATGGGCTCTTTGGCTGAATCATGATACCAAACTATTCAGCCAATTTGCCTATCAAAAATGGTTGCCTGAAGTGCCACAACCAATGACATCAAAGGGGCAAGTGCTCAAGTAAGAAATCTTGGCACAATCTTGTCCTACAAAGTAGATACACTTAAAGACAATAATTGGCACACATGGAAAATTAGAATGCAAAAGTTTCTATGCCTGCACAAGGTCTTTAAGTATGCTGAGGGCACTTGCCCAAAGCCAAGGGAAATAGAGGACAACCCCAATAACAAAACCAAATTAGCAGTGTGGGAAGAAGAAGATCTAATTGTGCAGACCCTGATATTAACAAATATAGATGACCAACAAATAGGCCATATCATGCATGCTGAGATGGCAGCCCAGATGTGGGAAAGCCTGAAGCTAGCCCATCAGACTTGAAGCATTCAAACTGCTCTAATTGCTAAATGGGAACTACTGAATGCTAAGTGTCCTGAGGGTGATAGCATCCCAGCCCACATCAATAAACTCAAGAGAATGCAAAATGATTTATCAGCCATGGGAAAGCCCATGCCCGATGATGAATTCAAAGACATTCTATTACTAAACATGCCAGAGTCTTGGACCACATTTACCACATCATATATGGCAGGCCAGATTGCCAGTAAAGGAGTGGAATCAGTCACTGTAGAAGAACTTACTGCAGTACTTGTGGATGAATTCAAATGTAGGCAGGGCACTCCACAAGATCAAACATTGTTTACTCAACAGAGAGTAAACAACAAGCAGAAGGAATCTACTAAATCAACTTGTAGTATTTGTGGTAGAGATAACCACACTACTGACAAATGTCATCATAAGGGGAAACCCAAATGTGGCTATTGTCACAAACCTGGTCACACTGAAGACAACTGCTGGAAGAAGAATGGCAGTGGCCCAGCTAAATGAGCCAAGTCTGGGCAGGCTAATTTTGTCTCCAGACTGGACCACACACTAAATTCACATGACACACAGGAGGATGAGCAAGTACTGCTCACAGATGGGAACTGGACATCCAACAGTAGAAGTACATATGATAGCTCATACAATGTATCCTATGAGGGAATAGATGAGTGCATTGAATTTTACATGTGGGTGGCTGACTCTGGAAGTACAGTACACCTAGCAAATGATAAGAAACTATTTAAGGATATGACCCCTTTACAGAAGTCAATTCGAGGAATAGGGGACCATGTCATAATAGCATATGGCACCAGCACCATCAAGTTACAGGCACACATTGGTAATAAGACTTCCGTCATTACCTTACATGATGTACTATATACTCCAAGCACTGTACATAATCTAATCTCACTCACACACCTAGACAGAGATGGCAGCTTCTCTGTCTCAGGGGGAGGACAAGTGAAACTATATGACAAAAATAAAATTCTATTTGCTATAGCTAAACTACATAATGGGATATACAAACTACACATGTGCAGACATGAACCTGTAGAGCATGTGTATCAGGCAAGTACCTGGGAAGACTGGCACTGGCATTTTGGGCACATAAGAGTTAAGGGACTCTAGTGCCTCTAATGCAACAAGTTAGTTGAAGGACTCACTATGTTGCCATCTCTGATCATAGACTGTCCCACATGTATTGAGGCAAAACAATCTAGAATACTATTTCCATCAGCAACAGAACCACAAAATACAAAACTAGGAGAAATGATACATACTGATGTGTGGGGACTAGCATGGATAGAAGCCTTAAGCAGGTGAGCATGCTGGTATATCACCTTTATTGATGATGCAACCAGGAACTGTGAAGTCTGGTTCATAGTTAGTAAAGGGGAAGCATCAAATAAATTAAAAGAATACCTTATCTATCTTGAGCACCAGCTGGGGTGCAAGACAAAGGTCATCCAGGCTGACAATGGGAAGGAATATGTTAATACTGAAATGTTAGCCTGGTGCAGGGAAACTGGGATTGACTTACAAGTAACTGTGCCATATTCTCCATCACAGAATGGCATTTCTGAATGCTTTAACCAAACCTTAGGAGAGTTAGCAAGAGCAATGAGAATCACTAATCATGTACCTGACTTCCTGTGGCCAGAAACTGTTGCCCATGCCACATATGTGCACAATCAGTTGCACACCCATGCCCTTGAAGGTGTGACTCCCTATGAAAGGTGGACCAGGCACTGGCCAAACATCTCCCACTTCCAGGAGTTCAGCATGCCCATTTGGATAATGAAAGAAGGATTTAGTATCAATAAATTGGATGCTAAATCAGAGCAACATACCTTTGTAGGGTTTTTAGATGGACCATGCACCATCAAGTTCTATGATGCACAAATAAGGTCTATTAAGACTTCCCATAACTTCCATTTCCTGAAAGATGCAGTTAGTACAACAGAACACATGACAGACTCACTGGACAGTATACTGTGCAAGGGGGGGTTGAGGCCTAGTAATGCACCAGATACCAAAGAATCTAAAGAAAATAGGACCAGGATCAATAAACAGAAATGGACAAATGAAGAAAATACTTACCCACCAAGGAAAAGCAGTAGACCCAAGGTAGTAAGAGACTACTGGGCACTGAATAATCCTATGCCAGAATTATCAGAAGAAGAGACTGATGACTCACCAGAATTAAGCCAGGATCCTGATGAGGATGAACCTGCAGACAGCTCTGAAGAACAAGCAGAGTTAGTATACATGGCACTCAATGAAAGTGTCAGCTCACCAGATAACCCAAAGACACTCAAGGAGGTGCACAAATCTCCAGAATGGCCAGAGTGGAAAAAAGCTGTCAAAGCAGAAATAGATCAGCTACACTGAATGGGGATATGGGAATTAGTCAACTTACCAAAGGGTAGATCACCAGTTTCCAACAAATGGGTCCTAGTCTGGAAGTATAGCAAAGAAGGGAAATTAGAGAAGTACAAAGTGCACTTAGTAGCAAAGGGGTACTCACAAATACCAGGAATGGATTACACAGATACATTCTCACTGGTAGTGAGGTTAGAAATGATCTGGGCAATACTAGCATTAGCAATGTCCCAAGACTGGGAAATCCAACAAATGGATGTAAAAGGTGCTTACCTAAACAGAATATTGAAAGAAGAAGTGTACATGAGGCAACCTGAAGGTTTTGAGGATGGCACACAATGTGTTTGCTGACTAATAAAAAACATTATATGGGTTAAAACAGTCTGGGAGAGAATGGAACATAGAACTCAATGGGCAATTAATAGATGCAGGCTTTAGACACCTATGGTCAGACCCCTGTGCATATGTCAGATGGACCACAGAGGGAATAGAAATCATTACTGTATGGGTAGATGATCTCCTCCTGTTCATGTTGACTCAGGGGCTTATGACATCATTAAAATCACAGCTACAGTCTATGTTCAAAGTTACAGATCTTGGAGATCCCAAGAAAATTGTTGGAATGGAAATCACTCAAGACTGTGCCAAAGGGACTTTATTCATTGGACAAACTAAGTACATAGAATCTATCCTACAGGCACAGGAACTCAAAGGTGCAAACAGTGTAAAGACACCTGTGGACACAAAAGTTCAGATGTTTCTGGATCAGGAAAAAGAATATCATATGACCAAAATAAGTATGCTTCTTTAATTGGATCTCTGATGTATGCTGCAGTTGCCACATGACCTGACATTGCCTATTCCATAAATAGACTAGCCTCATTCACCTCAAATCCAGACCTCAGACACTGGATTGTGGCCAAAAGGGTACTAAGATATTTACAAGGGACAAAAGACTATGGGATAATGTATAAAGCAGACAAAGGCACTACTGCTACCCAAATATTTACTGGGTATGTAGATGCAAGCTTTGCCAATACAGAGAACCAAGCTGTTAGAATTTGCAGGTTGGGGCCATCAAGTGACCATGATGGATGGATGGGTGCAAACCAGGTCCAAATGCAATGCTAGTACAGGTAAAAACTACGAACTATTTATCTGTAGGTAGAATCCAATATGTCAAAATGTAATTACTGTCAATTGAAGGTGTCTTGTGAGTTTGACACATAGTAACTAAATATTCTGACACTCTCCCACAAATGAAACAAGACAGTAAGTAAGAAAAAATGGTCACTACAGAACAAAACAATTTGAATGATACTGGCTGGCTTCAGTGAGCAGGCAAACAGAGTGATGATGGCTGGATTTGGCCCCAGTGGCAAGACAATGATCAACAATGACAACAACTGGATTCAGCCCCAGTGGCAAGACAACAAGTGATGATGGCAATGATGACAATGGCTGGATTTGGCCCTAGTAGGCAAAAGATAGACAATGGCTGTGATGCATGATGTGTGATGGCATGGATGATCTGTCAGTGACAACAAGGGATCCAGCAGCATCTGGGCATGGTGGTGCATGGCAGTGGTGATCAGATAACAGTGGCAGGTCAACAGGAAAAAATGGTATGGCAGAGGGTGGCAACAACAACAGTGACAATTTGGCTTTGGCCCCAAATGGCAGTTATGATGGCACAAGAATGATGATTATGATGACACAAGAACAACAATTACAGTGGCATGAGAACAACAACATGGTGGTGCAATGACAACAGCACAATGGCATGATGGCAAGAGCAATGACAGGGGTTCACAGCTGCAAAACAACACACACAACAATGAAGATTATCATGTTTGTGTTAGAATTTGTGGGTTGGGGCAATTAATGCAGTTATAAGTCTCAGTGTACTTGTAAGTCACTAAGAAGGTACCTAATGCAGTTATAAGTCTGCAGTAAGTAAGGGATAATGAATGTTAGTGAAGGTTCTACTCACCTCAGTGTACTTGTAAGTCACTGAGGTGTGCTACAGACGAGAATGGAAAATTTACTACCGTGCTTATGTAATACTATCAAATACGGAACACTTATCTAGTCAACACTCCCCCAGAGGTGGTATGTAGGCCAAGAGTGGCAGCAAAGTGTTTTGCCTTGACACTAGGTAAAGCTTTAGTTAAAGTGTCAGCTATCATATCATTTGTAGGGCAGTAGATTAAAAGAAATGAACTGTTGTCAACTATGAAACAAATAAAATGATACCATATGTCAATATGTTTTGTACATGCATGAAAGCTTCCATCCTTGGTGAGTATGATGGCTGCCTGGTTATCACAATACAAGATGGTTGGATTTGTGAGTGGCTGGAAGACCTCTTCAATGAGTCTGTGGAGCCAGATGCCTTCTTTCATGGTGTGTGTGGTTGCAACATACTCAGCTTCAGCCATTGAGAGCATGATGAGCTCTTGTTTCTTTGACATCCAGCTAATGGCTCTGCCATCTAGAATGTATGCATATCCAGAGATCATGTGGTGGTGTTCCTGGCTGGCACCATCTGCATCAGTGTAGCCTTCAAGGCCTTTCTTTCTGGCTCCAAATGTTAGCATTACTGCTTCCCAATGGGCCATGCCAGGGTCATTAGAGAATTGTGTGACTGTAGAAACTGTGAATGCAATGTCAGGTTGAGTTCCCACAGCTAGATGCATGAGAGATCCAACAGTGGCATGATATGGTACATGTTTCATGTGTGCTGCTTCAGAGGGTGAGCTGAGGCCTTGGTTACATGAGAGTTGGATATTCAGGTCCATTGGTATAGATAGCAGCTTGAGGTCTGAGAAATTGTACCTGGTAAGGATTGCATCCATATAGGTTGTCTGTGAAAGAGAGATGGTGCAGGTGTTGTAATTGTGGGTGACCTTCATTCCTAGTAGCCAACTAATGGGTCCTAAGTCAGAGATTTTGTACCACAACTTAATCTCATCCTTGAATGCTTTGATTAGGCTGGGTGAGCTACCTGTGAGGGTACAGTTGTCAATGTGGCTAGCTAGAATTAATATGTCACAATGGGTGTGTAAGTAGAAAACACCCCAATTGGATTTGGTGCAATTGAGTTTGAGACTGCAGAGCATTCGGCACAGCTCCAGGTACCACTTGAGGGCACCTTGTTTTGATCTGTACAGTGTGACTAGTAGTTTACCAACTGGATGTTTGTAGTTACTGTTGATTTTATAGCCCTATGGAAGTTCCATATATATATCTTCTCCAGGATCAAGCTTGCTGTTGAGGAATGCTGAGTGAAAGTCAAAGACTTCAATGTCCCAGTCATTACAAGTGGTGACTGTGAGAATTGTGCATAGAGAGGCCAGCCAGGTGACAGGAGCATAGGTTTTGTTGTAATTGATACCTTGGACTTGTGAGTAGCCTTTTGTGACTAGTCTTGCCTTATACTTATCAATTTTGCCAGCTGTGTTACATTTAATCTTGAACACCCATTTGCTGCCAACCATGTTGATGCTGTCAGGGCATTCAACCACATTCCATGTTCTCACATCCTCAAGGCTCTTCAACTCACTTTCTACAGCCATCTCCTACTTATCCCAATCTGCTCTCAACTGTGCTTCCTCAATCATCAATGGATCAAGGGCTTCTGCTTCTGCAACACCTGCTACCATCACAAATACAATGTCATTGTCATCTGGGCATTCACCAGCTCAGGTGGTCCCTTCAAACAGCTCTTCAATCATGGCTCTTGCTGTCTCCTTTGAGTAAGTTTGTTTTCTGTCCATTGTACCTTCACTGGCTCTCAACTGTTTGTAGTACTCAGATTCAAAATGTTGGCATGTTGATCAGCATAGCACAGGTTCTGGCAGCAGCAGTTCAAAGTTGGGACCAAGATGACCAGGTGGGTTGTCCATTGGTGTGGTGTGCTGGCTGGTTTCATGACTGACAGGCTTGTCAGGTGGAGCACTAGCTCCATGGCTTTCAGTGCTGGAGTGAACATTTAAGTCTTCAGGTGAGTCAATTACTCTCTCCCCTGCAGGCTGAACACTAGCTAACATAGGTGGAATCGTCACTGTGTGTCTAGTAAAGATGACACTTCATTCAATGCTGATGGATCTGTGATCCACAAAGTATATTTGGTGGCCATCCAATTTGGGATTGAAGCCCACCCAGTGGCTGTCTCTGGCCTGTGGATTGAGTTTTGAGCCTGATGTATCATGTACCTTTACTTGACAACCCCAGACAGGTAGTTCCTGTAGATTAGGCTTTGTTTTATAGAGTACTTCATAGGGAGTTTTGTTACCAAGTTGGTGGGAGACTGATTCTTCAGCCAGGTCACATGCATGATAGCTTCTTCCCACAGTGTTTTCAGTAGGCTGCTGGTGTGGAGCATTGCTCACACACATTCAGCTAACATCTGATTGAGCCTTTCAGCTACTCCATTGTGTTTGGGGGTGTCATGCACAGTTACATGGCATTCTGTACCTTTAGACTTTAGGTACTTTGTAAACTCTTCACTCATATACTCTCCCCCACAGTCCAATCGAAGATGTTTGATCTTTGTGTCATGCTGTGTGGATAACCACACCTCATAGGCTTGGTAAGAGTCAAAGGTATCTGATTTGAGCTTTAACAGGTAGAGTTTGGTGTACCATGAGTAGTCATCAGTGAATGAGACATAGTATCGACTGTGTGTGCTTGTTTGTACCAGAGAGGGTCCCCAGAGATCTGTGTGAACTTCATCACCAAGATTTTCATGCCTAGGAGAATCACAAAGCTTCCCAATCAGCTTCCATGTGGTCTTAGCATACTCACATGAATCACATACACCCATTGTTGTGTGAGCTTCATCTAGTGTGATTCCAGTTACAGTGCCATCCTTCAGCATTTTTCTGATGGCTTTGGAAGTGAGATGACCTAAGTGTGCATGAATTTCAGACATAGTGAGAGCTTCTGATGCCTTTGCAAGGCCAATGAAAGGTTTACAAGCTGATTTAAGACAGTATAGGCCTTTATTGAGTGGTATCTCACTGAGCTTCTTCTTCTTGGCATCAAAAATTTGACACCTTTTGTCACAAAAGAGTGCTGCACAGCCAGCAATGTCAAGTTTGCTGATTGATACTAGGGTGATACCCATTTTCAGTGCATACAAGACATCTCAAAGTTGGATGTGGGAGAGAGACTTTCCATTTGGGAGGGAGATCATGAGATCACCCTTTCCAATAGCTTGGAATGTGTGGTTGTCAGCTGCAGTGATGGATTTTGGAACGATTGCTTTGTAATCAATGAATTGGTCACAGTAGGAAGACATATGACAAGAGGCTCCAGAGTTGAAGAGTTCCATACACTCTGTAGAGTTGAGGTTTTCACCAGCAAGGAGTGCATGGCTGAAAGTCTTTGTGAATGCTTCCTCAGTATCATGGATGAGGTCAGAGATTTCATCATCTGCTAACTCCACAAACCAGTCTTTGTCACTGTCTACCTGTGCCAACCAAACACCATCAGGCTCATTGTCCTTCTGGGCAGCTACAGCAGCTTTCTCAGCACCTTTGCCTTTACCCTTGGCTCAGTTCTCCTGACTTTTTGGGCCTTGTCCAGCCTTTTCACCCCCTTCCACCCAGCAGTTCTCCTTCATATGGCCATTTTTATTGCAGTTAGTGCAGTGTAGATGTTTCTTTGATCCAGATTGCACTGAATAAGCAGCATTGTCATTTGTATTTGTGTTCAAAGACTTCCTTGACTTTGCTTGGCAAGTATTGTAGTCATCAGTAGCAGTAGACTTGATGATTCATGGAGTGAGTGTCAACTGGGACATCCTTGCTGTGGCACTGATGGAGGACATGACAGGATCATAGGTCAAGGAAAGTGAGCTGAGGAGGATTGCTGCATAGTCATCCTCTGTGATCAATTGTCCAAGTGAGGCAAGTTCTTCTCACATTAAGTCTGTCTTGCCAAAGTGAGCATGGACACCTGCTTTGTCTCCACAATGGAGACCCTGTAGTTTCCTGCAGAGCTCTATGGCTACAACACAGGATTGATCTTCAAATTCAGATGAGAGGGTTTGCCAGACTTCATGTGCAGACTTCTGTTTATGGACCTTTAGGTAAAGTGTGTCCAGGAGTGAGACTGCAATGATATATTTGACTGTGGCATTTCCTTCAACCAAACAGGTTCTACCTTATCATACTCATCAATGAGCTTCTGTTTGTCCTTGGTAGGAGTCTAGGAGCTATCCTTTAGGATACAAGGATCTACAGGTAGTTGCTTTGTTCCAGTGAGGTAGCCAGTTAGTCCCTTCATCTCAACAGCTAGTTCAACTAGGCTTTTGTAATTTATCCAGTTGCTTCTATCCACTTTTAGCATTGGGACCTTAATGGATTCTTCTTTGAGAGCACTCATCATATTTGGTTGACTGGTAAAACTTTTGCCTTGGAGTTAGAGCATGAGTGCAGGGCTCATAACCTAATGCAGTTATAAGTCTGCAGTAAGTGAGTAAGGGATAATGAATGGTTAGTGAAGGTTCTACTCACCTCAGTGTACTTGTAAGTCACTGAGGTGTGCTACAGACAAGAATGGAAAATTTACTACTGTGCTTATGTAATACTACCAAATATGGAACACTTATCTAGTCAACAGTGATTGAGTGACCACAATGGATGGATGGGTGCAAACCAGGTCCAAACATGATGCTAGTACAGGTAAAAACTACAAACTATTTATCTGTAGGTAGAATCCAATATATCAAAATGTAATTACTATCAATCAAAGGTGTCTTGTGAGTTTGACACATAGTAACTAAATATTCTGACACAAGCATCTGTCACTGGTTACATGTTCTTGGCTCAAGGGGGAGCCATTGTTTGGGGTTCTAAGAAGCAGAGCTTAATTGCACTCTCAACCACCAAAGCAGAATATGCCGCATTGGCCAGAGCAACCCAGAAATGCATATGGATAAGAAAACTATATGCTGAACTAGGGTACAGACAACAAGATCCAACTAAAGTATATACAGACAGTGAGGGAGCATGAGCCCTAGCATATAATCCCCAGTCCCACACCAGAACTAAACACTTTGACATATCTCACCATTATACCCATGAGAAGATCACCCAAAAGAGGATCAAGGTGTGTCATTGTGGAGATAAGTACCAAACCACTGACATATTAACTAAAGCACTACCTAGAGACAAGCACAAGAGACATACCACAGAGATGGGTATGACCTCAGCTTGAGAGGGAGTGTTGGTATTGCAGAGTTGGTACCAGACATCCCAAGAAAGTAATAGAATAGTATAGACTATTCTAGTAATAGTTACAATATGTATATAAGCCTGAGAGATAAAGGTGCTAAATACATTCAATATATTATCTTTTATCTTTTATCTCTTATATCTCCCTCAAGTGAGCTCCTAGCCAACAACTACAATGATGGCTTTATCCCTGAGCTCATGTATTCAGCTTTGATTTTACATAAGGCAAGCATATTGATCTTGCTAATAGCATGTCTGAGATGTCTGCTAGTAGGCAGTGAGGTTCATTGTCCTCATCAACTCTGCCATCAACTCTGATCCTTGGGATCTCTTCTGGTGGACTTGGATTCTGGTGGGTTCTGATGGATATACAACTTGGAGCAAGGACATAGAGAGCAAGGACTTCCCACAGTCTTGTCCATGGTGATCCTGATCTGCAACACTAATCTCATCACCAATTTCAAAACCATGCTTAGTTCAGCCAAAGTACTGCCTCTGTCCACATAAAACAGCCAGCACACCAGCACTGCCATCCTTATTTCCTCCTACCTCCTACCATCCTCCACAATGTCCACCTTTGACTCCCTGTTCCAAGTAACTACCTACAATGAAAGTCACAGTGTGTCCATCAGTGCCATCATTAATGGCTATCCCCCAATATGATTCATATCTCTCTTGCTGAACACTTGCACTGATGGATCGGTTGGTTGTAGGGTCTTGAGCTCTCTGCTGCTGGTATCCAGGTGCAACTCAGCAGAAGATGAGGAGGACAAAGTAATCTCACCACTCCAGTCTGTTTCTTCTCCCACCATTGTTCACAGAGTGTGCTCATGATGTATCTTTCTAGCAGGATGAGATGGACTTGGTACACATTGAGCATGGCATCACCCTTGGCACACCAATTGACTCTCTTATCAAGGTAGTATGAAGGTATACCTGGGACAGTTGCAGCCTGGAGTCATCATGATCTTTGCATTGTCCTACATGCTGTGTCAATCATCAAGGCTATGGCAGTCATCATAATCATGGATGCATTGCTTGTATAAAATATATGCAAGACAGCAGCAAATCTCCACTCTCAAGACCCTTTCCCCTACAATGGTGATGCCCTGAAAGGAATGCAAACCTTTTTGTGGGAATAAGCAAGTGGGGCTCTCAGGTGGTACCCAATCATGCTCACATAGATCCACAGATCATCTTTTTCAGGCTTTAGAGGCACTACTGACACACTCACCTTCAGTATCTCTCTCATGCAACTCGTTGGATCTGTATTGTTGTTGAAACCTAGCAAGTTTCATAACCTACCCATGAAGAAAAGGTTTGCATCCAAAAGACTACTCTGAGACAGGCTTGTACCCTTATCCCAGTCACACAGACAACACCTACCCCCTTAAATACAGTGTCAAGGCTAACAATAGAGGTGGCCATAACAGTGCTCACAAGATGATCAGCAAGTTCCCATGATCCAATCACATCTACTCATTGCCATGTTTAATTGGGATGAGTTGCCCCAGGTGCCATCACCAAAAGGTGCCTCAACATTTGCAAAAGTGTCAAATTACACTATGCACTTGCTGAGGTTTTCAATACTCAGGAAGCACTCTGATTGGATGGAGACAAGATTTACAACAAAGCTAACCCATAAAAGGGGTGGATTCCACTGGATTCCACCAGCTGGTGTATTAGATGAAGCAAGTCTTGGGAAGTCTGGGTATGACATGATCATGAAGCTCATGCCAATCAGATTTGGTCAAGCACTGTTCAGGGTAGGTTATGTGCAACCAAGGTGGGAATGTGAGCACATCACTGCATCAACAAAATACAGGACACCAGCCTGCTAGACAGGCTTTTCCATCACACATGTATCATATGGGTTGACAGTAATACATGAGGAAACCAGAGTATTCCTCAAAGTTCCAGATCAAATATGACCCACAAGCTCACCTTGCCTAAAACTAATGCTCTCCTCCTCTATGTGCAGGAACAGAACAGGTCAGTAGACAAATGTCAACAATGCAGTATTGAGCAATGGTGTTTGAGATGCTGCCCACAACATCATTGGATTCAGTGGGAAGACTAGTTGGATGGGAACAACTTGTATGCATGCAAGGGGTGCATAGTGGACTAGAAGATGGTCCACACTTTCCCTTGGCTGGTACTACAATGATGGGATTATATCAGATGCACATTTTTTTATCATAAACAAGGTGGGCATGTTGATCTCACTGACCATCTTGAAGTGTTTTTCTGCAATAGGGGCAAGGGTCACATGGACATGTGACATTTCTGCTAGTAGGGGAGTGCAAGACCCCATTGTCTGCTAGCAAGCATAGGTGATAGATTTGGCTCTGATCCTTGAAGTCTTTCCTAGGTGGATTGGCAGGAGTGTGGATGGTGTGTGGACTTGGAAAAGGGTGTTGGTTAGGAGCTCACTTGAGGGTGAAGTAAGAGATAAAAGATAATAATGAATGTACTTAGCACCCTTTATCTACCAGGCTTATATACATGTTGTAGCTATTTTACTAGAATAGTCTATACTATTCTCTTTCCTTCTCAGGACACCTGGTACTGACTCTGCAATACCAACACTCCCCCTCAAGCCAAGGTCATACCCATCTCTGTGGTATGTCTCTTGTGCTTGTCTCTAGGTAGTGCTTTAGTTAGTATACCAGTGGTTTGGTACTTATCTCTACAATGACACACTTCAATCCTCTTTTGGGTGATCTTCTCATGCATATAGTGGTGAGATATGTCAAAGTGCTTAGTTCTGGCATGGAACTGGGGATTGTATGCTAAAGCTCAAGCTCCTTCACTATCTGTCATGATCTTAATTGGCTCCTTTTGTCTGTACCCTAGCTCAGCATATAGTTTCCTTAACCATATGCATTCTCAAGTACATTTGGCCAATGTGGCATATTCCACTTCTGTAGTAGATAGTGCAATTAAGGTTTGCTTCTTCAAGCCTCAAACAATGGCTCCCCCTTGAGCCAGGAACACATAACCACTTATGGAAGTGTGGTTCTCTGTGTTGGCAAAGCTGGCATCTACATACCCCATAAATATTTGGGTGGTAGTATTGCCCTTGTCTGCCCTATACATTATTCCATAATCCTTTGTGCTCTGTAGACACCTTAGTACCCTTTTGGCCACAATCCAGTGTCTGAGGTCTGGATTTGAGGTGAATGAGGCTAGTCTATTTACAGAATAGGTGATGTCAGGCTGTGTGACAACTGCAGCATACATCAGAGATCCAACCAAAGAAGCATACTTATTTTGGTCATATGACACTTCTTTTTCCTGATCTGGAAACATCTGAACCTTCATGTCCACTGATGTCTTTACACTGTTTGTACCTTCAAGTCCCTGTGCCCATAGGACAGTTTCAATGTACTTAGTTTGTCCAATGAATAAAGTCCCTTTGGCACAGTCTCAAGTGATTTCTATTCCAACAATTTTCTTGGGATCTCTGAGGTCCATAACTTTGAACATAGATTGTAGCTGTGATTTCAATGATGTCATAAGCCCCTGAGTTGACATGAACAGGAGGAGATCATCTACCCATATGGTAATGATTTCTATTCCCTCTGTGGTCCATTTAACATATGCACAGGGGTCTGACCACAGGCACTTAAAGCCTGCATCTATTAATTGCCCATTAAGTTCTAAGTTCCATTCTCTCCTGGACTGCTTTAACTCATATAATGTTTTTATTAGGTGGCAAACACATTGTGTACCATCCTCAAAACCTTTGGGTTGCCTTATATACACTTCTTCTTTTAGTGTGCCATTTAGGTAAGCACCCTTGACATCCATTTGTTGGATTTCCCAGTCTTGGGACACTGCTAATGCTAATATTGCCCAGATTGTTTCTAGTCCCACTACCAGTGAGAACGTGTCTGTATAGTCCATTCCCAGTATCTGTGAGTACCCTTTTGCTACTAAACACACTTTGTATTTTTCTAACTTTCCTTCTTTGCTGTATTTCCAAACCAGGACCCACTTATTGGAAACTGGTATCCTACCCTTTGGTAAGTCCACCAATTTCCATGTCCCCATTTGGTGTAGCTGATCTATTTCAGTTTTGACAGCTTTTTCCCACTCTGGCCATTCCAGGGATTCACACACCTCCTTGAGCATCTTTGGGTTATCTGGTGAGCTGACACTTTCATTTAGTGCCATGTACACTAACTCTGCTTGTTCTTCAGAGCTGTCTGTGAGTTCATCCTCATCAGGATCCCAGCTTAATTCTGGTGAGTCATCAGTCTCTGTTTCTGACAACTCCAGCATAGGATCATTCAGTGCCCAGTAGTTCTTTACTACCTTGGGTCTGCTGCTTTTCCTTGGCTGGTAAGTGTCTCTTTCATTTGTTCATTTCTGTTTATTGACACTGACCATTCCTTTGCTAGACTCTTTGTTAGTTATGGTATCTGGCACATCACTAGGCCTCAACTCCCCCTTGCACAGTATGCCATCCAGTGGGTTGTCTGTGCATTCTGTTGTACTGACTGGGTTGTTTAGGAAACAGAAATTATGTGAGGTCTTGATAGATCTCATGTGTGTGTCATAGAACTTGATGGCACACAGTCCATCCAAAAACCCTACAAAGGTATGTTTTTCTGATTTAGCATCCAATTTGTTGATACTAACTCCTTTCTTCATTATCCAAACAGGACAGCCAAACTCCTCCAAGTGAGAGATGTTGGGCCAGTGTCCAGTCCACTGTTCATAGGGAGTCACTCTGTCAAGAGCACAGGTGTGTGACCAGTTGTGTACATACATGGCATGGGCAATGGCCTCTGGCCACAGGAAATCAGGTAAGTTGTTTGTGATCCTCATTGCATGGGCTAACTCTCCTAAGGTTCAGTTGAAGCATTCAGAAACACCACTCTATGCTGGAGAGTATGGGGCAGTGACTTGTAAGTCAATCCCAGTTTCTCTGCACCATGCTATCATTTCATTATTAACATATTCCTTTCTGTTGTCAGCCCACACAACCTTTGTCTTGCACCCTAGCTGGTGCTTGAGATAGGTAAGATATTCTTTTAATTTATTTGATGCTTCCCCCTTATTAACCATGAACTGGATTTCACAGTACTGGGTTGCATCATCAATAAAGGAAATATACCAACATGCTCACCCAGTCAAGGCTTCCATCCTTGCAGGTCCCCACACATCTGTATGTACCATTTCCCCTGGATGTGTATTTCTTTTTTCTGATGTTAATGGAAACAGTATTCTAGATTGCTTAGCTTCAATACACATGGAACAATCTATGATTGGAGACAGCATTATGGTAAGTCCTTTGACTAACTTATGTTACGACCTCGTTGTTACACGTACGCTTTTCCTTTATCTTTATGCACATTCATCCAACAGACACTTCGTGGACATTACGAGTACACCTTGTTGTATTTTCTCCTGTTTTCCCTTTCGTTTCTACTATACTCATGTACCAGGATCTTGCCCTTCATTACCTTTGGGCAAGTTACCCAAAACTTATCACGTGACTGATCACGTGGCTTCCTTGCATGTGACCTGATCATGTGATCACGACTCGCCTCGCGACACGGACATCATTGTATTTCCTTGTATGCTTCCCCTCGTGCTTGCTGTGTTTCCCTTTCTCTTGTGTGCAGTCCAATCATGTACATTAACCGTTTGTAGCGTACTATGATCGCAGTCCGCAGTACGTACGCATACGGACACGTCTGTAGTATATAGTGTGTGGGCGGAAGATGGAATCCCCATCTTTCATCCCCTTTGCAATTCGCTCTTCTCTGGTTTCACCCATATCATCGTGAACGGCAAGCCTCAGGAAGCTCCAGACCAAGGGTTCTCAGTCGCCTTTTTAGCCAACGAACCTTGAGCAACATGGGTGCGTCCTGGCTAGGGTTAGGGTTAGTGTTTAGGCACTGGTTCCGAAGGCGTCATGGTCTCCAACCATAACAGAGGACGAAAGATAGTCGTCAACATCATCGCCGTCGTCCTACGGCGACCCCCTGGTGTCCTCCTACACCAGTCACCACCTCTGGCGTCCCCATACGTCAGTCACCCCTCTGCAGCTTCACGCCACAGTCAAGCCCCTATACCGGCGTAAGGTGTAGTTTTCTATTACTCATCACTACCAACCTCTAGTGCTACTCACCCGCACAGGTCGTACCCACTAGTCATCCCCTTGCTAGCCCACCACGGTTAGGAAGTTCTACGTCAGGTCGAGCTCTTCCTCCGGAAAGTTCCGACCCCCTGTTCCCAAAAGGAGCAGTCACCCATCCAAGGGCTTTGGCTTAGGACTAACCACTCCCTTGCCTCCACTGTCTCACGACTCAGAGGACGACACTACCACGGAGCCACACGTGCCTGGAGTTTTCCTCACAGGAATGTCCTCTCCCATCCGAATTGACGAAGAAGTAGTCGCTACCCCTGTCGATCTTGTTAGCTACCGAGAATCGAAGGAAGCAGACTCAGACGCGGACTCGTTAGAAACACCTATCGTAGATCCGTTGTCGCACTCAATCATATTGGACGTGCCGATCCCTGATCTCAAGTCACGTGCTATGGCAGACACTTTAGCGGAGGCCTTGCGAGGCAGCTCCATCGAAGACCCCTTTGCGGGGCATCAACCATCACCAGCCAAAATAATCTATTGGTACTGCACCAAGATATCGGCAATGGCCCAAAAGGGTAAAGGCCACGCTCAAGGACCAGGAGGAAGTGGTCACGACTCTATGAGCAACGGTAAGGCCAAGGGTCGAGAGTTAGGCATGAACAAGCCAGCCGTATTCAACAGCAACCACCAAGCATACTCCGGATGGATCACCTCGGTGAAGGTCTATTTGGGTATGAATGCTCACATCTATGATACAGACGAGAAGCGAATAGGATTCATCCTTTCATTCATGGACAAGGGCTCGGCCCTGTCATTCAAACAATCATACGTAACTAATGCAATGGTGGGAGATTTCGGTCTCCACTTCTACGACTCATTCACGGAGTTCGAGAAGAAGTTAGAAGGATGTTTCCAAATCGGCGACATCAAGGCTATGGCATTAATCACACTATCAAATATCCAACAGGGGAAGCATTCCCTTGATGAGTATATCACTAACTTCGAGAATTTGCTAAATCAGGCTGGGCTTCTCGAAGACGACATGGCAGCAGCTACCTTCTTCGGGAAGGGGCTCCACCCGTCGATCAGCCGAAGAATACTAGGATTGGGATTGATCCCATCCACAGTCTCCGAATGGAAGGAGGCATCAACAAGGGTAAGAGCATCAATGGCAACACTACGGATGTATGAGGGCAAAGCCTCTGAGTCCGACAAAAATTTCCTATGGAAGAATGAGGGGTACAATGCTAAACCTACTCACTATGCTCCTAGGAGAGACCCCAATGCTATGGACGTTGACTCTGCAACCAAGGACAGTAACCAGAGCAACAACAACAGCAACAACCAAAGACAACGCGAAACGTGCGTTTGTTTCAATTGCAACAAAGAAGGACATCTCGCAAGAGACTGTCAAGCTCCCAAAAAGGATAGAGGAGCAAGGGTAGAGGAACTGAAGAAGGAGTTGGCACGTCTAGAAAGCGAGGACACACCCCCTTCATCTTCCGGTGCGCCCTCTGAGGATTTTTAAAGGGGCGAGCTTCTGCCGCAGCTCATGCCCCAAACACTAAAAATTGTACACTACAGATAGGGATCCTTGAAGCAGATGTTTTCACCACTTACAAGTACAAAAACGATTTATGCGTCTCATCAATCAACGGATCAGCCTACCTAGTGGAACGCGGCAATTACAGAATCAAAACCCTGATTGACTCGGGGGCGGAAACAAATATAATCGACTACCGGGTAGTTGAAAGCCAAAACCTGTCTATGAGAAAAATAGAGAAGGCATGGAACCTTCAAAGCATAACAGGAAAAACAAACCAGATGATCAACAAAATTTCAACCTTTGTCGTACGCATTTGGGGTAAGGAAATGAGGGTAAGAGCCTACGTGGCTACCATGGGTAACAGAGAAGGCCTAGTGCTGGGCATGCCGTGGTTGAAGGAACATAATCCAATCATCAACTGGCTAACCCGTAAGCTAATATCTTGGGGCCCCATAGAACCTGTGCCACCGAAGGTTACCCGAACTTCAATATCAACGGAGCTGGAAGCAGCAGCTCAGAAAAAGGAAGTAACCCTTCCAAAGGAATACAAGAAGTTCGCGCAGGTGTTCTCTGAAGAGGACGTCCCACTTCCGGAACACAGACCCTTTTTAGACCATGAAATCAAATTAAAAGAAGGGTTTGTACCGAAGAAAGGGAAAACTTATAAACTAACCCCAGATCAACTAACGGAGTTGGATAAGTTTATAGACGAGAACACGGCATGCGGAAAAATTCGCCTGTCGAAGTCGCCTCAAGTGGCTCCGGTTTTCTTTGTCAAGAAGAAGGACGGCAAGCAGCGTCTAATTCAAGATTACCGGTATCTTAACAAGCACATGGTACTGGATTCGTACCCGCTCCCCGATATCAAGGAACTGCTAGACCAGCTAGCCAGTTCCAAGTACTTTACCAAGTTCGATATTCGATGGGGGTTTACCAACATACAGATCAAGGCTGGTGATGAATGGAAAGGAGCTTTCGTTACCCCTTGCGGCTTGTTCGAGCCACTGGTAATGTTCTTTGGACAAACTAACTCACCGCCCACTTTCCAGAGATATATGAACACGACATTCGGGCAAATGATCCATGAACAAAAGTGCGTCATTTTCATGGACGACACGACAATACACGGACGCACGAAGGAGGAACTATGAGAGTGAACTCAACAGTTCCTTGCGATTGCAAAACAAGAAAACCTTCGACTCAAGCTGTCAAAGTGTACCTTCCAGGCAGAGGAGCTAGACTTTCTTGGGTATGTAATCAAAGAAGGGTCTTACAAACCTTCTCCCATCAAAACGAAAGCTATCAGTGAATGGAAAGTACCTAACACATTAAAAGAACTAAGAAGCTTTTTAGGCTTCTGTAATTTTTACAGGATGTTCGTGCAAGGCTTCTCGCAAGTCACCCGCCCACTGCACGACCTCAGCAAAAAAGATACCCCTTTCGTCTGGGGCCCCGATCAGGAAGCAGCGTTCAAAATGCTCAAAGACAAATTGACTTTGGAACCGGTACTGCGCCTACCGGACCCTAAGAAGCCGTTCGTCATCCAAACCGACGCTTCTCGACTCGGAACAGGAGCAGTCCTTAGTCAGCAAGGGCCAGATGGAAAGTACCACCCCTGTGCCTTCCTCTCACAGTCACTAAATGGGGCAGAACAAAACTACCAGGTTTACGACCTGGAATTGTTGGCGGTCATACACGCTCTCAAGGAGTGGTGGACCTACCTTTTAGCGCCTGTGGCGCCTACGATGGTTTACACCGACCATCAAAATATGACATATTTCAGAGAACCGCAGCAGCTAATGCCTCACCAGTCGAGATGGCAGGCAACACTCCAGTCTTTCCCCCTACAGATGATCTACATTAAGGGGAAGACCAACATTCTGCCGGACATTCTCTCCAGAATGTCTAATTTCGAAGCAGAAGAGTCCCCACCCACTGTGCTTCTCCCAGAATCATTATGGTTCGCAGCTGAGGGGGGGATGAATATTCAAAAACTGCGCGTCTCGCGCTGTTTCGGCACTTTATCACCATCGACCCATAAAAATCCCGACAAACCGCAGGTTCCCTCGAGAGCTGCAGCAGACAGGCGCCCAACTGAGGAAACATCAAAGACTGCTGCTGCAGGCAACAAAAGGGTTTACACCCTCTCCGGAGAACTGATGGGTACTATACTAAAAGAGATGGAGCATTTACGATTGAAAGAGCTAAACAACCGAGACAGAAATAAAGGAAAGATCTACGTAAACGAAGAAAGAAGAAAAGAAGTACTAAAAGAATACCATGATCTCCGGCCTTCCGGCCATCCAGGAGTGAAAGCGATGACGAGGAAAATGACTAGGCACATTCACTGGCCTAGAATGCACACTGACATCTGTTCCTACGTAAGAGGATGCACGGTCTGTCAAGCGAATAAGGTCAATACGCACCCGACAATGCCGCCTATCACCCCGCACAACGTGTCGAAATCCCCCTTCCCTTTTAAGCAGATCTCGATTGACCTAGTCACGGATCTTCCTGACTCACGTGGCAACGACGCCATTTTAACTATTGTGGACCAAGGGCTGACAAAGGCAGTCATCTTCCTTCCCACAAACAAAACAGTAGACTTGGTCGGAATAGCTAACCTCTTTCACACGCATGTCTATCCCTGATTTGGAGTCCCCGATGTGGTCATCTCCAACAGAGGCCCACAATTCATGTCAGCCTTTACAAGAGACCTTTACGCCGCCATTGGGATTGAAATGAAAGCCACCACCGCCTACCGACCACAGTCAAACGGTGAGGCGGAACGCGTAAACCAAGAGGTAGGAACCTTCTTGAAGATGTACGCTGGTCGTGACCCCGACAACTGGTCACGATACCTCGTGGACGCGGAGTTTGTACACAACTCCTGCATCCATTCTACCCACGGGCAGACCCCATACTACCTTCTATACGGGTACGAGCCGACCCCCTATCCAACAGATCTGATTGGCCACACGCCACTTTCGGAAGAACGACTTGAAAAACTAGCTGCTGTGCGCGACGCGGCAATCATCACTCACAAAAACGCGCAGGAAGCAATGCTAAAGAAGCACGGAGGAAAGGGCTATGAGGAATTCAAAGTCGGAAACAAGGTTTGGCTGGACGCTGGAAATCTCCATCTGGATGTGCCTTCTAGGAAGCTTTCCCCAAGACGATACAGACCATTTGAAATTACCAAAAAAGTGTCCGCCGTCAGCTTCCGATTGGAACTTCCCAGAACCTGGTGTATCCACAATGTCTTCCATGCCAGCAAATTGACTCCATATGTCGTCACCCCGATCAATGAGTCAACCCCTATCCCTGAACCGCCTGAAATCATTGATGGCCATAACGAATGGGAGGTAGAAGCTATTTTGAAGCACAAAACACACTGAAAGAAGTGCAAGTATCTAGTCAAGTGGAAAGGATACCCCAATTCGGAAAACACCTGGGAGCCTGCTGAAAACCTTATAAACACGGCCCAGCTTTTGGCGAAGTACGAGTCCACGCATCGCCTGCCGATATCTTTCCCAGAAAACCTCGCTTCCTCGTTGTAAATGTCTTCAGGCTATCTTACCCCCGACAACCTCCATGAAGACGTGTATCAGGGCCTTCTTGATGAATTACCCACCACCGACGACCTCGCTTCCCCTTTCCCCCCGCTACTCCCACTTCCAAGAGTTAGGTCTGCCAGGCAGCCCTGTCGCCAACCCTTTCGCTACACCAGTACCCCCGCCGCAGCTCCCCCGGTCGCCGCCTCTGGTCCATCTAGGCCAAGGCGCGCCAGGCAGCGCGAAACTCAGGTTGTACCCCCTCTCCCCTCTGTTGTCCCCATCTCCGTGTGCGGCAAGCCAACGCTGTATTATATCAGTTCCACCGACTCCTCACCCTCCAATGACGGTCTACCCCCCTCCTCGACTTACCGTGTTCCCACCCCCATCCAAGCCCCCAAACCAACCATTGACCAGTTCGTCGGCTACGTGCAGGTGCTTAATAACTTCGAGTCGTGGGACTCACTCGGATGGCAAGCACCTGTCGAACATGAGTGTTTATGGATGTTGTCCCAGGTCTTCCGGGACACGGAGCAGATCGCAAGGCGGGTCAGTGAGATGGTGATCTCCGAACTCACTAACCTACCGCTTACCAACGGAGAGAGCAAGGTCACTGGAGAGGACATTATAAAGGTGATGAACGACCAAAGGGGCATTATCAGTACCGTTCACAATGTCTATGGGCCTGGACTACTAATAACGTTTCAGTCCTTTCTCGACCAGCGCACCAGAAGAGCCTTGGCTCTTCCCCCTGGTTGTCCCACACTACCACGGCCTCCTACGCCGACTACTCGATGAGCGCGATGCCCTCACTGCCGAAAGCGAGCCCACGTGGGACTCCCTTGCCCATCCCGCTTGGTGGACAAGCCGTCAGACAGCGGAAGTGCTCCGCTCCCTCAAGTCCGATCCACATGCCCCGGTCCTCTACCCTCCGCCTCCTGGCCCTCCCCCGCGATGGCTACTACCGCGACCACCATGGGTGCCTCGTCCCATGTCCCCACCCGTCCTCCCCTCGCCAATATCACCCCCGTTCCATCCAAGCTCGCCGATAGCCTCGGGTATGTACGGGCCGCGTCCGTCATGGCTGACGCCATCATGGCTAGAACCCACGACGCCCAGGCTGCCTGGAGCCGTTTCTTCATGGCAGTCAAAACGGATACTGTGAACCGCCAGCTGTTCAACGCCACCGCCACCATTTCCCCCTTACCAGATGAGGCCTTCGCGCCCGTCCCGGTGGTGCCGGAACTGCAGTACATGCTGGCAGGCAAGAAGGACGTGCCACCGGGCCACCCGCTCTTCAGGTACCAGTGCTTTGAGTGCAACCGCTTTGGCCACTGGAAGTGGGATCACGACCCGAACCAGCTGTACTGGGAGCCGGGTATGCCTTTCACCGGCAGGCGGAACAACGATCGGGCCGCTCGAGCTTAGAGGGGGGGGTGATGTTACGACCTCGTCGTTACACGTACACTTTTCCTTTATCTTTACGTGCATTCATCCAACAGACACTTCGTGGACATTACGAGTACGTCTTGTTGTATTTTCTCCCGTTTTCCCTTTCGTTTCTACTATACTCATGTACCAGGATCTTGCCCTTCATTACCTTCAGGCGAGTTACCCAAAACTTATCACATGACTGATCACGTGGCTTCCTTGCACATGACCTGATCATGTGATCGCAACTTGCCTCACGACACGGACATCATTGTATTTCCTCGTACGCTTCCCCTCGTGCTTGCTGTGTTTCCCTTTCTCTTGTGTGCAGTCCAATCATGTACATTAACCGTTTGTAGCGTACTATGATCGCAGTCCGCAGTACGTACACATACGGACATGTCTGTAGTATATAGTGTGTGGGCGGAAGATGGAATCCCCATCTTTCGTCCCCTTTGCAATTTGCTCTTCTCTGGTTTCACCCGTATCATCGTGAACGGCAAGCCTTGGGAAGCTCCGGACCAAGGGTTCTCAGTCGCCTTTTTAGCCAACGAACCTTGAGCAACGTGGGTGCGTCCCAGCTAGGGTTAGGGTTAGTGTTTAGGCGCTGGTTCCAAAGGCGTCACGGTCTCCAACCGTAACAACTTATCACATTGGAGGCATTGGAGTCCTTTAACTTCAATGTGTCCAAAGCACCAGTATGTGCCTGGTACACATGCTCTACAGGTATGTGCCTGCACATGCATAGAGTATATATTCTGTTTTGTAAATTAGCTATAGCAAATAAAATTTTATTTTTGTTGTATAGTTTCACTTGTCCTCCCCCTGAGACAGAGAAGCCACCATCTCTGTCTAGGTGTGTGAGTGAGATTAGATTATGTATGGCACTTGGAGTATATAGTACATCACATAAGGTAATGACAGAAGTCTTATTACCAACACATGCCTGTAACTCAACAGTGCCAGTGCCATATGCTATTATGGTGTGGTCCCCTATTCCTCAAATTGACTTCTGTAAAGGGGTCATATCCTTAAATAGTTTCTTATCATTTGCTAGGTGTACTGTACTTCTGGAGTCAGCCACCCATGTGTAAAATTCAACATGTTCATCTATTCCCTCATAGGATACATTGTATGAGCTATCATATGTACTTCTACTGTTGGATGTCCAGTTTCCATCCACAAGCAGTACTTGCTCATCCTCCTGTGTGTTGTGTGAATTTAGTGTGGTCTGGTCCAGAGACAAAATTAGCCTGCCTGGACTTGGCTCATTTAGCCAGGCCCCTGCCATTCTTCTTCCAGCAGTCATCCTCAGTGTGACCAGGTTTGTGGCAATAGCCACATTTGGGTTTCCCCTTATGATGACATTTGTCAGTAGTGTGGTTATCTCTACCACAAATACTACAAGTCAATTTAGTAGACTCCTTCCATTTGTTATTTACTTTCTGTTGAGTAAATAATGTTTGGTTTTGTGGAGTTCCTTGTCTATGCTTGAATTCATCTACTAATACCACAGTGAGTTCTTCAACAGTGATGGATTCTACTCCTTTACCGGCAATCCAGCCTGCCATATACAATGTTGTAAATGTAGTCCAGGATTCCAGCATGTTAAGTAATAGGATATCTTTGAATTCATCATCAGGCACAGGTTTTCCCATGGCTGATAAGTCATTCCACATCCTTTTGAGTTTATTGATGTGGACTGGGACACCATCTCCCTCAGACACTTAGCATTCAGTAGTTCTCTCTTTGCAATAAGAGCTGTTTGAATGCCTCATGTCTAATGAGCTAGCTTCAGGCTCTCCCACATCTGAGCCGCCATCTTGGCATGCATGACGTGATCCATTTGCTGGTCGTCTATATTTGTTAATATCAGGGTCTGTGTGATTAGATCTTCTTCTTCCCACACCGCTAATTTGGTTTTGCTATTGGGGTCATCCTCTATTTCCTTTGGCTTTGGGCAAGTGCCCTCAGCATACTTAAAGACCTTGTGCAGGCATAGAAACTTTTGCATTCTAATTTTCCATGCGTGCCAATTATTGTTTTTAAGTGTATCTACTTTGTAGGACAAGATTGCACCGAGATTTCTTACTCGAGCACTTGCCCCTTTCTTGTCATTGGTCGTGGGATTGATGATTACGAAATCGTCTGCCGCTGTCCCGGACATAGTTGTGGGATGGTAAGGTTAATTCTTTTGTTAGTAGGTAGATATAGATAGTGAGCTCTTGGTTACAGCGCAAAGGCGGGGCTCATAACCTGTTGGTTAGGAGCTTACTTGAGGGCGAAGTAAGAGATAAAAGATAATAATGAATGTACTTAGCACCCTTTATCTACCGGGCTTATATACTGTTGTAGCTATTTTACTAGAATAGTCTATACTATTCTCTTTCCTTCTCGGGACGCCTGGTACTGACTCTGTGATACCAACAAAGGGTCTGTCAAAGCTAAAGAGTCAGATGGAGGATGTAGCGCCATCAATGGTCACGCATATGTGCGGGGGTGACATTGAATTGTGCAACATCTGGATAGGCAGTTCTAGAGACATCAATGGATCTCGAGGATGGGTCGACTTACACTGGATTCACCGTCGTCTGCTGGTTCATCCACCTTCAGTAGGCTACTGTCGTCATTTGGTTTCTTTCTCATATCACAAACCACAACCTTTACCGAGGACAGCAGAGGTGCATGCCACTCCTGCATTCGGGCGGGATGCCAACGGTGCGTTGTCAATGTCTCCCATTTCCTCTTCTCTCTCACCGACCTATTTTCACAGCCAACCAATCATAGCTTCATACTCCTCCAGTATGACATGGGTGCTGTCAGCCTCACTACCATGTTCTATGCTGCATTCCCCAGTGCAAGCGAGGCAGTCGAACGCAAGGAAACCCGATAGACAAAGGAGACGTGTAATCCTGCCAGAAACAATGGGTCTGCTCGTGAACCTCACATTGCCCATCTCGCAGGAACGTGGGTCGGCGCACACGTAGCATCTCTCTTTCCAGAGGACTATGACCTTGAGGATATTGCCGCACAGATATTCAAGGCCACCGCCGCTCGACCAAGGGTGGAATGACTCCCAAGGCTGTGAGTACTTCCGAGTCACCGCTCGGTGCACCTACAAATTTGCTAGTCTTGCCTGCACCCTTGATGTTGATGCCGACTGCCAAAAGACGCAGGGAATCTTCACCAGTACCATCACCCACCGTGGAGGCTGCATCTCCTTCATAGTTTCATCCACAGGAACTGCGCAAATGAGTCCATAGGAGTCCTTCACTACCACCACTTCCTATGACAGTCAAACCACCCAAGTCACCCAGGTTGATCAGAATCGCACGCACAGTCCGAGTGGCAGAGGTTACCACCCCAGGTGGATCAGACGAGACAGCAGTGGACGAGGAGGCTGAGACGACCGAGATCGTAACACCAAGCATGTCGCGGGATAAGAAAAGAAACTTATCGAGTAGGGATGCCTTGATGATGACCTGGATGAGGCAGCAAAGGCACCGCTGAAAAGGGCACGAGAAGAGAAAGACGGCAAGAGTGAGTTGCACTTTAATTTCAAGCCGGAGACGGAGGAACGGAAAATTGCAACGATTAAATGGGTGTCAAGGTTCCATCTGGAACCATGGCGGAAGTTATTTGCATAGGGTGTCGCTACGTTCGTAATTGGTATGGACACTGTGTGTGGCTTCCTACTCTACCGTTTTCCTATCCACTGACACCGTTTTCAGATCTTTCCTTCTAGAACAAGTGTCTCTATTTAATCATTGTACAGTGACGCTTGATATCTGTAATGGCTTATCCTTCCCGGCGACACCGTACCATGGCTGTTTGTTTATGTCTATGCGTAGTACTGTCTCGTGTAAATCTCTTTCTCTTTCTGTTGAATATACACATACTGCACATACATGCATCAGCAAGAATTGGAACGATGAGGTATTACATTTTCAAGCTCAAGGACGACAGACCAACATCCCTCGCTCGTACAAACCTGACATGTACATTATCCCTGTACGCGAGTCCACCAAGGTCGTGGACGATGTCCCAAACACAGACCTGTCGTTCTGCAACAGCGTCTCGACCTCGTTTATCAGTGAAGTAGGTATGATTGTCGATGCCGACAATGGTACATGCAAGTCGTATGCCCTCCCCACAAAGTCCCCTCGGATGCAACACACATGGTGTTGAAATTGGGCAAAGGACAACCGCCCAGCTGGTGCGAATGCACGAGTTACATCCGCCGCAACTTACATGAGCGCAGGAAAGTGGGTGATTCGTGATGACGAGTGCCCCGTCGTCTGCATAGTACAGGTTATCAGGGAGAAACGGAACGCACACGCCATGGCTGAACATGAGGTCATCCGTCGCGGGATCGCAGTCATAGAAAAGCACCTGGCCAAGTGTTGTCGATGCAAATGTGATGTGGTTCCCGTCAGCAAAGACTGCAAAGCCGTTCGGGAAGGGTGTGAATGTCCCGTCCGGAGCAACCATACATGTGCGAGCCATCCAAGTGGGAGTCCACCGACCAATTCAATCACAGGAAGAATCTTTCCGAATGGTCAGGGAAGCCGGTGCGTCATGAGTTGGTCGTTGCTAATGTAGAACGACATCGACGACGTGAGTGCGATTACATTGGGAGAGATGAATACAGGCGATGTGAGCATGCACACGTATGCCACTATGCCAGGTTACACAGGGTCCAGTACGAACTGCTCGATGGTCGTTTGCTCACGAGCATGGTTGATGATGAACAATGCAGACGGATTTCCTGCGCGAGAGGGTTCTGCCTCGAGGCCAAGCGGATGAAAATCATGCTGCACGGGGTATCCTTCGAGACGAACAGGTTGCAGTGCTTGGATATTGGTATCGAAGAGCCAAAGGTATCCACGCGGTGCTGGATCCCAGAGAGGACCTAGACGGTGTTCCAAGCCTTACGGTTTGGATCGCACCTGAGCAGAACGAGGCGCCGTACGAGTGTACACTCCACATCGAGATGGTCCCAGAATGCGATATCCTCACATGCGGAGATGGTACTGGTGGGGTTGGGGTCGGTGATGAGAGTGCAGTGGTCCGTGTAGTTCCCGCCTGAGAAACATGCAGGAAGAAGGCCGGGGAGTGTGATGATGTGATGTTTGACAATATGGCCGCTGCGGTAGATGTAGGTGGCCTGCGGGATTGAAGTCAGTGGGTGGTGTCATGGGGAAAGTGGGACGCACCAGGAGGTCAGCTAGGACAGCTGCGATTCAGAAGAACATGGTAGTTGCAAACCTAACTGTCCAGCATCTGCAAAACGTAGCCCAGCTAAATGTGCTCTAATTGGTCTCCGTTTGGTTTAACTTTGTCGTAAACCTCGTCTCCGTCCAATCAGAGTGCGTCTTCAGCATTGAAAACCTCAGCAAGTGCCAAGCGGATAGTGTAATTCGACGCTTTTGCTGATTGGCACGTCTCTGCAGAGAAATATGGGCGCCAGTTTGTCATGCACGATTAATCAAAACACAATCACAGGATGGAGACTTGCTACTATGTACACCAATGAATGGTACAGCAACTACTTACCCTTGGACAACCGCGTCTTGACGGCCTTCTACTGTTTATTGTGGTGTATAAACTCCCTCTATTCTCTATTTTTCACGACACGATGCTTGTATCAGACGTCATTCGTACCAACATATGTATTTGGGTTTTCGTTTAAGTACCAACAGACAGAGTAATCTTACACTTGAGACATGGACACCCATTCTTTATTTCCTCCTGTGAATATTTCCTTGCATATCGTTGCGCAGAATCGTGAACCGCTGTGCCGGTGGGACATTGCTAGGGTCAATCTCTGTGACATACAACTGTAACGTGGCATGAGGTGACAAACATCAAAGGGTACCAGAAGCAGAACATCTTACCCAGTGGTTGCATCCAGGTGGGCCTCCTGGATCGGTCCAGGCAAGACTGGGATTCTCCGCTTCGACAATGCTGTAGCAGATTGTTGTCAGGAATCCCCGCAGTACAGTCTATATGTCGATGCCAGTTGCTCACGTGTAGACGTTCGATTCGTGGTCATATTGCCTGATAATCCACCGCTGCTCACCAGGTTGGACGACGAGCCTGTAGTCCGGGGTAGTCTGAACAGTACCGTTCTCGTTCCCAAAGCGAATCACGTAGATGTCATCATATAGCCGTTCGAAGTAGACCTCCTGGTGACGCATTGTTACTTTCGCCACAGAAACAGTTGAAATCCATAAGACAAGGAGACCTACGTGTGGATGAAGAACCACAACACGGGTTTGGCCGTTGACATGGCAAGTGTCAACGGGTCCACTATTCGCGCTGAGAATATACGAACCAGTAAGGAGAGATGTATTGAGCATGTTGAGAACAATGTATCGAGTGTTGACACTACCCATACACCACTCGTCCTTTTATCATGCGAGCGCATTTGATAATAAAACCCTGTTGGAGTAGAATGCTTTCCGATAGAAATTCTTCACGCACCAGATTGGACTAGCTTCCATATGCACTGTTGAAAGTAAGGTCAGAACTTAAGGTTAAGCCCAGCAGGAACCGAGTTGCATGTTCAGTCGATTCTGACTTCAAATGGATCCTCAATGGGTATTGCAGCATGACATCGTCTGGCCCAGAGCCCGTATCATGGACAAATCCTGCTACCGAAAAAGAGCTGGACTTCAATGATGTAAATTTAAGCATGGGGTAAAGGGAGTTCTGCTATACCTGTGCTAGTGCAAGGCGGCTGCTGCATGGGCCCCATGATCAGGTCGTAACCTTACCATTTGGGGCCGAATATTCAACATTATAACCATCGTGATCTTGACAACTAAAGGAACATGCCTCGGTGTTATTACGGGACACGACAGCATTATGGACATGATCAGTGCCTGAAAAGTTTATAGTGGACACCTCAGGGGTTAGTGATGTTCACTGATGGGTGACACTGTAGGCATGTGTGGAATGGGAGAGCAATCGACGGGTCGATACATAAGAAATGTATATCCGTACGGAGAAAATGCTATGATGGACATGCCTGAACACCAACCATCCACAAATTATTTATTCAGAATTCTGGCATCTGCACTATGAACTAGCGGGCGCTCGGCGCCCTTCCGAGGCTCCGTTTCGGTAAAATTTCTTTTGAAACAAAAAGTGAATGAGGTAAACTTTTTACCTGGGCGCATTGGGTCAACCCCTTGTGCAGCATGTCCCATGACTTTGGATGTCTTTATGGCATACAACACGCGTAGTTGGCACCCTAGTACCTACCCGGTACCGTTCACGTCATCATAGTCCAGTGCCTAGAGCGTGCGTGCAACTCAAACTTGAGTACAATGAACCCAATTATTATCGTATGATTCAAACAACGTACGAGGCATTGGGCCCCGACGTAGTGGAAGCGAAATCTTCGTGGAAAACCAAAGTTTGGTTTATCTTCCCAAATCATACAACATTGCATAATGATCACGAGGACCACCTTAGAGAAATTCAACCAAAGTGGTGGGTAAACGGAGCCGAGTAACATACCAGTGCATTCGATCAAAGTACCTATACATCCCTGTCGAAGTGATATCCCGAAGTCCTTCAAAGGCCTGAAGGCATCCAAGGCAACGATCCACCTCGAAGGAGTGACAGAACCTTTATATGCTGTCGCATTGAGGAAAAGTTCATCAGTAAGAAGTGCACGGTCATACACCGATCAGCATTCCTGATAATAATGTCCTGGAGTGAATGACCTGTACGCCTTTCCAATTTCCATCGAGCATTAGTGGAGTCTACCTGGAAAGGTGGTCAACACGTCGATCTGTGCAAATTTTCAGTACTCTGAGTCTGTATACACTGTATGTATAGACATATAAAGGGAGACCTCACACACGAGAGCGTAGCGGCAGGTGTCAATGGGCACGCTCACCAGAAGAGTAGAGACGAGCAGGGAGCGCGAGAGGTTGTTGAAGTGCGCAAATACTTACTCGAGCCAGCAGAGACTTGTGGACTTTACAGCGGTTCTGAGTGTCTGTCCAATATCAGAATCCATTTGGCGGAACTGCGGCAACAATGGAGCTTCAGTGTGTGAGGCCGTGTGCAGCTGCAACGAACCAGACAGGTAGAAATAATATTGAATAGACTGTAGGCAAACGTGTGAGTACAGATATTGTTAGCGACGAACTCAAGGTGGGTCGAAATTATCGAATCGACTTCATGCGAAGTCTCCGTGCCACTTGCCAGATTGTTGAAGTTGGTCGCACCCCAATCTACTGGGGTGTGTTGGGTGGTTTTCGTACAAACAAAGCCAACTATCCACGTGCCGTGGCAGTGGACTGGTGAATATGTCCAACACTTCAGAACACGATATTTGGATTAAAGGTCAAACGTCATTCATCTCACTACACTGGGTTTTACAAGCACCAACAGACAATAGGCACAAGGTACCCTATACAGACAGAGTAATCCTACACTTGAAACGCCGACACGATATTCCTTACTTCCTCTGGTAGATCGTTCCTCGCATGCCTGAAACGGGCACAATTCTGAACTGCTGCGCAGCTGGGATATCGTTAGGGTCGAATTCATTGACATACAACTGAAATGTGATATGAAGGGACAGCATTGAAAGGTAGCAGACGCAGAACAACTTACCCAGTGGTTGCACCCGGGTGGGCCCCCTCCATCGGTCCAAGCAAGACTGGGATCATTCGCTTCGGTAATGCTGTGGTGGATTGTTGTCAGAAATCCCCTCTAATACAGTTTACATATCGATACAAATAGCTCACGTGTAGGTGTCTGCTTGGTCGTCGTATTGCGTGACAATCCAGCGTTGCTGACCCGGGTAGAAGACGAGCCTGTAGTCCGCGGTTGTCTGAACAACACCGCCAAAGATGATAGAAGAAATCACATAGGTGCCGTTATCTAATCGTTCCAAGTGGAAGCGCTGGTGACGGATTGTTACTTTTGCCAAAGAATCAGTTGAAATACATAAGACGAGACCTACCTGTCCATCAAAAACCACAACCCGGGTCTCGCCATTGACGTTACAAAAGTCAACGGGTCCGGTATTTGCCGTGATGGTATACCAACCAGTAGGTAGGGAAGTATTGAGCATGTTGAGAACGATGTGTAGAGTGTTGACACTGATAGAGTATTCATACACCACTCGTCCTTTTATCTTCTGCGTAGGTGCTTGGATATGGCCCGCCGTATCATCACACCATGCTACCATTTTGACAGTTGGTATGGAATGCTTTCTGATAAAAATTCTTTCATGCCTCGCGTCCGTCACTGCCGAGGAAGGTAAGGCATAAGGTTAAACTCAGTGAGAACCGAGTTGCATGTTCGGTTGACTCTCTCGATACGTAGATATCACGGCAGTCATAGTCTGGGGGGCGGCCCTAGCATCCTGGACAAACCCTGTTACCGAAAGAAGACGACATATAAATGCAAGCATGGGGTAAAGGAGGCTGCCATACCTGTATTAGACACGCGATAAGGTGGCCGCTGCACGGGCCCCATAAATCCGTGACCTTACCCAAAATTTAGGGCAGAATTCCAAGCAAACGATCAAAATTGTGACCATGGTGATTTGGGAACTACAGAAACACGCTTGCATGACATTGCAGGGAACACTTGTATCATGGACATAATCAGTTATGTGGACTTATAGGGGAGACCTACCACAATTAGTGATGTTCACTGATCTCGAGAGAGGGATCAGATCGATGAATAGGAATGTGGGTTTATGTGTACCCCCACGCAGAGGTGCTGTGATGGACATGTCTGATTCCTAGACACCCTTCCGGGGTAGATCCGTTGTGGCAGACAAGTACATAATGGGTAAGGTAAACTTCCCCCCTGGGCGCATCGGATTAATCGGCTGCGTAGCATGGACAAACTCGTCCCATAGCTCTGGAAGATGTCATCTATGGCATAGACACTCCAAAGAATGTACGTAGTCGGTACTTACCATTATAGTCTTCACAAAAGCCAGTGCCTAAAGCGTGTACGAGGGCTCGAACATAAGTACATTGAACATCTCGCGATCTAATACCGGAAAATGTAGGGGTTGGGGTCCCAACGTAGCGGAAGCGAGATATTCAGAAAACTAAGGTTTGAGTGATCTTCCCGAATTGTACAACGGTGCATAACGGTGGAAAGTTCATGACTGGGAGGACTACCCCTAGAAAAATCCAACGAATGGTGTGGCCAAAAAAGTAGCCAAACAGCGTACCAGTGCATTCAATCAAAGTCTCCCAGCGTACGATCATCCTGTTATCAGCATTCCTGATAATGGTGTTCTTGCCTTGCGCCTTTCCAATCATTGATGGCCCGTTCACGATATCTACTTGGTCCGAGAGGTACTCAAATATGTCCATCTGTGAAATATCAGTTCTCTTTTCGGCTTACAGTTACCGGGGGCGAGGGCTGTTCTCCCTGAGTGGATATGCAAAAGTACACTGTATATGTAGACGCACAGCAGGGGGACGTCAAGCACGAGAGCACAACGGCGAGTACCAACGCATGCACTCGATAAGAGGAGAGGAAGGCTACGTCTTTCTGTCTTGACTGAGGGTCCTATAGAGCCCCAATATGGAGAAACTGGTGCTCCAGAGTGTTAACATTCCATATAGTTGAAGCATTGGAGTTCCAGTTCCTCAAGGAAGGCGTACTGCAGGGAACTTGATATATTGACAGGAGGTGATTGTCCGAGTGGTGTAGTGGCTGTGCAACACTACAGTCTACGTTGCAATAGACCAGAGTGTACATACAAGATGGTGCGTGTTTCGCTGTCCCCCAATCGTATTTACCCATCATCCATCAGGTCGTACTGGCAGCTTCGATATGCACGAAAGGCGGGAAGGGCGTCATCTCACGACAATTCCACCCAATGACGAGGATGCGCATCGAGTCTCTCCTAGCCTCCTTCCCAAAACTCATCCCCGCCAACTCTCAACACACCTCCGTCGAGACCTCCGAAGTGCGCTATGTGTATCAGCCCCTCGAAGATCTGTACATCCTCCTCATCACTAACAAAGCCTCGAATATTCTTCAAGATATCGAAACCCTGCATCTTTTTGCTCGCGTCGTGGCGGACATGTGTCGAACCCCCGATGAGCGCGAGATTCACCGCGTCGCATTTGAGCTTTTGGGTGCATTTGATGAGATCGTTAGTTTGGGGTATCGCGAGCAGGTCTCTCTCATGCAAGTTCGCAGCTTTCTCGAGATGGAGTCCCATGAGGAAAAGATTCAAGATATCATTGCTCGGGTATGTTTGTTCATTAATTGTATCAGTCTGACATTTTATCTATGCATTATCATCTCACAGAACAAAGAGGCGGAGGCAAAAGAGGAACTCAAGCGCCGCGCACGTCAGCTCGAGATGCAGCGCCGGGAACAACAAAAACGGAGCACTGCTCTCGGTGGTATGGGCGGTGGCTCATCCTACCTTGGCGCTGGAGGGTCTGGTTATACGGCCATTTCGCGTTTCGACAATGTAGAACCTACACCCGCCCGCACTTCATCACCTGCCCCTGCTGCTTCGCGTCCACCAGCGTTCAAGAGCGGCGGCATGAAACTCGGGAGTAAGAAAACGCGCCAGGCAGAGCTTCTGGATGCACTCGGCGGAGAGGCCCTTTCTTCGGAAGAAATCTCAGCGCCTTCGACTCCAGTCATGAATGAACATGCTGCCCCTTCGAAGTCAGAAGTCCGAAACAACTTGCCCACCGTTACTCCAGAGAGGTATGGCCTTTACATTAGTAGCCTATAAGCAATTCTTGATATTATGCATGTAGCGTGCACGTCGCCGTAAAGGAAACGCTCTCTGCCTCACTCCTGCGCGAGGGTGGTGCCAAGTCACTCGAGCTGCGCGGAGAGATGAACTTGCAAGTGTCCGACCCGCAATTTGCACACATCCGATTGGCTCTGTCGCCACTTGCACCCGGATTCGGAACAGATCTTCAGTTCAAGCAACACCCCAACGTCGCCAAGTTCGCACCTGGTGCAGGCGAGAAGGTTATTGCGCTCAAAGACTCTGCACGTGCTTTCCCAGTTGGTCAGGCTCTTGGAGTGCTTAAGTGGCGTTACGACGGAAATGACGAAAGTTATGTTCCACTGTCGAGTGCGCATTGGGGTCTAACTGCGTCTCTCTCTTACTGATGCACTTCCCATCTGACAGTCAACTGCTGGCCATCGCCTTCGAATGAGGGAACGTGCGACGTCAACATTGAATACGAGCTTGAGAACGAACAGATGACACTCTACGATGTAGTCATTTCCATTCCTCTCCCGTAAGTTCCCTTTCGCTGTACAGCGGTTCCCTCTTATTCCAATCCTTAGTGCTGGGTCCTACCCCACTGTCTCGACTCATTCTGAGCCATCGACATGGACACTCAACCCCAGCGCTCACGCACTGGACTGGAGTATCCCCCGGGTCAGTGCAGATGATGCACGGTCTGGTACACTTGAATTCTCCATCGGCGGTGACGACATAGGAGTGTTCTTCCCCGTCCATGTAACGTTTGCTGCACAGGGAAGTGTCGCAGGCATCGATGTTGTTCGTGCGGAACGCGTTGAGGGTGGAGACGTGACTTTCTCGTGCGAACGAGTCGTGAACACGAAGTCGTACCAGGTTGTGTGACGGGTAAATACATGAGTGATAGATACTAGATTCCACACAAAAATACATGGCTTCAAGCGCATATGCATGTGGAGGAAACTACGCATTGTCGCTGGAGGTTGGCACCGTTGCTGTATGAAGATGTGTGCAGCAGACTCCTAAGGAAAGCATTTGATGACCCGCGGATATGTAGATCAGGACTATCTTTTAACGAATTTAATTGTTGCCATGAGCAGGATATAGCACGAAGACCATTGAACACGTACTACGTTACGACCAGACGGTGCAACCAGGCTCAGTCAAGGTCACAGGTTATGCATTGGATTGAGAAGAACCATTGAACAAAAACAACAGTACATTGGCCTAATGTACGATACTGCTCGGAGAACCCCCACTGCCATTGCGTGGCAGCAACGCCAAACATACCAGGGTACTGACTGATCGTTTTAAGTTTCGTGATTCCATCAATGTTGGCCAAGGGTAGCTTGTTGGTGATGCAGGAGACTTACGATGAGCAATAATAAATCCACCGTAACCAGCAAAACTTGCCTGCCTTCGTCCAAGATCCCTAGTTTGATAAGTTCCTTCACCTAAACTATGCAGTCTCCGATGTCCACTGTCCTATATTTCCCGAGGACTTGTTCTCCAAAGTTCATCGAACCTAAATTGTTTGGCATTGAAACCGTGCCTGGCAACGAGTGATTGCATGGTTCGGATGTGAATACTTACACCCACCAAGAGCCAGATCAAGGACGGAAGGAGTGAACGCTACAGCACTTGTAATGTGGGGTCCCCCGTGAATGATAGTTACCCATGTTGGAATCCGTTTGTCTGTGGATACCTTTGACTGGACAACCGCCGTCTCTGTTGGGTGGCAGTCGGGGATAGGTATAATGCAGGTGGACAGTTCTTCGAGTGCTTGTTGTACTGGAGTGTGTCAGCGGGATACGTTTGCCTTCGTGAGCGTGAAAAGGGGCTTACGATCTGTCAATAGGACGGGCTCGTCAATTACCAGAGGTATTTCAAAGGAATCATTGCTCTCTATGACAAAGCCTTGGGTGGTGATCTATCAATCAAGTCATAGGAGTACGGCGAGACCGCAGAAGCATGGGCCCAAAACATAGGATTAGAAAGCCACAGAACGGTGATAGGATCCCAGTACGTATCGAACAAGATGTGCGGAGATCGACCAGATCGGCGGGGTATCTCAATGTGCAAAATATAGTGTCACCTTCTGAGTGTCTATTCTGGTTTGACGGGCAAAGCTCCCATAGAACGTCTGCTGAAGCATCCTTCGATACCAAGAATTTTCCCGTCTACAGCTGGTTCATAGCCTGTGGCAAATATTTGGGTTTCCGCCGCAAAGGGACGTTGCTACTAGGGACAAATCATTTTTCAGTTGACCCTAAGGTGTCTGAAGTTGGTTTGCGCTAGCAGAGGATGTACAGTGTGGGCCGTTTTCTAATGTAAAGGATCTGCCCCAAAGTGAGGAGTATAGCGACACTTGCGGTATGGGTCTGTCGCCTAGTCTCGATTGGCCTCGGAAGTGTAAATGAGAGCCGTCTTTGATGGAGAAAGGAGAGAGACTTGAGCGGAAGGAAGTATCTCCATCGATGTGTAGGATTAAACGATTACTAAGAGGGGTATTACCGTCCGTATAGAATGGACCGTGGCGTTTTGTGACATCGAGTGGTGCCTCTAGTTTTGAGTTGGACCATACTTCGACGTAGCGCTTCTTTCACTGTTGATTTGGTCGCAAATCTTCGTCAGAATTGCGTGGTGTTTTTTTAACGGAGATAGTGGAAATGCTTGAACGTCGGATGGCTCATGGGAGAGTACGCCGGACAAGATCGTCCAAACGGACGGCCAAAATTCTTGTCTAGATAGGGTGAATGTTGTCATTCGGCATTTCATTCATGATCTCGAATGGAATGTCACAAGAACCACTTTCAAGGGTGGTCATGGCATCGAGGATACAAGATCATCCAGATGGAAGCATATCCGCTGAGTGGAATCGCTAGCAATGAGCTGAGCAGCAGTTGGAAGTGGGATCTCTCTAGCTATGTATGTGTAGTACATGTCAGATGTTCATTCGAGTTGTCCAGGGGAGCTTTTGCGAGTGGAGACTCGAGCCTTGCAAGTAAAGGTCGATGTACTGTGTAACCTGCGACGCTGATTGACCGAGGAATCTCCGTTGTACCGTTGTGGATCACGTTGGATGTGCAGAGAATTGCAGACACGGCAATACGGACCGAGACCGAGGAGACCTTCACCCCATCGCAGAGCTCACTCTCTGGGTTTCGGAGGTTGCATTGGCTTATCTAATACGAACGCTGTGTACTAATCTCGAGAGACCACTGAGTCCACGCGTTCGGTTCAGATCCCGTGTATGTATCACAGTACTCATTGGCCGCACCGCCTCTCCGATGGCCTTTCTTCAATCACGTTTTCTCTCCTCATCTCCATACTGTAGTACACACACCGATCCAGAAGGTACCAAGGAGTGGAGACCGCGTCAGTCTGCCTGCATCATAGGCGAGGACTTCAAACGGCATCGCTGCAAGGGGTTGAGGTGGCACGAATGAGAGTGGAAAATTCTCGGAAGAAGTGTCGGTCGTTCTCGTTCCCGGAGTCTGCTGACGAGCGCATGCGCCTCATGTTTATTCTACAATGGGCATTCATATACTGCAGACTGTACCAGCGTGCATCGGTGTCCCCAAGAAGAGTGGAGACAGCCTGTGGTTGGTGTCACTTCGATCATGTGGGTGCTTATTTCACACGTCTGGTACGATGTTTCATTATTCACTTAGTCGTGGTGGAGCCTAATCTGTACATGCGGCAATCCCGGCGAAGAAGGATTAGTTACCTGTATGATTTGTATCGCTACTCGCCACTTGTGGGTTATGTTGTAAGTGTATTTGCAGTATAAATATCGCGGTCATATATCTATGCGATTCTACCTGAGAGCCCCGTTTGCTTATTCCCGCGAAGAGGTCTCGCTTTCCTTCGAGGGCATCACCATCGTGGGAGGGAGAGTCTTGATGGGCGGAAGCAAGCTCGTTGCTGTCTTGCGCGCATTCTGTACGAGCAGTGCATCCATGATCACGATGGCTGCCATAGCCTCGACGATCGGCACAGCGCGCGGGACGACGCAAGGATCGTGACGACCCCTGGCTGCAAGTGTCCCAGGTGTACCGTCGTACTGGGCTGTGTTCTGTGGTTGGGATATCGTGGCGGGCGACTTGAAGCCGATCCTGGGAATCCCGGACTTAAGCACTGCCTCCAAGAAAAAGTAAAAGACTCTCTACCTGAAATAGATATCCTCCCCGTTGGTAATGCCACCCTGGATACCACCACTCCAATTGGACGCGGTACCGAGGTTTCCGTTCTTGATCACGAATGGGTCATTGTGTTTGCTTCCAGGAACTTCTGTGCCCTTGAAGCCTGATCCGACCTCGAACGCCTTGGTGGCGGGGATAGAGAGCATGGCATGTGCCAATTTAGCCTCGAATTTGTCAAATACGGGCTCTCCCAGCCCCTGAGGGGCATTTCTAATCACGCAGGTAACGGTACCACCAATGGAGTCGTTTGCTTCCTTTGCGCGGATGATGCGCTGTTTGCGGAGTAGTTGTATAAGCGACGTGAACCATGAATAGCAGACATCCATACCTTGGTCATGCGCTCTGCAGTTTCAGGGTGAGGGCACCGTGTTGGGTGCTTGTCGACTTCCTCGCGGGTGATGGTGGCCAAAAGGTGGCGGAATTCGGGGGAAAGGGCATCTTCCACATCGTCGTTGTCTTCGTCGCCGTCCGGTGTCATGGAAGGTGGGGCCACATTAGCAGGCAGGTGTATCTTGCCGACAGAGGAAACAAATGCAACGATCTCGACGCCGTAGACTTGCTTGAGGTATCTTTCGGCGATGGCACCTGCAGCGACTCGTCCTGGTTAAAGTTAGCAATAAGCAGAAGAGATTGGATCAAGGGAACTTACCGATCGTCTCGCGAGCACTGCTTCGTCCACCTCCACTGCTAGCCTTGACACCATACTTAAGGAGGTAGGTGTAGTCGGCGTGACTGGGACGAGGGTATAAGTCCGTCTCGGAGTAGTCCTTTGGACGTTGATCTTCGTTCTTGACTAAAAGTCCGATCGGTGTGCCCAGGGTGACGCCATGCTCGATTCCGGATTGGATGTGGACCAAGTCCTTCTCATCCCGCTAGAAGGATACGTCATGAGTACGTGCCGTAAGAAAGGACAGGAGAAGAAACGAACCGGAGTAGTGAGATTACTCTGGCCGGGTCGTCTTCTGCTGAGCTGCACCTGGATATCTGCAGCAGAGAGTTCGAGGCCCTACACCCAACCGATCCATCAGTGCAAGTGTTCAGCGAGAGACATATGAGTCATACCGGGGGACAGCCATCGATGATGGCGCCGACGGACGCACAGTGACTTTCGCCGGAGGTAGTTACTCGGAACAGGGAGCCAAAGGTGGACATTGTGGAGGATGGTGGTGGGTGGGAGGAACTGAGGCCGGCAGTGCTGGTGTGCTGGCTGTTTTATGTGGGCAGAGGCAGTACTTTGGCCGAACTAAGCGCGGTTTTGAAGTTGGCGATGAGATTAGCGTCGCAGATTGGGTGACCCGGGATCGGCGTGGACAGCGGTGAGATCGTGGGAAATCCTTGCTCTCTCCCCCAGGTCGTCAGATGAAATCCCAGGGATCAGAGTCGATGGAGGAGTTCACAAGGACAACAAGCAGACATCTCAGACATGCTATCAACAAGATCGACACGCTCGCCTCAAAGCCAAGGTCAAATGCATGAACTTAGGGATAAAGCCATCATCGTAATCATATTCCAGGATGCGATAGCAAGAAGTTAGGGACAACAACAAGTTTTCCGCGCCGTTGGTCTGCTTGCAGTTGCAAGTTATATCTCTGATCAGCAAGTCAGATCCTGTTCAGACATTCATATCTCGTTTCTGCACATGCCCTATCGAGTACAGCCGGCTGGTACCGAATGGACCACTTGTATACTAGACTGTCTTTTGTGTCAGTAAAGAACCAATGGGATGGATGAATATCGGGTGTTATGTCAAATGGATAAAGAACTTGATGAATATCGTATACTCGCTGCGGCGGAAGTGGAGCGTGGCTATTCGTACAGCTTGTGTCCTCATGTCTGCAACGAGGCAGTTATTCGCTCTCCTTCCACCAACATCAGCTACTCACCGCATCTCAGAACTATCTCACTACAGAATTACCCTCGTAACATACAATGCGAAGAATACTCAAGAAGAACCGAGAGACCACACCTAGGTCATCCAACGAAGGCATTGTATGCGAACTTGCCCTTATCAGCGAGAGTATCCTACCCTGTCGTCGTTGTAGCGTTCTCAGGAAACTGCCTCTACCTCCGAAGCCTCGAGTATGTTCACCAAAGCAAAGTCAACATTCAATCGCATTCGCAACCGTACCTTGCCAAATACTGTTCCCAAGGAGGTATGTGGAACCCGTGTATGCAATTGGCGCCAGTTCGATGACAAGTGGCAAGGCGACAACCCATGATGAACGTACAGGAAATGTCATCGTCGATGAACAGGGTCAAGGACAGGGAAATGAACTTGGAGGACCCTCCAACGCAGGTGCGTAGCATCCCCTTGGACCACTCATTGCTGGCCTCACCCCTGGTCCAGCGACAAGCGAGGGATTGCCTGCTTTACCTGATCAGGTATGTTCAGTTGATCTATGTGTACGAATACGCTTGAAGGACATGGGTGCAACGAAGCACAACGAACCGATAACGAAACACGCGCTCAGAGCAATGGTCGCTGAAAATATCCTGGCCATCGAACCCCAAACCTCCTCTGTCGGTACCCCAATGCAAAAAGATAAAGGTTCCGCTGCTGATTGCTCTGCAGTACGTGCTCATGAGAGGCGGGTATTGCTAGCACTTATGGATTCCGTCAGATGTCGGACCGTGATCGCGCTATTCAAACTGTTCTCAGTGATGTCCACGACGCAGATAAGAGAATGTTGTCCATTGAGTCTATCCCTGGTCCCGCGGAATACGCTGTCCAAGCGGCCGGCCTTGCAGATGCTGCAATGACGCATTTAAATACCATCAATGCCACATTTTTACAGCCCCTCACCACCTTCAATAAGGTCGTCCATGGCATTGCGAATGTATGTCCTGCTCGAAGTTGGTCTCACCCTCTGATGATTATTCCCAGGTCCATCCATACGCTCAGATGGCGTTGACTATTTTGACCACGGCCTCCAATGTACGCATCCATCATAGCCAATGTCTCCGATTAATGCGATCTTGTTCAGATGATCCTGTCGCAAGCAAACCTCGATGCATCCATGATGGATTTGACCTCCCGAATTAAACAAACCTACGAGCTCATCCTGGACAATTTATCTTCTGCGAAGATCAATTGCACGAGAGACGTATTGGCACAGATTGCCCTACTGATATATGAATGTGCGGATTTCGTATCAAGTTACTCCGAAACCAAGGGCTTTCGTACGTCGTTATATGCACTTTTGATCTTCATAGCGACCTCACCATATTCTCAGTGGTTAGACTCGGAAAGAATGTTTTCTCCGACAAAGCCTCTGCGGTCGCCAATTACAACTCGAGGCTGGATCGGCTGATGCAAGAGCTTCGAGATCGGGCAGTTCTAAACATCCAAGATAGCGTCCAACAGATGCGGGATGATGTCACTTTGGACTCCTTGGCTTATGCGGGCGGGGTGGGGTTGAATCAGACTAAAAAGTGCCTTGATGGAACGCGAACCGAGATATTGAATGAAATCGTTGATTGGATCAACAACACTGACGCTACCGCACCGCGTATCTTCTGGCTCCACGGGCAAGCTGGAAGGGGGAAATCTGCCATTGCGCACACAATTGCTCTGCGAGCCAAGAATCTGGGCAACTTCGGGTCATGCTTCTGCTTCACTCGTGTCAGACATCACGAAGGACTCCATACGAAGCTCTTCACTACCATCGCGCGCGACCTGGCCGATCGCGACGTCCGCTTTCGGCTACTTCTCGCTGGAATAATTGCAAATGAACGTGAGCTGAGGGATACGGAAGACATTGTGACACAGTGGCAGAAATGTATCCTTGAACCTCTTGCTCAATTGGGGGGTTTACTGACCCGAAATGTCGTCGTCGTCATCGATGCTTTGGACGAGAGTGGTGTGGACACGACCAGGGAGGGTATTCTTGACATCTTTGCTACTCACGGAGCAGAACTTCCAGGGAACATCCGCATCCTCTTGACTTCTCGGCCTCTTGCGGACATTAGGGAGGCATTACATTCCAAGCAACATATCCTTTCCAGATGCCTGGATGACGTTCATCCCGAGTCAGCAACTCGCGACATCACACTCTACATTTCTACCAAACTGAAGTCACTCGGTGGCACGTTCTGTGATGCAGACTTTGACCAACTCGCTGCGAAGTCGGGTGGTCTGTTCGAGTGGGCACGTCTGGCGTGCGATTATCTTCGTCCCAGGATTGGTGTGGTACCAAAGGAGCATTTTCACAGGATCACCTCTCGTGCTCGTGGTGGGGTCAACCTCCTCGATGAAATGTATGCATCGTTTTTGAAGGATCTGATACAAGGGTCTCCGGATGTGCTGAGCAAATTTCGATCTGTCATGCGGCAAATCCTGTGGTCGAAGGAGCCGCTACCTATCAGCGCAATGGATGCAATGCGTCGCAAGTTCTCTCGGGAGGATGACCAGTACTCAGTACGAATTATCCTCAACTTCATGGCATCATTTCTCGTTGGTACCACTGATACATCTACTCCTGTCCGACCCTTTCATGCTTCGTTCTACGACTTCTTACTTGATGAAAAACGGAGTGGAGAGTTCTTTATTGATCAAGCTGATGTCCACCATGATCTCGCACTTTCCTCCCTTCGTGTTATGCAAGGTGATCTTCGGTTCAACATCTGTTCATTCCCAACATCATACCTGCGCAACTCAGATGTAGTGGACTTGGCAAAGAGGGTAGAAAAAAACATTCCACTGCATCTGCTGTATTCCTGTCGATTCTGGGCATCTCACCTCCAGGATGTGAAATATGGTTCTGATCTGGCACAATGTTTGAGGGCATTTGTTACTGAAGAGAAGTTCCTGTTTTGGATGGAGGCACTTGGTGTGTCCAATTTTATTGGGGAGGCTTATAGGGCCTTGATCTCTGCTGAGATGTGGTTGGAGGTAAGCTTATTGTGATGCATAAAATGACTGACACCAATGGTAGATTACCAGGGTAAAGCAGAATATCAAGATGCTTTAATGTGGATCAAGGATGGGATCAAGTTTGTATCAAACTTTGCTGGTGTGATTGCTGAAAGTACACCACACCTGTACTTATCTGCATTGCCATTTTCCCCATCTGAGTCAATATTAGCCACAAGGATGATGACAAAGTTCAAGGACATGGCTGAAGTTATTAGAGGAAAACATGAGAATTGGCCTGGAAATCAACACATTCTTCAGGGGAACACCTCCTCAGTCTTGTCAGTTGCATTCTCACCAGATGGAAGGCACATTGTGTCAGGCTCAGAGGATCAGACAATCCGAGTTTGGGATGCACAGACAGGTGGGCAGGTGGGAAACCCTCTCCAAGGGCACACCTCCTCAGTCATGTCAGTTGCATTCTCACCAGATGGAAGGCACATTGTGTCAGGCTCTTTAGATCACACAATCCGAGTTTGGGATGCACAGACAGGTGGGCAGGTGGGAAATCCTCTCCAAGGGCACACCTCCCCAGTCATGTCAGTTGCATTCTCACCAGATGGAAGGCACATTGTGTCAGGCTCTTTAGATCAGACAATCCGAGTTTGGGATGCACAGACAGGTGGGCAGGTGGGAAACCCTCTCCAAGGGCACACCTCCTCAGTCATGTCAGTTGCATTCTCACCAGATGGAAGGCACATTGTGTCAGGCTCAGAGGATCAGACAATCCGAGTTTGGGATGCACAGACAGGTGGGCAGGTGGGAAACCCTCTCCAAGGGCACACCTCAGTTATGTCAGTTGCATTCTCACCAGATGGAAGGCACATTGTGTCAGGCTCAGAGGATCTGACAATCCGAGTTTGGGATGCACAGACAGGTGGGCAGGTGGGAAACCCTCTCCAAGGGCACACCTTCTCAGTCATGTCAGTTGCATTCTCACCAGATGGAAGGCACATTGTGTCAGGCTCTTTAGATCAGACAATCCGAGTTTGGGATGCACAGACAGGTGGGCAGGTGGGAAGTCCTCTCCAAGGGCACACCTCCTCAGTCATGTCAGTTGCATTCTCACCAGATGGAAGGCACATTGTGTCAGGCTCACAGGATCAGACAATCCAAGTTTGGGATGCACAGACAGGTGGGCAGGTGGGAAACCCTCTCCAAGGGCACACCTTCTCAGTCATGTCAGTTGCATTCTCACCAGATGGAAGGCACATTGTGTCAGGCTCTTCAGATCAGACAATCCGAGTTTGGGATGCACAGACAGGTGGGCAGGTGGGAAACCCTCTCCAAGGGCACACCTTCTCAGTCATGTCAGTTGCATTCTCACCAGATGGAAGGCACATTGTGTCAGGCTCAGAGGATCAGACAATCCGAGTTTGGGATGCACAGACAGGTGGGCAGGTGGGAAACCCTCTCCAAGGGCACACCTCCTCAGTCATGTCAGTTGCATTCTCACCAGATGGAAGGCACATTGTGTCAGGCTCTTTAGATCAGACAATCCGAGTTTGGGATGCACAGACAGGTGGGCAGGTGGGAAACCCTCTCCAAGGGCACACCTCCTCAGTCATGTCAGTTGCATTCTCACCAGATGGAAGGCACATTGTGTCAGGCTCACAGGATCAGACAATCCGAGTTTGGGATGCACAGACAGGTGGGCAGGTGGGAAACCCTCTCCAAGGGCACACCTCCTCAGTCTGGTCAGTTGCATTCTCACCAGATGGAAGGCACATTGTGTCAGGCTCAGAGGATCAGACAATCCGAGTTTGGGATGCACAGACAGGTGGGCAGGTGGGAAACCCTCTCCAAGGGCACACCTCAGTCTGGTCAGTTGCATTCTCACCAGATGGAAGGCACATTGTGTCAGGCTCTTTAGATCAGACAATCCGAGTTTGGGATGCACAGACAGGTGGGCAGGTGGGAAACCCTCTCCAAGGGCACACCTCCTCAGTCTGGTCAGTTGCATTCTCACCAGATGGAAGGCACATTGTGTCAGGCTCACAGGATCTGACAATCCGAGTTTGGGATGCACAGACAGGTGGGCAGGTGGGAAACCCTCTCCAAGGGCACACCTCCTCAGTCATGTCAGTTGCATTCTCGCCAGAGGGAAGGCATATTGTGTCAGGCTCTGGGGATCAGACAATCCAAGTTTGGGATGCACAACCAGGTGGGCAGGTGGGCAACCCTCTCCAAGGGCACACTCACTCAGTCAATTCAGTTGCCTCTTCACCAGATGGAAGCCACATTGAAGTAGATGATCCCCTGAGAGCATACACTCACTGCAACTCAACTATGTTTTTCAAAGCTGACACCTCTCAATTAATGCCACCTTGTGTGCATAATGCTGAGAGTATTAGCAGGAAGAGTAATCTGACAAGCAATTGCAAGCAGTTGAGTCATGATCTTTACCTGGAAAAAGATGGCTGGATTGTGGGTGCCAAAAGTCAAGTGTTGTTGTGGGTGCCTCCATCATACTGGCATTCATACTATCTCTGCCCTCCATGCAGGCTGGTAATTGGAGGTAAACATCTGATTTCTTTTTGGACAATGGCACATGGGTCTACCTGGCATCAGTGTTACTGCCTCTTCACTGATAGTACTTGAAAGCTTTCAGAAATTGATAATTTCTGTGATACCTTCTCTCTATCCCTATATGTACATAAACCAATGGCTTTTAATTTTTCCATTTCATCTTGTTTTCAGCTTTTATATGCATGTATGATTAATTACATACACCTGATCACCTCTCAACAAGGTCTGTTTCTCACATGTCCATGACAATTGGTTTGTACATATTCTGTAACACCATGCTGATCTCTCCCAAACAGTTTGTGTGGTGTGCATTAGGATTGTAATCAGTTTTATAGTAGATAGCAAATTATCAGCCTTTGTCTTTGGGTAGATGAGTCACCAGGTGTAGCTTAACTAACAACACTACCTAAATTGAGGCTACCCTGTAGTTCTCAGGCTTCATTTTATTACAGAATTTATGTTAAAGTGTGAACCTTAAATGATTGATGGATGTAGAGTCAAGACACTGAAGCTTTACTCAACATTCAGTGTGAATCATGCATTAGCAAGGTGCCAATTTTTCTGACAGCACTTATGTAACACACTTAATGGTCCAAAATGGTCTGACATGGCTTAACTGTCTGGAAGAATCTGACATCAGACAGTCTAGACCAGTCAGACTGCTAGACCATCAGACACCTAGACTGTCAGACCATTCCAGACCAGTCAGACCACCAGACTGTCAGATCCACAGACCATTAGACAACTCCAGACCAGTCAGACCACCAGACCATCAGATCCACAGACCATCAGACCATCAGACCACTCCAGACCAGGATCATTAGACCCTTAGCCTATTAGACCATTCCAGATCATCATCCAGGTGCCCAGAAACCACAAGCAGGGCCTCTGTCAACTGGAACAGTATTGAAATGGTAGTAGATCAGATGTTCTAAACCCCCTGTCATGTGAATTTGTCTCACCAGCTGCAAATATCTATGCAAGAATCACAGCATGACTAATGCATCAGCAAACTAACCCTCACATGTCCAGGCCTGGCTAGGTCTGGTCAGCCTGTCCTAGCAAGGTTCCCAACTGGCTAGAGCTGGACAGAAAGTGCAAAAAAAATCTGCCTGTAAATCTTGCCTCAAAAATTTACCAGAAATTCTTTGCATCACAAGTAAGCCCTTTGTATAGTTACTTTGAGTGTAGAATTTAAAATGACTCTGTAGCATACAAAAACTTTGGACAGGATCAGGGTTAGTTTGCTGATGTATGGTAGGAACCAATCAGGGGGGGTCTAGATTGGATGGGAAAGTCATGGATGTGACAGCTTTGCTATTTGCTATGGTAGCATAGCTTTTGTAAGTTAATTCCTTGTATTGGGCAAAGTCACCCTTATCACCAGTGAAGTGGCAGGTGGCACCAGAGTCTAGCAGCCAGAAAGGCACTTCAATGACATTGTCATCCTGGATTACAACTCACACATTGTTCATAGAGGATGGAATTCAAACAAATGCTATTCAGAGCATATGTAGTACAACATATGTAGATTATTCACTATGTACAGTAGCTGTACAGTGAGCATGTCAGTACCTGCCTGCACAGATGGTGATGAGGGTACTTGCCTGACCAGCATGGCCTTGGCCTCCAGGTCCATCCCATTGAAGAAGACATCAAGCCCAGCAGAGTGGCAACCTTGGCCTCCAAGTCATAGAGGTCACCAAGGGAGACCATGTCTTCATCCTTGAGGACTGGAGTGGATAAGTGTTCCTCAAGTTAAGGGCACTTGGAGGGACCAGCCTCAGGCTGGTTGGAGGCATCAACAGCAAGGCAGATGACCATGTCAAGGGCATGGATAATCTTCACAGATGGCTTGACCCTCAGGTGGTGAGCCAAGCCAAAATGTGAAAGTTGTCAGAACTCCTTGCTGAATGTGGGATCAAGTTTGACCATGTCAATTGACACATCATGTGCCTGCCACATGTCCTTGACATTTGCTTGAAGCACATTGCAGAGGAATATACTGATGCTGATTTTGCTTCTGTTAGTGACACCTGAGTTAATGCACTTGGTGATGTCATCAACAAGAAAATGTACATCAAGGCTCTTCAACATGATCCAATTGCACTAGGCTGTGATGTAGTTTGGATTGTCTGATCTTCAAGCTTGTACTGTGAAGGATTCATCAACACCATTGTTACTGGGAACCAAATGAGCTGGTTTACAGATGAAGAGGGATGGTCCATTCACCTTTCAATTCTCAAACTCCTCCATGATGTCAAATCACATTGGGACTCTATACTACATGATCAATCAACTCAGAACTTTCAAACAGGTATTTTATATGCACTTTGGTACTCCCTAGGACATTGCTGACAGACAGTTATATGAGATGGACTGGCAAATCATTGAAGATATGGAGATTGTTCTTGAGGTATGCATTACATACAATTAGATTGGTATTAACTCCCTTCAGGTCCCACATTCTGCTCAGCAATTAATGTTGCATGAAATGCTACCCATACTCTCACATGCTGTACCAATCATTGAGACTGTCATCATTCAGTGGGAGCACCTTACTGCATACCTTCCCCAATGTGTACCATACATCAAGGTAGGTCTGGAATATGCAAAAAAATACTACTCTTGTATGGATAAGATGAATGCATATGCAATCACAATGTATAAGCATATATTTCACTCCAGAATTATTGACTCACCCTTGTTCACAGTTGTTGATCCAACCCTCTGTCTCACATGGATGGAAAAGCATTGGAACTCTGCAGAAGTGTTTAAAGTACACAATTTTGTGTTAGAAAAGGTCAGTTCTTATTTATTCTGAAGTCTAAGGTATTGAAACTATTTAGATGGCAGAGTACTGCAGCTGTGAACTTGTAGTGTTGACAATGGACTTTAGACAGAAAGCAACAGCCCCACACCCATTCCAGCCTCTGGCAACCAAGCTTAGCTCATGCTATGGGTTACCTACATTGCAACTGCAGCAACCAACCAACAGTGCAAACAGTCAAACAAGAATTTGGGTCATATGTCACTAGTATCTGTTTGCCAGAAGGCACAGATTCCATCTCATTCTGGGCAGTAAGTGATGACAGCTTTATGCTGTGACAACATACTGACTATGTGAATACAGGTGTCACATTCCACATATCCAACACTCTACAGACTTGCCATGGACTATCTTCCTATACAGGCCTCCTCAGTGCCATGTGAACATGTCTTCTCCTTTGCTGGTGAAACCATGATGAAATGTCACAATCACATCAGCCCAATCTTAATGGAAGCAATTCAAATGATAAAGTTCTTGTTGGAAGATACCCTTTTGAGTAGCACTAACTTTCATTACCACTCCAGTTACTTTATTTGTGCACCAGATATTCCTTACATAAGCACAGTCTTTTTCTAGTGTCAAGGCACCTCTCACACCTCAGTCTTCATCAACATGAAGTTACTAAGTCTTCCTGTGTCTAGGCTCACTGTGACTACCACCTTTTATCAGGTTATGAGCCCCACCAGCTTGCAAATCTAGATACTACAGCTCAACAACTTCATCTACAAGTACCATGTCTAATCCTCCTCCTTCTGCATCTGCTGCCAGACCATCTTTGATGCCCTCTGCACCTATGCTAAGCACAGCATCAGGCAGGGTAGCACAACTGAACCCACAGACTCACCCAGACAAGTCAGAAGAATGGCTCAACAAAGATAAAAAAGCTTGTGCCCAAATCACACTCACCTTAAAGGACAAGCCCCTCAGTGGGGTACTCCTTGCTATGACAGCTGCAGAAGTCTGGCAAAAATTAAGTGAGCACTAAGAGGGCAAAGGAAAAAAGTCAATTGCATACCTTATAAGTGAACTCTTCCACAGCACCCTTTCTGAAGACACCTCTATGGAGTCACAGCTGAACACCATCCAACAGAAGGCCAATATCCTTTGAATGCTTGGTCAGCCACTTGATGATTCACTCATTGCAGTAACTATGATAATATCATTACTGGCTTCCTACTCCACTCTCTGCACAATCCTTATGGCTACAAGTGACAAGCTTACAATGGATGGTGTAATTGCACAAATCCTCATTGAGGAGAAGTCCCAGAAGCTTACAATCCATACCACTCTCACAGCAAAGATGGCAGGAGAATTGTGGAGTCCCAGGCCCTCCAGATTCTTCTAGTAAGGTACCTAACTAGCTAGGAATGTCCAGGTCTGTCCCAACCTGTCACAGATACCAATCACACCTGTGAAAGCCCAGAACAAGAGTGTTTCTACTCTGTCATAGTATGGTAGACTTGGAAGCAAATGACATTAATTTTCAAATGGAACAATATGCAACAATGACAATAAAAGGAGTAACAAAAATGAGCCAAGTAAGATGAGCTAAGACAGTTAGTTGAGATCCACATCAAAGCTTGCAGTCACAACCACAGCAATGTCATTGTCTTTTGTACCATTACTAAAAAGGCCTTGGGTAAAGCAGATATTACTGAAATCTAATTACTTACCTTCCAACCATTGCCCATTCACATCAGAGTGATTTTGTCTTTTCAGCATGTATCACAGAAGTATTGCACTTGTCCATTAGTCCAAGCATCTCCAAGTACACCAGAGTATAGGTGCTGACTTGGAAACTAACTTTGCCTTGTGAAGACACCATCTTGTTGAGACCAACCTTTAACTTTAAATGTTGAGTTAGAGTTATCATCAACAGAGACAAGAGAAATACTGCAGTGGCAGCAATGGCAATGGCAACTCTTGGGACTTCCTCTCCAAAGACTTCAGGGAATAACTGTCTGACAGACAATGAACCAGTGTAGAAGAAGTCAATGATTAGGCCAGACAGCACAGGGTGTGCTAAGTTGTTGGTATGTCCCTAAACACAAATTAGTGTTATGCACATAAATGTCTGTACACCTTACCTCTTCATCTATGCCATGTCTCAAAAATGCCCTGCAGTCCCCTAACAGACCTTTTGCAATGCTGATATCTTCTCAATTGTTGTTCAGATCCCACTGGTAGTGTTGGCTCACAAAAATACAGGCTTTCTTTCTCAATGCCAAATGCCAGTTTCCTAGGTCCTCCCAAAGCTGTACAGCAACAGGTAAGCCAGACATATCTAGATAAGTGATGGGCACACTAGTCTGCATATGTCACTGCTACATCATGGCCACCAGCCTAAGGGAAGGGTGAAGTTAGCTGGAAAGCAGGGATGCTAGAAATCATACCTTCTGCAACAAACAAGCCTTGAGATTATCTTTCATTGATTGCCTCTTTAATGTATTCTACAGCCTTGGCATTGAACTGGGCACAAACAGGGAAAGTGTTGATGGATGTGGAATTGCAGTGAGAAAATTGTTTAGCTCATTTGAGTATGTTGTAAACTGCAGGTTCATAATACTGAATTTGCCAAGGTTCTGTGTGCTCCATATGTTCCTTCATGGGACCCACATGATGTTGCATTGGTTGGTTTGGTGTCTCTCCTGGGGAGAGGTGCTGTTGTTGGACTGTTTCTGGCTCAGGATTAGTGGGGTATTGTACAACAGTGTTTGTGGCCCAATGGGACCAAGATGGGATGGACACTTGTGAGATGGAAGCTTGTTGTTGTTGGATGGATGTCAATTGGGAGTTATTAGAGAGGCAAGGTGCAGTTCTGTCAACAATGTGCAGCCACAACATCTTCAACAGTGGACAAATGTCCTGCATAATATACAATTGTCAGCTAGTTGTTATGTGAAACATAAGTCTCACCAGGAGGAACAGCTGTAACTGTCTGATGCAGATCTATCTGATGCCTTTGAGTTAGCTGATGGGATGATATTGATTGTGCACTTTGGACAAGAGAGTCCATTTGTGACTGGACTGGTGTAGATGGACATTGGTCTTGTGGAAAATATCAGTTAGTGGTCCCAAGTCTTAAAACCACATACCTTGAATGACAGCCTCTGCAAACCTTTCTTCATCACTCAGTGAAGTCTCATCAACATGCTCATCATTGTTCATATTCACTTCAGGATCATTCTCATCAGGTTCTGAACCCAGAATGGCTGAAAGAGTATGACCACAATTGAGTCAGTAGCCATCAAGCACAGTGTAGAATGATGCTGTGCATCACAAACCACCTGGATGAGGTGGTGAAGTAGGTCCATCTAATTTGCTGAACTGGAGAGATGGCAGAAGAGCTGGTGGTTAAGACAGTAGATGAGAATAAGACAGTTGGAACAGTTTGCAGGTTACCTGGACATAGATCAGAAAATGATGGTGGTTGAGAAGGTCATGACACTGCTGTTCCAGATGATGGCACATGGGATATGTAAGAAGGAGCCTCAACTCCAGACTAAGAGGCCAGCATCAGCATTCTGAGGTGGGAAGAATAGCCTTAACCATGAGTTTGCTGGCTTGCCCCAAGATCCCCTTGAGATGATGAGCAAACTGATGGTGCATGAGAGGTAGGAGCTGTGGAAGGGCAGGTAGCACTACCAAAGAAGTAAGAGCTAGCATAGGATGGAGGTTTGGACATATCTGATGGTTCATCACAACTGGACCCAACCTGGCTTCCAGCTCAACCAGTGCTTGGTAACCTAAATCTGAACCAATCACTGGGGACTGCCATACTGAAGGTTGGTTGGGTTTTGGATGGGGGTTGTAGGGTTGCAGCACCAGGTAGAGCAGATCTTGTGCTGGTGATTAACCAAGGCTTTGGTCAAGAATTACCAGAGGAGAGGTTTCCCATTCCTTAAGTGTGCAGAGGCTCCAAGTTGAGAAAAGGGGTCATGAGATTTATCTCTTCTCCTTGGGTTGCAGTATCAAGATTGGTGAATTGCTTTGACATTGGCACTGCAGCCATCTGCACATGCTCAATCCTCTGCATCTGTGCAATTTGACCTCTAGTGCCTCTTCCACTGCATGAAGACCATTGGACAGTAGCATTTTCATTTAAATATGTACCTGCAAGAATCAAATTAGTATCAGATACTCCATGAAAGTAGCTATTGAAAGGACATTACTGGCAGGAGGTTCTTCTGCCCTAGGTTGCTTGGAGTGGTCAGTGACATCAAGACCATTGGCATCTTCATTGGTAACTTTGTGTTTCTGAGGCATGGTTAATATACTTAGCAGGGGATAGAAGCACTGGAGATGAGATTGGCCCACAGCTACCTGCAATGTTTTGTACTTCACATAAGATGCTTGTGTGTAGAACTGGAATGGAGAAAATTTACTGTACATGTCACAACAGCTATAACTATGGTGTATGGGAGAGTAATCAAATGGAGTTCTGTCTCCCTTGAGGTGCAGACTATGTGTGGCTGAAAGGTCAGAAAAAAACAAACAGATGTAGTCCATAACATGTCATACAGCCTGGATATGTACCCATCTGAAGCAATATTACAGTGGCTCAAAAAACTGTCCACATGTTTGCATGTTTTACATTAGTTATGACTAAATGTGATACCCCTAACCATAGCCCTACCCCACAAGTGTATTAAATGGCATACTTACTCTTGGCTTTCTATTGGTCCAAGAATCAAGTGATTTGGATAAGAATTGATAGAATAGCAGCCATTTGAAAATGACATGTCATGTAGACAGTTTTTTGACTTTACAAAAATCCAACTATCTAGTACTTGGTATGAGTTCCTTCAGCCTTGATAACTGCCTCAACCCTTCTAGGCATGCTTCCTATCCATTTTTGACACTCTTCCACAGAAATCTTCCCCCACTCCACTACCACCCTTTCCCACAATTAATGAACTCCTGTAGGAGCACTCTCATAACCTGAGAGAGATTTTTTGAGGTGATTGCAAGTGTGTTCAATTGGGTTGAGGTCTGGAGATTGTGCAGGCCAGTCTAGAAGCTTGATATCCTGCTCTTCAAACCATTTCTGGGCTCTTCTAGAGGTATGCTTGGGGTCATTATCTTGTTGAAAAATCATGTCATCTTCTGGAATTCCAGATTCCTCCATGTTTTGAAGTAACCCTTGCTCCAAAATGGCCACATACTGTTCAGCATCCATCCTTCCCTCAACCTCACTCAAGACCCCAACACCATTCCACCCTATACATCCCCAAACCATAAGTGAACCTCCTCCAAACTTGACTGTACCTTTGACCTCTCTGGAAATAAGCCCTTCACCCTTCTTTTTCCACACATACTCTTGTCCATCTGACCCAATCCTGTTGATTTTGGTCTCATCTGACCATATAACTCTTTTCCAGTCCTCCACAGTCCAATGCTGATACTTGAGAGCAAAGGCTAACCTCTTCTTCTTGTGACCAGTAGAAAGCAATGGCTTTTTTTTCTTCACCACAGCCTTCAATGAGGCTTTTTTGAGGGTATTCCTCACTGTCTGAGAAGAAACAGGACTATCAACAATAGAGTTGATGAAATGAGTGGCTTGAACAGCATTTTTGACCTTGCCAGTAAGGATTTGCTGGACAATGGCCCTTTTGTTGATGGAGGAAAGCTTGGAAGGGCAACCACCATGAAGCCTAGGCCTCTCTGGTTGGATTTCCTGAAGAACCTGGGATACTGTAGACTTCCCTAGACCAGTCTGTGAGGCAATCTTCCTAGTAGACAGGCCAAAAGAGGCAAGAGAGATGATATTTTGTCTTTGAGAGGTGGAAATGGATTTCATGATGATGATAAGAAAATGAGCAGAGGGTGGTGGGGTTGATATATGTTGGATGATACTCATTACATAAAGGTAACATAATAGAACCCTTGATGGATGTATGTAATGATATCACAGCATGCCAGGGTCAATATATATAATCAAAACTTTAAGTCAAACAACTGTCTGCATGGCATGTCATTTCCAAATGGCTGCTACTCTATCAATTCCTATCCAAATCACTTGATTCATGGACCAATAGAAGGCCAAGAGTAAGTATGTCATTTCATACACTCATGGGCTAGGGCTAGGGTTAGGGGTTATCGCATTTAGTCATAACTAATGTAAAACATGCAAACATGTGGACAGTTTTTTGAGCCACTGTATGTGTGCCAGTTTGCAGTGAGGAACAAATGATTACAGAAAAATCTGACATACTTAGCTGACTCAAAGTTGAAAGCTGTCAGCTTCACTGGCTCAAGCTGTCAATAACAAGCTGTAGCTAATAATAGGCTTGGCTTGGTGACAGCTACATTAGTCAGGCAACTCAGCTATGGCTCAAGCTGCTGGGGAGCCAAAGCTGTGGTAACACTACCTGGGGGTCCTGCTATCTCCTCTGCCAAAGGCAGATCAAGCCACTGGCTCATTTGTTTGTATGCAAGCTGGAACCAATGTTGAACTCATTTGGATGGGCAACATGAGTGATGGAGGCACAGCATATAAAAAACACTAAATTGACAGACTACTTCAATCATAAATAGTAGTAAACTCAGGTGTATGGAATGCTGGACAACCACACCACAAAGAAGCATGGTGCTTCAATTGAGTGGCAGAAGTCACTGCCTCTTTTAGTAAGTAGCTTTGGCAAGACTTCAAACACCCTTTTACAATATGTTGAAGTGCATACCACCTTTCACAAAATGTCAAAGTCAAAATATATATTGTCAAATGTCATATATTTACTATCTATCTACCCTGCCCATCAATCAATTCTGCTAAAAACCTGACCTTGTCTATGGCCATGCCATCTCTTGCAAGCTGCAAGACAAACTGTTCATTAGTCCTTGCATGCCTGTAAGTGTGAAGGATGACATTAACATCAGATATGCCATACCCATGAGAAGCAAGGTAGTGTGCAGTGAGCTCCCCAAGTGGCCAAGCTTGACTGAGTATGCATGAATTTGATGCTGGGTAATAGCAGCTGGCAATGATGCCACAAAGGTTGTGATCATGGCAATAGATGATTGGAGAAAGATCAGCCCTCACTGTTGAGGGGGTGGCAGAAGGGGAGGGAGATGCTGGGGAGGATGGGGGATGTTTGAGACATCATGAAGGATGCACCAGATACAAGTGCCAAGTCCTTGTGAGAAGATGAATCCACAGTATTGGCAGGAGAGGGCAAATTGGATGTGTCAGATATGATGTTGAGCATATGATGCAGCATGTATGCCAGCACATCAACTGACTCATCATCTGCATCTGAAATTGTTCATAAAGACTGTTGTGTGTGCATTTGAAAATTGAGACTGGAGACTTACCTGTAGAATCAAGGTTTTCCATTGCCATCAGCAAAGGCAGCATATGCTCATTGATTCCTTTCACAAGGAAAAATGCCAGCACCTCACAAAATGATTGTGTGTGCCTATGAATGGGGTACTTGAATGAGCCCTCAGCTTGATTGGCACTCTCACTAATGCAATGTTTCTACTTAGCACAATAACATGTGCAGGTTATAAATTATACCTTGTCTGATGGATCCCTGGTGGTGAGCCAGTGACCACTGCATAGAAACCACCATCATCTTCAAGCAGTCTTCATGCAGGTGGTGAGTTACCAAAAGCATCAAGCAATTGGATGCTGTCTGGGTTGGGTGGTAGTGAGTTCACAATGGTTTGGAGTGTTTTGGTGACACATTTGGCCTCATTGACTGAGATACATTGGATTGCAATGGGCAGTGGTGGTGATGACTGGCCACAGTTCATATGTGGACTGTCAGAATATCAGCTGGAGAATTTAACCAGTAGTACTAGTCACTGACCAATGTTGATATATGCCTGGACTATGACCCCCAATCACAGCCCAGTATTACTGAGTGCTTGCATTCAAGTTTGCCATCACCATGGATTTGCCAGAGTATATCTATCTCACTTTTTGTACTGGAATTCAGTATTGTATTTCCAAGAGCCAAGACAGAAGTATTGTACAGTGTACATGATGATGATGAGGTGAGTTTGTTTTGTACATCTGGATTTACTTATTCATGTTAGCTATTAGAATACAAGACTGACATCTGTCAAGTGCCATTGCTGGCAGTCCAGCAGCACATTGAGTGTCACCACTTGATCACTGCCACCAAAAAAACATGCAGCAACCATGGCTTGCTTGTCTCTGGACCCTGATCAATTAAGGGAAGCATTGAAGGCAGGGGGTGCTACTGACTTTGACATGAGAAGAGGTGAGTACTTGTCACAGGGACCAACTATAGAAAGCACTGACCCTTCTTAGTGTTAAAGTAGAAAATTGAGCCAGTCAACTTCCATCCCATCCCAACCCTTAATGTTTGGGATTTGGTGGGCAAAAAGGCCATGTTTGACATCAAGAAAGCTGAAGTTTTTTGCAGTCACATCAGGCTAGATCTTTCTGCACAGGCACTCCTTGGTGTTGGAGCATTCAAGATGGCTCAGGCAGCAGAATTGACCCTTACTCCCCTCCATCACTCTGGTCTTGGGGCTTGACCCAATCACAAGATTGTTATCAAGCAACCTTACATTGATCACAATGTTGCTAAGCCAGAACCACCATTCATGCAACTCACCCTGAAAGAGGAATTCAGGAGGCTGTACTGTGAAGCCAATGTCTTATATTGGGCAAAAGCATTACTCAAGATGATGTACAATTACATTGACTCATCAATGAATGAAGCTGATAAGCCACCATTTGAGATTCCTCACCTGTGTTTCATAGATACAGGCTTGTTGTTAGTGTACTCAAACAGACCCAATACCAGTAAGGGACCTGGCAATACTCAAACTGGAATGGTCAGCACAGTATACCTTGCTGAAGAGCTCATTCCTTTGTCCAATGATGTGGACTTCATGAAGTACATACATAATGGTAATGCAGCTTCTTGCTGGCTTGCTAATGCAACTGCAAATGAGATCATGGAGTTCTTGGCATTCACACAACATGTTCAGTACTTCAAAACTGGCAGTCAAGTGTACATATCTGATTACCAAGGTACATTTAAATCAAGCATTGCTGTCATACAGCACAAGCTGATACCTTCTTTTAGAGAGTCTATCACTGTTGACAGAACCACAAATTCTTACACACCTGTAAGATCTGTTGCTGCTCTGAACCCCATGTATAAAATGAACTGACATGTGACATTACAGTGAAGTTGGTGAAGATGTGAATCTATTCAGTGACAGAAATCTGGAGACAGGGGTGGCTTTATTTGAGAAATAGCATATCTGTAACAAGTATTGCTGCTGGCTGGCCTTTGGGTTGTGCTGTTTTGGTGAGGCTGGGAGTGACTAGGATTTGGACATTCAAGTTTTGCCTCAAGGTTGTCCTGAAGCAGTTCAATGTCATGTGACAATGGTCTATGGAAAATACTAGTGGATACCATGGAAGCTGTGTTTGCCCAAAGAAAAAGAGGGAGGGGTTCCAATGAGATTTCAGAAACAGGACAAGATGCTCCTGTAGCTGGAGCAAGGTCAGGGGAAAATGTTGTAGAAAAACAAAAGGGGGGGTGCCAATAAGTGTCATGACCATGTCTGGCTAAGAGTCATCCAGTGCAGATGATAGATCCTGTCCCTGGCTGCTACATTGTATCTCTTGACAGTCTGTCATGTCCCCAGTCTACTCAACCTTAAGAGTACTCTACTGTGAGTGGCAGTGCATGTCATCAGTGCACTTCTGTCACTGTGTGCAGTATCTGGCCATTGTATGGTTCCTTATCCCAGACTAGTCTTTGTCATCTTTATTCTTGAACTTTCATTTGTCTTATTCATCCCTTAGTAATTTCTTACTGTACTTCTTAGCCCAGTTTACTGGACTGTGCTTTGCTGTGCCTACTTGTAGTATAAAAGCTGTAGATACTTTTCTGGTAGACTTCAGTCTGAAATCAAACTAGTCTCTTCTCCTGATCTTGCCTTTGGACTGGGACCCATGCAAGGAGGCAATGCTCTGTCTCTGAGTTGTTGAACTCAAGCAGTCCTAATCTGTTCCTTGACTACTCTACCTATGCTATCTGACCAGACTCACACCTGGAAATCTCCAGAGAAGACCTGGACTTGACAATAAGACTGGAAGAGTGGGTTTAGGTACTTTTTGGGCTGGAGCAGGGATTGTCAAAGCTGATGCTGTAGAAGCAGCCATACACACTTTGAGCTGCTTCTCCTTGAATGCCTCAAACTCCTCCCACTGTCCTTGAGGTACAACAACAGAAAGGCTAAATTGCTTGCTAACAAATATCATTGCCTTGGAGTTCTTGTGGTTGCTGGCTTGGAGGCACTCATTATAAAAGTATGGCTGTGGGCTGGCATGCCTCAAAAGATCAACCTACTTGCTGTCACAGACAACAAACTCACTTTCACACCACTGAAATAGTGGGTCATAGGCTTTGATCCATGGAACAACCATCTTGAGTGCAATGGATGCAAGCTCTGCAGCAGTGCTCAAAGCATCAATATCTTTCATGCCCTCACAGATACTCTATATCATCTCATTAGTAGCCTTGCATTGAAGAAAACATAACTTACTCTTATGACATTGCTTCATGCATTGTTCTTTCTAGCCCCATTTTTGTAAACAGCAAATATTTCCAGAGAGATTGTTTCAGAAGGAGGGGGCCAGTGGGCTATGCATGCCCAGCATTCATGCTAAGCAGCATATTGTAAGTGTTGTTCTCCATACCCCACAGAACTCATTGGAAGTGCCATCACATGGCCTGAAGGTGTTACACCTGGTGCTTGCATCACAGATGGCAGAGACTGAGTTGGTTTGTTCCAAGCAGATGGGACATGAATATCTGGTCCACTGAGGTATGCTATCAGCAATGATCAAGTGGGTAGAGGCATTGGCTGATGGAGAAGTGGGGGATCTGGAGGTGGCATGAGTGGAGGTGCATTTTCAAGGGACATGGCCATCACACAAGGAGGATTGACTGAAGCTATAATGGACATTCAGCATGCACAACATTGGCTATTTAGTGTAGGACATACCTCAGGACTGTGCAGTGCTAACTGACCAGCATATGCACTGTGGATCTGGTACTGCTGAGAACATGTGATCAGAGGTGATAGGTGGGGTGAGAAACATGTTCCACATACCCCTGGTGCCTTGAGACTGTGCAGCACTGAGTGACTGGTGAATACATTGTGGATCAGGCAATGCTGAAAATACATGAGCAAAAAGTATCAGATCAGGCAAGAAACACATACTACTGGGGCCCTGCACACAAGCAGTGGTGGCAGGCTTGGACTGATACCACTGGTAGCAAGCTCCACATACAAACTTGCCTGGCTGGAAGGTATTATAAGTGGCAATGTAATGGCAGGGGTCACCCTTCCAGATATGACCCTGGCATTTTGACTGCTTACAAATCCTATCTTCTTGAGCAAAAGCATCCTCTGTGAATTCAGTGATAAGCTCTGGAGTAGATGCTTGCATACTGGGGTGACAGAGAGAGAGCATGAATGCTGGGGATAAAGGTTGCACTCATAATGTGCAGGATTCATGGATTAAGTACTGAGCTATGCATTAGGAGATGTGGGAGTTGGCCAATAGGAAAACTTACCATTGCCAGAGTAAGATGACTGCATTCCAACTTGGACCAAATTCCATACAGACTTGCAGGCCACCAAGCATGTAGGACTTGAAGTAAAACATGAGGATAATGTCATAATATAATCTGACAGTGAGAGTGGAGGTCTCAACTTGTGCCCTGAAGAGTCAGCACCAGGACAAGCAATGGAAATGACTGCTAAACTAATCAGTTGGTAAATGCCAAGGCCCAAGAGCACCATGCACTGATCACAAAGCCTAGGAGTAAGATATACATAATTGTGGAAAGCAGGACTGAAGAGAAAATGAAGTGCCAATTGCAGAACATGAAGTGAGCTGCAGAACACTGCAGGAAGGACACTCAGATGCAGGTGAAGCCCTCAGAGCACAGGCTTGGGCCAAGTCAGACACTGGGTTTGAGACAGTGTTTTTAATTACTTCCAAAGAACAAAACATGCCTTTGTTGCATGTCCAACACTCATAATTTGTCATTCAGAGTCACTTCTGATCCTAATAAATTGGCAAGACCACCTAAGGGCCAAGGACATCAAATGGCATTCAGGCAGAGGCATCCAAATCAGAATAAACCCAACTGTATGTATCTTTCTCTCCATGCTATGTTTCTACATTGAATTGGCTCACCTGCAGCACCAATTGAACTCATCAAGCCACACATTAGGCAGCTGTGGCAAGTGCACCTCACCAAGAGGGAGATAGTTGCTGAACTTCAGAAACTTATTGACACAAGTCAATATGGCATTGGGGAGTAGTTTTTCCCTGTGACTGACAACAATGCTAATGTGTCATTCAGGCTCACAAAGTTCATTGAAATCCACAATGACCTGGGTCTGTGCCACACTCACCAGCAAGGTCATATTATTGACAGTATTCATTCAGCTATGGCTGAGCTGCAGTCAATGTATCTGGAAGCCAGAATTCATGAAATGATTAGTCTGATCTTCCATGAGCACAACATGTCAGTCTCACAGTGAGTGAATCATTGTTGGAAGACAGACCACATTGATTGTCTAAATTCAATAGAAGGGTCATGTGTCAGTACTTTGCAACTTACAAGCCCCACCTGATAAGGCAACATAAGGCTAATCATCTGCAGTGGTGCCACTTTTGGGTTGCCAGTGTCAATGACATCTGGACCATAGATCAGCATGATAAATGGATACATTTTGGCTTAGCTTTGCACACTGGTGTTGAACCATTCTCAGGCCACATACTCTGAATCAAGATTTGGCACTCTAACCACAACCCACAACTAATTCTCTCATACTACCTGGAGACTGGAGAAATTCAGGTGTAAGTTTGACCATGTATGATCTAGCTATATGATACTCACCTGATTTTAATTAGTCATTCCAATGGTAACTCAGAGTGATCTGGGCACTGAGAATTTTGGCATTGCAAATGCACAGACAATGCTGTGTCAAATGCATGACCCAAACTTAGAAGGGTTTGTACAGCACAGGTGGATGCATATCAAAAAGAACATTAAAACAGAGATAGTGTGGTCACAGTTTCAACATCAGTTTACACCTGGTTTTGAGGCACTCCTTGAAAAGGGCATGGACTCTGGATGGTATGACCCTGATAACACTCTACAGCTGTGAGTATTGTGTGCATCTGTTATCTCACATAGGCACTAATATTGTTTGGTAGGATGAGGCTCTTCATTCCTTGGCTCCAACAGGAGATGAACAACTATGTCCATCACATCAACAACACTCAAAAGCACCATGGCAAGAGAAAGGTGAGAATTCATGATCCAACTACATTTATGATCACCAATGCAGATACTGTGTGGAGATCCTACCACACAGCATTCCTAAACTCATACATGCTGATGCAAAAAATTGTGGTGCCCTGGACTTTAAGGTAAGTGCATCCTTCTTCATCATTCCCCTTTATTGAAACCATGCAATTGACAGGTAATTGTATCAAAAGAGGCAATTGATCACATCTGCATGCTGTACATTGATGCCAAGCATCCTGTCTTTGACCTGTTACCTGCATCACTCAACTTTTTCCTTGATTCATGCTATGACCAGCTGGGCTGCCCCTCTGTTGAACACTCAACTATTTGAATGATTTACCTTGGACTATTGGATCTTATGCACCAATGTCACAATGTAGCTCCTGTTTTACAATCACTTGATGAAGATAGTGTGGTACAGGATAACAATGAGTTGCCACTTCTTCCAGCTTTGCAAGACCTTCATGAAATAGAAGGTTACCTTGGTGGTGTTGCTAATGGAATGGGTCTTTGTATGTAGTTTCTCTACCCTTCTTCCCTGCTTGCATATCTAACTTGACATCTTCTCATAGAGGCTGAGCATTTGCAGGCATTGGCTGCACTGGAGGATGAACCTGATCTTGCAGGTGACTACAATGAGATTGATGCTGGACCATCACTTTGGGTTGATGCATTTTCTTCTATGATGATGACAGCACAGACTGGGTTGACAATAACTTATAGCTACATGAATATCTGGTATGTAGTAGTCTATACATTGAAACTTTACCAAAGACAAAACATACTTCAACATTTTGTGAAAGATGGTATGCACCTCTGTTAGAATTCACAGACTGGGGTGATTGGGTGACCATGATGGATGGATGGGTGCAAACCAGGTCCAAATGCAATACCAGTACAGGTAAAACTACAAGCTATTTATCTGTAGGTAGAAATCTAATATATCAAAAGATAATTACTGTCAATCAAAGATGTCTTGTGAGTTTGACACACAGTAACTAAATATTCTGAAAACCTCAACATATTGTAAAGGGGTGTTTGTGTATCTTTTGATATATTAGATTTCTACCTACAGATAAATAGCTCATAGTTTTACCTGTACTGGTATCACATTTGGACCTGGTTCACACCCATCCATCCATTGTGGTCACCTGATTGTCAGAATATTTAGTTACTATGTGTCAAACTCACAAGACACCTTTGATTGACAGTAATTATCTTTTGATATATTAGATTTCTACCTACAGATAAATAGCTTGTAGTTTTACCTGTACCAGTATTGTGTTTGGACCTGGTTTGCACCCATCCATCCATCATGGTCACCCAATTGTGCCACCTGCAAATTCTAACACTGATTGCCCAACCCACAAATTCTAACAGTTTGGAGTCTTGCCAAAGCTACTTACTAAAAGAGGCATTGACTTTTGCCACTCAGTTGAAGCACTGTGCTTCTTTAGGGCATGGTTGTCCAGCATTCCATACAGGTGCATACCAACTTGTGTAATTCCCACCTATTTTGGCCCTGTTGTACTGATCTCTCAAGAACCCCATACACCCTCAAAATGGATACCCTACAGCAGAAACAAAGAGGTATGCCTTAGAAGGGAGTCAACTGTAGTATAGAGGACATGACAGAATTGTTGACATGATAACTATTCACATCTACAGGTCATACTCACTTGATCATATATTTTAGTTGCATTATTATTGATGACTTATCTTGTATGTGATCAGCTATCACAGATACCTGAATATCACATGGAACCATACTATTGGTATCCTTCTTTGATGTTCTACAACATTCTATCCCTGTTTGGGTAGATACTCCTTCCTTAAGTAGTAGTTGTAGTTACAATGCTCTGGAGTTACTCTGTGCACACAGACCATGTACAGTACATATATATACTGTACTTGAGGGCCTCAGTCCCTCAGTTTGAATCTCATATTCTCTCACATCTCTACTGAGCATTCCAAGTGACTGCTCTACTAGCAACATACTCACACTTCAGTAACTCAAGCACAAACCTCCAGGTAAGCACAGAGTCACTGTGCTACTTCCTGCCCCTTGTTTGTTAGGTTATGAGCCCCACCAGGCTCTGACATGATAGATGATTGTATTCAGCCTAATGGGTGATTCCCCAAACCAATCTATCATGTTTGACTGGCTGGTAGACTTGTGCTTCACAGTTACTTTCAAGTTACAGTATATAGCCTTCACTCTTACTTTAGCTTTGGCCTACTGGTTGTTAAATGATCATGTACCTTTCAGAGTTGTACCACTCTTCACTTATATGGTCTACCTGGTGGTTCAAGTTGTATCCCTTCTCTGGTGGTCAGATGCCCCAGTGACACTACCACATCCAATCACACTGGTCCTCCCAGATCTATTCAAGAACCCTGAGCCCTTCCAAGGCCAGGAGCCACATCATTTTCATAATGGCTATCCTCTGTCCTTTAATTGGGAACCACCTCTCTTCAATTGGGCACTGCATGCCTTTCAGGATTATGACTTCAACTGTTTCTATGACTACCTACCAGTGGTCACATGGTTTGTATTCCCACAACCCAACTTTTGGGTACCACAGCAATACTACATGCAGCAGACCTTCTCAGTTGCAAGGTGACTTGGCATTAGCTTTGCCAAGTCCTTTAGAACATATATGTTCTATGCCCCTTGTTGAGCTTTACCTGATCACCCTCCATTCAGTGATGTCACCCCCTTTGATCTTTTTCTCATGTGGCATCACCTTTCTAGAAATGATCTCAGGTTCTTTGACAATCAATTTGCAGAACTTGTCACCCAGTTCAGTGTGGAGAATGGACTTCACCCCTCTCCAGGTGATCAGGGAGTGACATGGGTCCAAACAGACCAGGAGGATGGACACCTAGGCTGGGACTCCTTCACAGATCTGGATGATCTTGAATTTGACAGATCTATTGACCAGGGATTGGAGGAAGAAGCAGGGATTAGGAGAAGAGGAGCTGAGGGCAAAGGAAAAGGACATGCCTTATAGGCATGGACTCAGGTGGTCAAACTTTGTTGATGCCACTGAACCTGACTATCTCATTGCAGGAGTCATGTCAGGAGGGCAGAAGACCAATTGAATCTTTGCCAGGGCTTTCTACAAGGAAGCCTCTGACTCTCCTTTACCCTTTATAACCAGCACCTTCTCTGTGCCAGAGAACCCATTCATAGAAATTCACTGGCTCTTTCACAGATCTTATGAGGCACCATCCTCTAAATTGACTCAGTATTCAACCCTGCACAGCATTGCTAATTTTTGGGGTATAGACTTACCAGCATTGAATAATGAAGACCCCTTGTTACTCACTGTCCCTGCCTTCTGGATCAACACTCACCCAGACAAGTACTCACCAAACTCAGTCTGGATACACCCTCTTTGGGATCCTCAACCATTTAGAGGAGCAATTCCTGCTGTCCACACCTGGAACAAGTACCTTGATGCTCACTTTAGGGGAGCATTTAAGAAAGGAGCTTCAAATGAAAGCCCTTACTTACCCTCATGCTTGGACCAACAGTCAGATGCCTGCATCAGTATCTGGCTTTCACAGGTCATCAACATGCAGAGTGATCCTAGGGTTCAAGCCCATCTGGACTCTCTCACAGCCATTGACCTCTCACCCATTTATGGGATCACTTGGTGGCCCAGAAACACCTCTGTGGACCATCCACATGGACTCTCATCTTGGCAGCTTGACCTCTGCCAGATCAACCTCCTTCCCACTCTGGAAGTTGAAGGCATTGATCTCACAGCTTAGGGTCAATCCAGTCAAAATGGAACCAGCCTTCAACATGGTGTTCCACTATACCTATCCAAGTCCACCTTGGATTGAACAGCTGTATTCCAGAGGAGGAAGAGTGTATGATGATCTCTTGGACTTGTCAATGGTCTCTTTACATACTTTTACTAACCCTTCATATCTCATGATACATTTTCCTTACAAAATATTTCCTGTTTCACTCTTGAAAATGACTAACTTGGAACCATTGGGGATCCAACTCCCCAACTACCACTATTGTCCTGATTATGATCTAGGACATTTCTTTGATCTTAGGCTTCTGGATCCAGTTCTGGTTGTAAGACCTACAATCATCTGACCTAGGATTCCTCCTAGAGTCATTCCACCTGTGGTACCAGTTCCAGTTATCACTCCTCAACCCTTCATCTTAATTCCAGATATGGATGATTCTTTCTTTGATCTATTGCTCTTACATGATTTGTAGCTATGGCAGACAAAAAATCCAGGTTTATGAAAAATATTCCCATTTTCAACACAACCAACTACCCAATCTGGGCAATTTCCATCAAGAACTTCTCATGTGTACAAGGAACATGGCTTGTAGTCAATGGAATGACTACATGACCCCCAACAGCAGCAGTAGCTGTGGGACAACCTGATCCACCACCAACAGCAGAACAAATTGCATGGGACACACTTGACTCTAAGGCTCTAGAAGCCATTATGGGTCATTGTAAACTGATCATCCAAATCAAAATGGACCAGTTTGCTACTTCCCATGAGGTATGGGAATTGTTACTAAACACTTACAGCAAACCCAGCACAGCCAGAGTTTATGTGCAATTCAAGCATACCATGAAGATCTCAATCAGCAACAGGGAAGATCCTCTTTTTAAAATTACTGAGATCAATAACTCATTTAGTTTCCTTGCCTCAAATGGCATGCCCCTACCAGAGTCAGCATGCACCATGATCATCATGGCAGCCTTACCTTCTGATTGGGAGAACTTTGCCACTTCTACATTGGCAACACTCCCAGTTACTTTACCTGCAGGACAGCAGGGTCAGACCTTGACTGTTGATGCAATTCTTCCCAGGATCAAGGAAGAATACTTATGGCAACACAGGAGAACCCAACTCCCTAGGATGACCAATAACATTGCAGGCATGTCAGCCCAGCATTTGCAACAGGGTCAACAACCCAAATGCTGCAAGTGTGGCAAAGGCCACAAGATGGAAGACCATTGGGAGGGAGGGAAACCCTCCATGGTCAATATACCTAAGATGCAGGAAAAGAAGGAGGAAAAGAAGGGGAAAGGAAAGGGAAAGGGCAGATTGGGCAAGGCCCAATCCAATGACAAGGGAAAAGGCAAGCAGAAGGCTGCCACCCAAGAGATGAATGAGGCTTTTGTTGAGCCTTACACTTCTGACAACAACTCTTCTGTTGATCAAGCATACACAAGTTCCAATATTGCCAAAGCAGGCTGGTCTAATGCTTTCCCCTCATCAGCTCCCAGTTCTTCTCTTGCTATTCAAACTAAGGTTTGGAGAGAAATGGAGCATGATAGAATCTGAAACAGTATTAGAACCTATAAAGACCCCTATAATGCTTCTTGTAACAACAGACAATTTGCACCTGTTCAATATGACTCCAACTGTGAAGGAGCAGCCAGCCTTTACACTTATATGTCTGACTGTGAAGGATGTCATTGGAAGATCTCTGAAAAGGACAATTACCTCTGGCTAATGGACTCAGGAGCAACAAGTCACTCCACTCCCTTCAAGAGGGATTTCCTTAGCTATGTTGAATTCAAACAACCAATCCCAGTAGGAACAGCTGGGAGCAAGAAAATATACTTTCCTGGTATAGGGACTGTTTCATTTAATGTAACACTAAAAGGAAAACAGGAACAATGGACACTATGAAATGTCTTCTATTTGCCCTCAGGAGCAAAGCATATCCTTTCCATCCCTTCCCTAACCACTGGACTGGGCTACACCTTTCAAGGTGACAAGACCCACACTCAAATCTATGACATGTGAAAAAGACTCTTCCTTGAAGGCACTCATGTGTTTCACAGCTCCAATCTTCACTGGTTTACAGGAAAACCAATTGGGAAACGTGATCAAAGATTGGTTCTTCTAGTGTGTTTGGACAACAAGAATATAAACACATTCTTATCTCTATTCGCTGTCAAATACTCCAACATCTATAAACTGTGGCATTCAAGGTTTGGCCACCCCAGTGATCAAGTAATGCAGAAAGTTCTGACCCACACTATGGTCTTGATCATATTCCACCACAACCTAAGCCTTTCCCCTGTGGCAAATGTCTTATCAGTAAAATGCATAATCACCCCTTTTCACCCTCATGGACTCAGGCTACTGAGCCTCTTGTGCTCATTCATTTGGATCTTCTCCAATTTCCAACTGAGTCTTATTATCATCATGTTTACTGCCTAACCATTATTGATGATTTCAGTGGCTATGGTACAACTCTCCTGCTTTGTGCAAAGAGTGATACCACCAAGGCTTTCATTGATTGGACTTTATGGGTGGAGTGCCAAACTGGTTTTTCTATCAAATTGGTTCATTCCAACCATGAGGGGGGCATTTATGGCTGCAGCCTTCAGGGAGCATCTACACTCTAAAGGCATAACTCACCAGTTATCCATTGCCAACACCCCTCAGCAGAACAGTCAAGCAGAATGTTTTAATAGAACCATTATGGAAAAAGAGGAAGTTCTTCACCATGCAGCTTGTCTACCCAAGTGCTACTGGAACTTTGCTCTGCTTACTGCAGTCTTTGTCTACAATTGCACCCCATTAAGACAAATTCATTGGAAGACTCCCTTCAAACTCTTTTTGAAGAAGAAACCAACAATTTCTTATCTTCAAGTCTTTGGTTATCTTGCCTATGTTTTCATACCAAAGGACCAGTGAAAAGACAAACTCTCTCTGAAAGCCAAAGAAATGTTATTCCTAGGATATCCAGAAGGAACAAAAGGATACATTTTCTTATGACAGAACAAGATGATATATATCTCAACTACTGTTACATTCATTGAGAATGTGTTTCCCAACTGTCCCATAGAGAAGTTACAAGACAAAATTGATATACCTCTCCTGGCATCCAGTCCCTCAGAGGACTCTTCTGATGATCAGGATGGAAGTGAGCCTGATCAGCCCACTCCAGGTCCTAGACCACCTACACCAGATATAGATGACAATCAACCTAGGCCACCTACACCTAGTCCACCCCAACACAGGCAGAATCCACCTCCAGTAACTGTAGAGGACTATTCAGATAAAGAGAAACCTGACTCTCCTGAGTCAGAGTGACTAGATCCTACTCCAGGACCTTCCTCACCTGCCTCACCTACAAGATGTCAACATCTTGATAAACCTGTCATTCCAAATCCAGAATATGTTAATCCACCTAACCCAAATCATGCACCTTCACATGGAGATTCTCCTAGTCAAGGATTTCCAGGAACAAGAAGACATGAACCATGTCCTATTCCATCATTTATTCCACCAGTAAACAATCCAGCTCTTCCACCCTTTCTTGAAAGACATCCTACCAAAGCCCCTGACCCATCTTATCCTTCTGCCCCTTCAGCCTTATGAAGATCAGTTAGAGTTCCTGTCCCTAGGGTTATACCCAACAACATATATGGAGACAGACCTCTGACTCAAATTGAAAGGGAGTCAGATAGAGATTGGGAAAGAAACATACAAAATCCACCTCAGGCACATCCCAGGGAACCATCTTCCATTGAGGATCTCTACAAGGATCCCAGGCCTCAACTGCCTACTGAAGATGGGGTAGACCTTAATGCCCTCATACAAGAGCAGGGTTTAGGATTCATTGAGTTCCTTTTGTCACAGGCTATTTCAGAAGTACCTAAACAGTACAAGGATGTACTACACCTACCAAAGGAAGAACAAGAGAAGTGGAAGGAAGCAATGAAGGACAAAATCAAGTCAATTAATGAACAACATGTTTGGACTTTAGTTGATTGTCCCCCTGATTGTAAACCCATCAAATGTCATTGGGTTTTCACAAGAGAATCAGATGGAAGATATAAAGCCTGCCTAGTAGCAAAAGGCTTTTCACAAATATACAGAGAAGACTATGAAGAAACCTTCTCTCCTGTAGCAAGGTTTGAGACAGTAAGACTACTCATGACCTACACTTGCTCTCAGGATTGGGAGGCTCACTGCCTCAATGTCAAGACTGCATTCCTCTACAGAAAGCTTGATGAAGAAATTTATATGGAACAACCAGAAGGCTTCATATCTCTGGGAACAACAAACAAGGTTTATCATCTTTTGTGTGCACTTTATGGCCTGAAGCAAGCAGCATTAGCATGGAACAAAGAGCTCCACAAATCCCTACTCAAATTAGGTTTCATTTGAACCAAATCAGACACAGGAGTTTATGTCTATCAGACTAAACAAGGCCTAGTTATCTTTGTCATCTACATCAATGATGTCCTCCTTTCATCCTCTGCTGAACTCTTGAAAGACAGAAAAGAAGCATTTATGAAGATTTGGGAAGTACAAGACATGGGCAAAGTTAAGGAATATCTTGGTATCCAGATTTCTAGAAATCACAAGGAGAAAACCATGGTCCTGAATCAACACCCCTATGTCCAGAAAGTCCTCAAGCACTTTCAAATGGAACAGTGCAGAACTGTTAGAACACCACTACCCAGTGGTTATGTTCCTACTCCTATCCCACCCAACTACACTGCCACTCCTGCCCTATGGCAGAAGTACCAGCAGGTCATCAGATCTTTACTCTATGTCATGCTTGGAACCCACCCAGATCTAGCATTCAGTGTCATTCATATGTTGCAGTACATGTCAAACCTGACACAACATCTAGACAAGGCTATGCATATCATGAAGTATCTCTCTTCCACAAGAGACCTGTCCATTCACTACTTCCAGAGTGAGTTATCTCTGGATTGCTATTCCAACTCTGACTGGGCTGGAGATAAGGAAACATACCATTCAACTTCTGGCTACACCATGTTCTTAGGACACAATCTTGTTTCCTGGAGATCTCACAGACAACCAACTGTTGCACTCAGCTCTACTGAAGCTGAATATATGTCACTTTGTGATGCAGGTCAACAGATCAAGTGGATCACTACCCTATTCCAGGAATCCCATCTTTGCTTCACCACTGTCATTCTTTTTGGTGACAACAAGGGTTCCATTCATTTGGCCAACAACCCTGTTGTAGAAGATCATTCAAAGCACATCAACATCAAGTACTATTGGCTTTGTGAGTCTATTGAAAGTGGAGACTTCAAGTTGGACTATGTGTCCACTGACCATCAAAGGGCAGACTCCCTGACTAAGAGTCTAACCTGGCAGAAACATGACCATCATTGCTTGTTACTTGGACTCTATTGAGCCAATCTAAAGCAAGGGGGAGTGTTGACACAATAACTATTTGTGTCTACAGGTCATACTCACTTGACCATATATTTTAGTCACATTATTATTGACGACTTATCTCATATGTGATTGGCTATCACAGATACCTGAATATCACATGGAACCATACTATCAGTATCCTTCTTTGATGTTCTACAACATTCTATCCCTGTTTGGGTAGATACTCCTTCCTTAAGTAGTAGTTGTAGTTACAATGCTCTGGAGTTACTCCGTGTGCACAGACCATGTACAGTATGTATATATACTGTACTTGAGGGCCTCAGTCCCTCAGTTTGAATCTCATATTCTCTCACATCTCTACTGAGCATTCCAAGTGACTGCTCTACTAGCAACATACTTGCACTTCAGTAACTCAAGCACAAACCTCCAGGTAAGCACAGAGTCACTGCACTACTTCCTGCCCCTTGTTTGTTAAGAATGTTTACTAATATATCAGGTTTATGGTGACACACAGGTGCATTGGTGTAGGCACCAACTTTGAGCCACCCAATTGGTCTTCATCCATGGGTGCTGCAGAATCCCTGATAGCCCCAAGTCCAGTCATAATGGAGGAATACCAGACATTTTTGTTAGAATTCATGGGTTGGGGCAATCAGGTGACCACAATGGATGGATGGGTGTGAACCAGGTCCAAATGCAATGCCAGTACAGGTAAAACTATGAACTATTTATCTGTAGGTAGAATTCAATATATCAAAATGTAATTACTGTCAATCAAAGGTGTCTTGTGAGTTTGACATATAGTAACTAAATATTCTGACAATTTTTATTGTACAGTAAAGTGTTGCTGTTGTCAATGTTGCTCATGCAAAATGCATTGGTGGTGGTGTGACCATTTCATGCAAAGCAGTCATAAACATGGAATTGTATGATACAGGTTGTGTGTTGGGTAAATATGAAGAGAATGAACAGTTGACATTACTCCTGTATAAGGTCAATGTGCCCTATCACCATCCTGTGATGGTGCTTTGATCATCATGCATGACAAACTGGCGCCCACATTCCCCGCGCAGAGACGTCGACAGTTAGTTTTGCAACCACCATGCTCTCCCGAATCGCAGCTGTCCTGGCTGTCCTCCTGGTACGTCCCACTTTCTCCATGACACCACCCACTGACTTCAATCCCGCAGGCCACCTACATCTACCGCAGCGGCCATATCGTCAAACATCACATCATCACACTCCCCGACCTTCCTCCTGCCTATTTCTCAGGCGGGAACTACACAGACCACTGCACACTCATCACCGACCCCAACCCCACCGACACCATCTCCACATGTGAAGATATCGCATTCTGGGACCATCTCGATGCGGAGGGTACACTCGCACGGCGCCTCGTTCTGCTCGGATGCGATCCCAACCGTAAGGCTTGGAACACCGTCATGGGTCCTCTCCGGGACCCAGCACCGCGCGCGTACTTTTGGCTCTTCGATACGGATACCCAAGCACTGCAACCCGTTCGTCTCGAGGGATACCCCGCGCAGCATGATTTTCATCCGCTCGGCCTCGAGGCAGAACCCTCTCGCGCAGGAAATCCGTCTGCATTGTTCATCGTCAACCATGCTCGTGAGCAGACGACCATCGAGCAGCTCGTGCTGGACCCAGCTCGACCTGGCATAGCGACATACGTGCGCACGCTCACATCGCCTGCGTTCGTCTCTCCCAATGCCATCGCGCTCACGTCGTCGACGTCGTTCTACGTTAGCAACGACCACCTCATGACGCGTCGGCTTCCCTCGCCACTCGGCAAGGTTCTTCCCGTGATCGAATCAGTCGGTGGACTCCCGCTTGGATGGCTCGCACACGTATCGGTCGCTCCGGACGGGACATTCACACACCGTGTCGTCGCGCGCGGTATACCCTTCCCGAACGGCGTTGCACTCTCGCCTGATGGGAACCACGTCGCACTGGCATCGACGACGCTCGGCCAGGTGCTTTTCTATGACCGCGATCCCGCGACGGACGACCTCACGTTCAGCCATGTCGTGCGTGTTCCGTTTCTCCCTGATAACCTGTACTATGCAGAGGATGGGGCACTCGTCGTCACGGGCCACCCACACTTCCCCGCGCTCGTGCAAGTCGCAGCGAATGCGACCGGCGCATTCGCACCTAGCTGGGCGGTTGTCCTTCGCCCCATTTCAGATACCATGCGTGTTGCATCCGAGGGGGACTTTGCGAAGAGGGCATATGACTTGCGTGCACCGTTATCGGCGTCGGCGATCGTGCCTGCTTCGCTGACGCACGAGGTCGAGACGCTGTTCCAGAGCGACGGATCTGTGTTTGGGTCGTCGTCCACGACCTTGGTGGACTCGCGCACGGGGATAATGTACATGTCAGGTTTGTACGAGCGAGGAATGTTGGTCTGTCGTCCTTGAGTTTGAGAATGTAATACCTCAATGTTCCAATTCCTGCTAGTGCATGTATGTACAGTATGTATATATTCGACAGAAAGAGAAACAGATTTACAGGAGACAGTACTACGCACAGTCGTAAGGAGAAACAGGCGCGGTAAGGTGTCGCCGGGGAGGATAAGCCGTTACAGATATCGAACGTCACCGTACAACAAGGCATGCAATTAAATAGCAACACTTGTTCTAGAAGAAATTTGGGAGGAATGATCTGAAAAGGGTGTCAGTGCATAGGAAAACAGCAGAGTAGGAAGTCACATACACAGCGCCCATGCCAATCGCAAATGCAGCGACACCCCATGCAAACGACTTTTGCCGTGGTTCCAAATGGAACCTCGACACCCGTTTATTCGTTGCAATTTTCCGTTCCTCCGTCTCTGGCTCCTTAAAATTAAAGCGCAATTCACTCTTGCCCTCTTCTTCCTCTTCTTCTCGTGCCCTCTTCAGCAGCACCTTCGCAGTCTCATCCGGGATTATCATCACGGCATCCCTCTCTGCTTTCAGCTTCTCGATAAGCTCCTTCTGATCTGCCATGTCCTGCGACATGCTTGGTTTTGCGATCTCGATCGTCTCAGCCTCGTCGCCTACCACCGTCTCGTCTGATCCACCTGGTGTGGTAACCTCTGCCACCCGGACTGTGCGTGCGATTCTGACTGATTTGGGTGACTTGGGTGACTTGACTGTCATGGGAAGTGTTGGTGGTGGTGGTGCAGGACTTCTACGCACTGATCTACGTAATTCTCGTGGATGAGACTGTGGAGGAACAGCCTGCACGGTGGGTGACGGTGCTGGTGAAGATTCCCTGCGTCTTTTGGGAGTCGGCATCGACATGGAGGGTGCAGGTGGGACCAGCAAATTGGTAGATGCACCGGGCGATGACTCGGAAGCACCCGCAGCCTTGGGAGTCGTTCCGCCCTTGGTCGAGCGGCGGTAGCTGGTGTTGGGGTCGGGGGTGGCCTTGATGATCTGTGCGACGATATCCTCGAGGTGGTAGTCCTCTGCAAAGTGAGATGCTATGTTTGCGCCGACCCACGTCCCTGCGAGACGGACGATGTGAGGTTCGCGAGCAGACCCGTTGTTTCCGGCAAGGTCCCAGGTCTCCTTTGCCCATTGAGTCTCCTTGCGTTCGTCTGCCTCGCTCGCGGTGGGGAATGCAGCGCGGAACATGGTGGTGAGGCTCACCGCACCCGTGTCATACCGGCGGAGGACGAAGGCATGGCCGGTCGGCTGCAGAGATGGGTTAGCGGGAGAGAAAGGGGGAAACAGGGGACAATGCACCGTTGGTATCTTCAGACGGCCCACCTGTATGAGTTAGTGGTGTCAGCGATCATCCGAGATGAAGGTCGAGTCCATACCAAGACTTCATGTCCTTCGCGATCAAGTGACTGGTATTTGACAGGGGGTAGTTTGTTGGGGTCGACTACCAGCCATTCAGTAGTCGCTCGGTAGACAGGAGGTGTACACATACTCGACTTCAAGTGTGGGTTCTGGTGTCTGGTTGGTAATGCTGGTCGCAACATTGGGAAGCAGTGAGAAACGTAAAACCCAACCAACCAACCAAACAGCCACATTTTCAATCTCCGAACGCGCGTTTCCTCGAGTGTCAGCGTCGAAACTAAGCCTGTAGTGTGAATCCCCCAGTAAATCGATCCCTGTTCAATCTCCGAACTCTCCAAACAAAGCCCCTATATATATATATAGAACACATCCACTGATCTCGTCTCATCCTCCTGATATCATCATGGCTAACCAGAGTATGCCCCGTTCATCCATAGCGTATCTCACCACTGAGCCCTCTGAAAAAGGATACATCGTCACTGTGAAAGATGGCGCCTCATTCGCCCAGGCCAGGGAAGCCATCACCTCAACTGGGGCCACCATCGCCGAAGAGATGGTGTCGCTTCGTGTACTGGCATATCTCAAATCCAAAGACATCTATTTCCTGACGTTCTCTCCAGATGCTCGTCGTTGAAGCCCCAGCAACTGCTTTCTCCAGTCTCCAGTCCAATTTTGCCACTCTCATTGACAACGTTGGTACGATTGCATTCACGATCCGTGTTGTCGCTTCTCATAGAATACCAGAATGCGATGGTGTCGTGACCACCCAGATGACGTAGTATATATTCCCCAAGCCTGTCCCTACCATGTACAATGCCTATCCCTGTATCATCATCCTCCCAATACACTGAGCGAGTGGGAATTTGCTCTCTATATATTCGTACACCATCTACACCAACTCGGATCTCCCAGACAATGCCTCCACCAAATCTTTTATGGACGCCCACCACATCTCCTTTCCCCTCCTATTCTTCATATCCGCATGCTTCACCATCTCCTGCACAGGTACCCAGCGCAACGACGATCCCTGAATCGTGATCACAGCCGCACTCTCTGGTTGCGCCTGCCGCGTCTTTGGGGGCTGAGCTCGCAGAGCTGCATGGTGCTCCTCCAGGAATGCCATGCAGCGCAAGGAAAGACGCGCAGCTCGGGCGCGGTCCATAGGGGAGGGAACACCTCCCTGCAGGGTGTGACCTAACGAGGCCATGCGCGAGTCGAAGAGGTCCCGTCCTTCCTCTTTGAACATTTTCATGAGCACGTCGGTAGTGTACACCCCAGAAGAAGATTCGTTGCTGATGTGATAGTGCGTGTCAATATAACACGTGAGCAAGAGAATGTGGGCAGACATACCGGACTACGAGGCGTCCCTCGCTCTTGCCCTTGGCATCTAGTCCATATCGGATCTTGAGGAACTTGACATCTGCGCGCAGCATATCGAGATCTATCCCCTGCTCGGGCGTGTACACGAGCGCTGCACCAGTCTAAACATATACATCAGCGCTTCGTCCACCCATCCACCACCGGACATACCGCCAATGCTCCCATTGTCGCAATATATCCACACTTGCCACCCTGTGTCTCGACGACAAACACCCGATTCCTGCTCGCACTCGCACTCTGCTTGATCGCATCGCATGCATCAACGAGCGCATTCAGACTTGTGTCACTCCCCAGACTGAACTCCGTCATCGGGACGTTGTTCGAGATCGTCGCAGGGAGATGCACCATCGGGATGTGGAACGCAGGGTAGTACTTCCGTCCGTTCTCGAGGACCAGCAGGGCATTGAAGGCTTCAAATCCACCAATAAGCAGCAACCCGTGGATGTTGTGTTGTTGGAAGCGGGAGGCAACGGCGCCGAGGTCGACGTCGGGCAACGTGCGATTCGTTCCAAGTTCAGATCCGCCCCGGGACATCCATCCATCTACACCGAGCCATGAAAGTTCGTGGATCGCGTCGTCCAAAAGGCCCCTGAAACCATTGTGCACCGCGAGCGGTGTATGGCCTTGTTTGATGCAGTAACGCACTGCTGCCCGCGTCGCGGCATTCATACCACCTGCAGGTGCACCGACGCTAGAAACGGTGAGGGTCACATGGATACACTCGCGTCTCCCGACTCACTGCATGATAGCCACTCGCATTCGCTACGAGTTAAGATCAGAATAGCTGATATCGGAGAGTTTGGTACAAGTTACCTTGTCCACAGATAGCATCTTCTCCTTGTAAAGTGTAGATGTCGTGACGAATCCGTCCAAACTCTGCTGGAACTCTGGGTCGCGCAATGACATCACCTTTGTAAAGTCTTTCGCAGCAATAGCATCAGCAACCGCCCGTGTCTAGAAGAGTCAAGTCAATGGACGATCCCCCAAGAAGTTGAACTAGTACCATTGCGACCGCTTCCACAAGAGGTACTCTCGTGATTTTGTTCTCCCTCACACCGATCATGTACGATGGAGTATCCGGAGTTGCTTCTAAGAGCGCCTTGACAGCTTCTATACCTTGCAACGTAGGCTACATATGGTCGATTGAGACATAGCGGACACCGTGATGAATAGACAAAGTACTCACCAATATACGATCAAATGCACATGGCCTTCCTCCACGTTGGATATGTCCTAGGGTAGTAACACGCGTGTCGAGGCCAAGTCGGTCGGTCAGCACCTCCTTTACGTATTCTGCGCGGATGGGTTTGAGGTTGCAGTCATGGGCACCTTCAGCGACGATCACGAGGGTCTTGCGTTTGCCCACTTCACGGTGCTGAGGATCAACGAGGTTTGGTAGGTGATTCGCAAGTCGAGGAAAAACATACGCGATAGATGGCTTCGCACATCTCGTCTTCCCATGGGTCCGTCTGGGGTGGTCTCTCAGGGATGAAAATAAAGTCTGCACCAGCACTATCTCGACATGTCACTTCACTCAACCTTTTCTCCGACGAATGCAAATACCGACCTAACACCGGCCAATAATGCCAACCATCCACAATGCCTTCCCATCACCTCCAGTACGAATGCCCTCGAGTGCGAAGCCGCCGTCGAATTAATACTGTCAATCGCCTCGCATATCCGATGTAGCGCCGTCGGTGCACCGATCGTGAGATCCGTCATACTCATATCGTTGTCGATCGATCCAACGAGCCCAACGATACGGAGGTGTCCGTGCTTTTTGACTTGTTCGTCCGTGATCTTGCCATCCGCATGCAGCGTATTGATGAGGGTGGGCCATTCGGAACGAAAGATATCTGCACCCGTCAGCGAGCCATCACCGCCGCAGACGACGATGGCGTCGATGCCTTCTTTGATGAGATTGTATGCCGCAGCAAGGCGTCCCTCCGGTGTACGGAAGATCTTGGAGCGAGCTGTTCCGATGAGTGTGCCGCCCTATTATTGCACACGTTGAGATGTTGGTGCACTTGACTGCCGAACTGGCGTACCTCTGCGAACCAGCCCCTAACGTCGTCCCACCCCGCACGGACGATATAGCGCCCCTTGAGCGTCCGTCCGCTCTGATGGTCACCCGTACCGTCTCGGAGAAGATCCCCATCACCAAATCTGAGGTTCTCGATGAGATTGGTCGCTTTTCCACCGCGGACGCGTTGTCTGGCACTCGGATCAGCGATGGGGTCGTCGAGGGTGGATGATGTTGGAGTGTCGGTGTTTCCGCGGACCAGACCTTCGTAGCCTTCACGCACGATCCACGTCTCGCAGCCTCTGAGTTAGCATGGTCGGCGGTGATGAGAGATCGTTGGGTGAGATATGTGGTGCAAGTGAAAATGGGTTGTGGTGATACCTTAGTATGCCTGCCTTGACGACGGCCCGGACGACGGCGTTCATGCCTGCGCTGTCGCCGCCAGAAGTAAGGACGGCGAGCTTCATCTTGGGTGGTTGTTCTGAGTCTATGGTGGCCATAGTGAAGAGAGGGAAATTTTAAGGAGTCGTCTGGATGAGTCTTAGATGAGCAAAGGTGCGACAGCGGCGATAGGATCAGATGGAAATGGTTAGCATAGGCTATGGCAGCTGCTCCTGAGTCGACATCGAAGCAAGCAGTCACTGCTATTTGGGCGACGACTGGGTGGTATGGTTGTTGAATACGTCCAACGGTCATACATGATCGACAATTCCCTATGCAAACCACACGATCGATTGTAATCTTCTGGTTGAAACAACTTCAAGTGAGTTCACCACGTCGAAATTTTCACATGGACGTCGATAGAACGTGAAGCTCGTGACAGACCGACGTCAACCTTGTCAGACTACGCTAGTCATCGAAATATCAAGAGGGAGCTATGTAAGTCGATTTCCAGGTCGATTTCCAGGAGCAAGCTAAAGGAGGTAGAGTACGAGCCAAGTACCGATCTACAACTTAGGTTGCTCCGCTCGAGCAAACTCGGGATTTGCTGGGCCGCCGTGACTCGTCATCTTTGCCATTTGAGAGCGCTTACGACGTGACTTTCATTCTGGCATCTGCAAAACGCTAAGTGCTGAAACACCTGCTGTTTCGACGCTTAGCATTTGCCGGGTTGAGTAACATTGCTTGCCGAGCACTGAAAGAATTCAAAAATCATAGCAAGCGCATAGCGTAATTTGGCCAAAGTACTGATGCTGGCGGGCCGCATTAGATGGAGAAGTTCAGATCCCTCGCAAGAATTGTACGTCTAATTAGTCCCCGTTTGGTTTAGCTTTTTCGTAAACCTCGTCTTCGTCCAATCAGAGTGCTTCGTGAATGCTATAATGTTCGACTACCCGCAGGACATGTCGCCTCCATGCTGTAAAACGTCACTTATAGGAAGTGACTTCAAGGGTAAGTCATGCTGTAAGACCCGTTTTGCGCTCGCTGAGACCCTCATCAACTATGGCAGCAAGAGGACTCGCTCAAGTGCAACAGTACTGTGAATGGCCGTCCCGCTAGATGCAGATGGCTTTACCAGGATATATCCTCCGTTATGGGTCAGTTTTGCAGATCGGCGGCTAGTGAGCAATTTCATCATATGTCATGTAAGTTAGAACTACCCGAAGAAACGGTGATTCAGGTACTATTCGGATCACTAGTATGTTCTTCAATGTGGGAACAAAAGTAGGCGAGTCTGGCTTGATGACCCTGTCCAGCATTCAAACGAACCGGGGTTCTACCACGCCGCTTGTGGAGGATAAAAGCAGGACTGCTGTTAGCAGACCTTCGCGTTGTCTGCACGTCGCTTTCGCCATGTCCAATACCTGTGCCCTTAGTAATTCTCCATATTTCATTTGGTCTCAGGGGCATAAACCCGTCAATGTCTGCGGCGCTCCACCCGAACAGCCTGTTGTAGCTTTCGATGCTAGCGGTCTAGGAGTAGGTCGCGACTATTCACTGTCCCCTTGATCAAAGTAACCTTCGGTTATCAATAGTTCTATGCACAGCAAGTAGATGGCCCACCGTCCTGCACCTATGTGTTGTCTTCGGGCAGTGGTTACATCCAGGACGTAGATGGAAATCTCGCACTCGTCGAAGACCCAGAGACTCCTCAGGAGTGGGTTATCGCTCAAAGGGGCACTGACAGTTACACGTAAGTCATTGACATCTAACAGGATTGTAGGAGGCCTGACAGAATCTCACCATAGCGTCGTCAAAAAGGAGACTACTCTCGCATGGACTGATCCAGGCGGTGCAGCTGGGTGTGAACGTGAGGTAAGTGTAACATGCTTTGTTCTCGTTGAGATGAGGCTGATGTTTCACACCTCGTTTCAGCTCCATCTCACCGAGTTGAACCCTATTCGCTCCGACCTACTGTTCGAGTTTCGTCCTATCTTCTAGGAGATGTGTCGTATGAGTAACTCAAGTGCTAGTTAAATTTAGTACTACTGAGTCAATGCGCACTATCCATTTTACTCTGACAGCCCAAGCACATCACCATTTCTCCGAAAATGAACCGATTTTCTGCTGCGAAGCCAATAGCATTCGTTGCACCTTCAGTCATCAGCCATCCACATGCAGCCAGATGCCAAGCAGTACTATAAGCCCATTAGTGCAAGGACCATATCCCTGAAGTGATTTATAGCAAGGCTAAATAGCATACTACATATTACCATAATGACACGTGCACGGTATGCGATGATGGGACACGGCTTCACTTGCAGCAACAATTCGGTTAAACAGTATGGTACAGATTGCTATAATAACGCGTGCACGGTACGCGAGTGAAGCTTTGAAGATAAGTTAGTATCCACCTACATATGCACGGCTTCCAGGGGATACCTGCTAAATGCTGAAGACAGTATTAGTATGTCCAACAACAGCACTAGAGGAAACGGTAAATTGCTTGTTCAACAAGACTCGATGGCTTGAAGATCTATACGGAAGGAAATCATAGTGCAGCACTCACTGCTGTTGAAATCAATGCCGACAATCGCATTTGCACAAAAGTGGAAACCAAATTTGTCCAAGACTGTGATGTTTGGATGATCCTTTTGTTACCAGAGCGGTTAAAGTCCAGTGTTCGACAAGCACACGTCACCTGAAGCACGCTTGTACTGGATAGGAAGGTCTAATCCATGTTTTCCAGGGGTGGGGTGACGGAGAAGTTGGCCACGAGGTCCTGTAGCTGTCCTTCGGCCTCGGAGCTACATACAATGGATGTGTCTTGAACCCGAAAGCACCGACGGTGCATTTCCAAGGAAACCATACTGTGTCGAGGAGGTATATTCGCTATCTAGATGGGGTTCGCATAAGTCCTGTATCACGCTGCAACACGATGACGCGTTGAGCGATATATTTGCGTTCCGTTAGCGGGGGGAGGTTTATTGACACTGATCCCGTCTAATTTGACTCCATGCAAAATGCCTCGATTGGATGATAGGAAACGACACGTTTCTGGCTGCGCTGGCGTATGCTCGAGTCGGGGATAGAGAGACATGCATAGATGATGTAATCAATGGAGTCTTGCATTCAGTGGGTCGTGTGCACTGCGTCTTGCACCTTGGCTTCGATACACGCCGACTGGACTGGCTCTTGTCTCTCGCTCAGCTTCAAGGATGTCCTCCAGAAATGCCAAAGCCTTCCTTCTCGCCTGTCTCTTCATCCAGTGTGTTCTCTGGTCGCGGAGCAGGTACGCGCAGCTCCCGTATGAATATCAGTTCCACCACTCGGCATCGGCGTCGCTCTGGAAGCGTAGTCCACCCTCCACATTGACAATCGAGCACTCAAAGGTATGTTCTCGCGAGTTATCTCTTATTCCCGTCTTGGAGTTGAGATCCTGAACTCAGTGTCGGCCTTTCGAATATCAAGAACAATCTGCATCACAATGTACCCATGTCCAACGAGAGTGTCCAATCTCGGACACAGTCTTGTCTATTCCATATCTACAGATATACTTCTGCTCTATTCCTAGCATCCGACCGTTCGTGTTCACCGCCCTCGTTTTATGGCTCTTCTTTCTATTCTCCACTCTCGGCATATCTGCGTCCGACTTTTTCACTCCCAACCTGGCCACCATTGCCAACTTCCTTGGCCTCGACGAGAACGTGGCCGGAGTGACATTCCTTGCATTCGGGAATGCAAGTCCAGATGTCTTTGGCACCTTTTCGGCAATGCGTGCCGACTCAGGTAGCTTGGCTATAGGCGAGCTTCTTGGTGCAGCTTCCTTCATCGTGTCCTGTGTCGTCGGATCCATGTGCATCATTCGTCCGTTCAGAGTCAATCCATTCCCGTTCCTCCGTGACGTAGGTTTCTTTACCGTCGCAGTTATGATGCTACTTGTCATCCTCAGAGATGGTCACATTCAAAGCTGGGAGTCCGGTATGTTAATCGTGTGGTATATCTGTTATGCGTGTACCGTCATAGTGGGCAGTTGGTGGGAAGGTCGAATGGAGAAGAAGCGGAGAATCGAGGCTCTCATTCGGGCGGAGTACAGTGATTCTGAATCGCCTCTGCAACACTATACAGACGAAGAACCCTACCGTGACGAGCGTCAGTGTCATTTTTCATTCCTTTCGTCCGCTGACCTTACCCCTGCGTTGTCACAGTGCCTCCGGTAGTTTCCCCTTCATCTTCTGAGACCTTGACGGTACCCCTCCAGTCCCCGACGCCTATACATGCGCAAGCGGTCTCTGGACAGAACCCACCGAGGATAACCGTTCAGACTCATCTCCAGCAACCTCCGAAGTCGTCGCGAACGCCTTCCCCCATCAATACCCCCGCACACCTCACCCAGATGCCATCCTTCTCCCTCGTTGGCGCGCTCGAGTTTCGCCAAGTCGTCGCATCCTTACAGAACCAAGCCGCTGGCTCTTCACTCAATATTTTCGACTCTCCAGCAGCACCGTACGCAGGTGGTCACTATCATCGACGCCATTCGGGGTCTCGTACTCCCCCGAGCTTAATTGGTACAGACCATGAACCGGAGCCATGGGGAAATGATGTGCCACTTAATGACCGTTCCCCGCGTCTCCTGCGTTCGTCCATTATTGAAGACAGAGAGCGCGAAGAAAGCCATCTACCGAGTGTTCTTGAGGAAGGCATGTTCCCCCGGTCGCCCCTCTCAGTCCCGACCATTCCGTCGATCTCGCATACACCCGCCTCACCGATCGGATCCGATGCATCGACGGATGTTGAACGGTACGTGCCCCCTACGAAAGGACAACGGATCTACCGTATCCTCGCAAGGACTTGGTACATCCTGTTTCCATCGCTACATCATTTCGGCTCGAAGACGCTCCTAGGGAAAGTCGCCGCTCTGCTTGCTGCACCTGCCGTGATGGCTCTAACGCTGACACTTCCTGTCGTTGTGGTGCCTTACGGGAACGGTGGGGGACACGAAGAAAAGGTAACACGGCATCATCACCACGGTACTTCTGAGGCCGCGCGGCTCGCGGAGTTCGAGGAAGAGGGCGTGGAGAGAGCACGGATAGCGGAGGAAGTCGTGCTGGAGGATCTTCATGAGATGGAGTTCAACAAGTGGCTGATGGCCGCTCAGTGTGTGTTTGGCCCGCTGTTTTGTGCGGCCGTGCTATTCAGTGGGTGTTATACTATCTATTTCCATGAGGTCGGTGGATGATATGCGTGTTTCATGTAGATGGGAGTGACTATATCGAATGGATACTAGCTGGGACGGCCGTTGGAGGTGTGGCCATCGGACTCCTCGTGTTGATGTTCGCGGATGGGGGGGTCCATCCGACTGCCCGGATGGCGAGGTGTTCTATGGGCTTCTTGGTCGCTATCGTGTGGATCATGGCTATCGCTGACGAAGTTGTCCACGTCCTCCAGGTCCGTTGTCTTACTTATGTTATTTCAATCGATGCCCTGCATGCTCACGCTTCCCCCCAGGCGTTTGGCTTCATCTTCGGCCTATCAGAAGCCATCATTGGTCTTACAATATTTGCAGTCGGAAACTCGCTCGCGGACCTTGTGGCTAACATGAGCGTAGCCGTACGTCTTACACTACCTCCATCGCGCCATTGACTCTTATTTTCCCGCCCAAACAGGTCTTTGCACCCATCATGGGCTTCTCTGCCTGCTTTGGTGGCCCCATGGTCAACCTCCTCCTCGGTGTAGGCATCTCGGGCTCCTACATTATCTCACAGAATGGAGGGAAACCGTACACTCTATACTTTACGCCCACTCTTGTTAGCAGCACCCTTGGCCTCCTTGGTTTACTCCTTGTCACGTTGATCGTGGTTCCCCTGAACGGGTACGTGCTTACCAGGAAATGGGGCATATTTCTTGTCTTTGCATATGTGATGCTTATGACCATTCACCTAATGGTCGAACTGAGATATTGATCACCCTGAGTATTTTATGGGCCAGATGCATAGGGCGTTCTTTTTTGTCCGCAATTGTTGCATATGCATTTAGATGTGGCGGTGAGATTGACTAACTTCGTCTACATATTACACACACAGTATAGCACCATGACTAGCGTCATTATCACCACCGTTTGCTTGCTTTTTGTACTAACAGGATTGGATTTGTATTTTGTCTGCAAGTATACCCTACTACATTCGCTGCTTGGGTAGGTCGGTTCACCCTTACTTGCTGTGTTATGTAAACACTATATAGTCTATTGAACGTTCATTTTTGTCGATTGACCGTCGGGCCATTAGCATCGCCCCTCTCTAGGGTGACGCACTGGGGAAGCTTGGCAAATACTCAAGATCGAAAGCCCTCCTCCAGGCGCTTTCAAGACAGCTTGGATTTTTATGGACCATTCGATATCACTGGTTTCATTAACAAGAATACCCTGCCCAAATCCATGACTCTTATAGGAAGTGAATAGCCAATGGGCGTAATGCATACGCGCTTTGCGTATCTGCGCGTCATACATAGTGAGTAGAACCTGGTGATGAAAATACTAATGATAGTTTTGTTTAAAGATCACTCTAGTCTTATTATTATATTTTAATAGAAGGTACGATAATGGTTCACTCGTGCGTGGATTACGGAGTTTCAAGAGCTTACATTTCAGAGCCCTCTTTCTTTCCCAAACGGATGATGAAGTGTGCGCTTTTGGGACATTTTTGATGCCCATTCGGCCGTCCTCGACCAAAGGAAAATAATATATTGCTCACAGAGCTGCGCAAGATCCGACAGCCAGCCAGAGCGTCATACGGCTGAGCTGACTTCCACCCTCCGCGGGTCTAGCCAGCTCCCTGAATTTGTTTTGAAATAACGGCCTGGGGTATTGGAGCCCAGTCCTATCCCCCTGGCCTATGCCGTGATTCCTCACCCGAAAATGTCCAGCAGGGTAAGTGTGAACATTCACGCGCAGACAACTTCTTTCACAATTCCAATGCTACATCCGTACGGATAACATGCGGCGTCGAATAGTGGGATCTTGCTTTACTTCTCAGAACTTTCTTTGTGGAGCAGCAGATCCCATTGCCTAGATCCAGGATAAATCAGTGCGGCATATTCGATGTGCACCTTGTCGACGTTCAAGAATTCGGATTCTTTGTGGAGCTGCACGAGGCTCATCTACCATCTGTCTAGGTTGGGAATAGCAGCTTGGTCATCACACGGAGCGTGCTGATTAAATTCATCATAGCCCTTTCTGCAACGTCAGGTGATAAGTTTAACCCTAGGATCCCCTGGCTGACAAAGTGGTCCTCGGGTAATATATCCGCACAAGTGGCTTAAATTAAGGTGAAAATGTGTTCCCAATACTGATATGCAGAAGCTGAAGAACCACGATCGTACCAGAGATAACTCGTGTATGTTTGTCATTCTCAAACGACCAATCTGGTGGAGCAAGGAAGAATATACTTCGCACCTCATCTGCATTTGCTCTGTTCTTCTAGGATTTACGTACCTTGGAAGTATTCGAACCCCAGGCGGTCAGATTTCATCTTTGTCCTTGCGGATAGCTACCAATCATAAATCAACCATTAGGCAAGTAATAACTGATACTGGACAGATGACTACATGTCCGATTGAAGAAACATTTCGAGGAGCGTAGCTTCACATGACAAAGCAAGACAATACGGCCTAAGTGAGATAGAAAATCCGAGTATCCGTCTTTTGTATCGCAGGGGAAGGAAGGTATGATGCCGACATTGCCTAGAGGAGGGCGGCACCGATAAGGCCCAAGACAGCGCCGACGCCGAATACTGAAGTAGCAGCAACTTGGCCAGCGCCGCTAGAGTGGGTTGCCGTAGAAGACGCGGCAGCGCTAGTACCACTGTACAAGTGTTAGACGGTGAACAGGAGTAATGATGCATCATACTTACGTGCTGGTCTGAGACGAGCTAGCAGTACCACTTGGGGACGAAGATGAGCTACCTTCTTGCACGGTGGTGTTCACACAGCTAAAGCATTAATTAGTCAACTGTATTCAATGCCTCCCGGCTTTCTTCAGAGAACATACCTAGTGCTGCTACCAGCCTGAATAGTGATGATATCCGAGAAGGAGGTCGCCCCCAAACTGTCCTTCAACGCGATATTGCTTTGCTCATTTTCAGTACATGAACCAAGAAGACGAGAGAACAACCCACAAGATAGTGTTGGCCGGAAGATCAACTAGCCATGTATAGGAAGTTCCATCCTGATTAGGGAACTGCTTGATCTAAAACGCGAACGATGTGTCGGCAAGGAGTGGTCAACTAGAAATTACAATACACATACCGGAGGAGCCGATGTCTGACCGCCTGCGGGTAAGCAACCATGGTCAGCACGTCGAGAACGCGTCAAATGCCAAGGCACTCACCCGGAATGAGGGACAAGTAGTAAGGTGGTGTACCACCGGACCATTGGAACTGAATGGGCTCTGTGCAAATTTAGACGAGTTATGGTCCATTGTACCCGTCCCATGAGAGACCACTGACCACACTCGACGACGTTTCCACTGGGTGTGTGTCAGTGAAGTGTAGAGACGAGGTAGTATGGTACGTACGGGGTGTTGACAGTCAACCCGAAGGCGGCTGGCACGATAGCGACGATGGCAGCAAGGAGGGCAACGGCTTTCATGGTGAAAGAGCGACAGAGAGAGCGAGTGGAATCCTTCTCTGAACCAAGAGAAGCGAGAAAAACGAACGACACGGTCGGAGTTTAAATTTACTTAAATGTATTTATTTATGGAGATGCTAATATTTCTGGTCGTCGAGGTCAGTAGCAGGGCATGCGGGGTAGGTTGGCAAGACACAAGGGCTGTCTCCCCACCCCGGATCCATGTCAGAGAACGCAATATGTTAAGCCGTTGCAACACAAGTCTGGTCGGCGTTTGACGGCTAAGTCAATCAATTGTCTCCTCCAAATTACTTACACATGCTGCTAGATTTCCTAGAATGGAAAACTAATGTTTTTCCATGGTAACAACTCGCTACAGCCCTATCCAACTGCTTCGACCGCCAGGATTGTGAAGGGAGGTCTGCCCAATCTTCACAACACCAGAAGCTGACCTGGGTAGTTCAGTACTCGCTCTGGACATTTCAGAGTGCGGTGTCAACGGGAACACATCCACTGCATCAATCACGGGACTGGGCACCGCAACGTGGTTTGAGGCAGATGCGAAAAAAGATCCATCCGGTCCCATGATGTCCTCTGATTGGTCCGACGGTGATGGTGTATTGAATACCGGAAGGAACGATTCCGCATACCATTCGTACCACACCTGCCGGTCATTTGTCTGGCGCCAAATGGACACCTGCAGTTCGGAGTTGCTAGGCAAATATAGGGGCTCCTATGAAAAAAAGATCCGTGAGATCCTCATCATAGAGCATGTATAACACGCGCACCCGCAGTGGGAAGAATAGTGGAAACCAACTCAACATATCTTTCGATATGTATTCCTTCCGCTGCGGATGGATACTGAGCCCAACATCACCATAAAGGACAGCTTCAAAATAGCCCGCAAATCCATGCATTACGCCAGCGTGTGGTATATGGAAGCATAGTCTGGCAGCCCTAACGTTGTGGCTATTGGTAAATGGAAGCCCTACACGACTTTTAGATCCACTCTATAACCAGATGGAAAAATGCAGCTAACCTTTATCGTCCACTGCCACGTCCCGTCCAGGATGTTCAAATTCCCAACACTCCTGGACTTTGGGACCACAGCGGTGGCCGACGCCACCGCCATCCCCGCTCAGAATATTAACATTTTGAAACATCACCACATAGGGGGTCTCCACTCCTTTGAGCTCCCTGCTTTCTCTTGCGGCGTTGTAGAGCTTCGAAGAAGATAGAGGTGCAAGGTACGCAGTGTATGAACACGGTATTGAAATACCATCCGCTAAGCGGTTCATCAGCGAGGTTTCACCAGACAGGGAGGTCGTGTGTGCTTACGCTTTAAAAACCTCATAGCACCATCAAGACATTCAGGGCTCAACTCGTTATCTCCAAAGGAGCCCAGTAGCTCGCTGACCAAAATGTCAACCTTCTCCGGCAATTCTACACGTCTCATATCACCAAAGATAAGGTGCACGGTAGAGCCCCAGTCCCTTGCCTTTCGGTCCTGCAAACTGAGCAATTTCGTGAGATCGAGAGGTTTTTACTGTGAGAAAAGTGACGAACGTGACCCATGCATTAGGATTCTTTTCAAGCGCATAGATAAATGCTCGTTTCCTGGACCTTCGAACAGCCTTGAGGCTACGGGCCACGAGGGGCCCACGCCCCGCACCAGCGACACATATCACGCTGCGGACTATTAGGCCACCACTTGATGATAGACACGGAGTACTTACATACGTTCGCTTTCAGGCCAGTCCATAAGAGCGCGGTAGATGGCCTTCACGGCGCTAATCAATAAGCCTATCCAGTCTACGGTGTAAGGAGATCCCTACCTCTTCATAATTCCGGTACTTAACTGGGTCTTGTTCAAAGGTTTGGTACGTAATTGATTGCAAGTTATCCATAAGCGGCTGATCCAGCCACGCTGATCAGAATCTGACCGGGAAAGGTGTTAATTGGATCTACCTGTAACGGGTTCTGGAGGTAATCTTGGTAACCTTGTGCAAAATGCTCCACAGTCCCTTCAGTCCTCGCAGCCTGGACAGGCGGGCTCGTTTTTTCAAGATACTTCACATATTGTGCATAGGCAGATTCTCCGCCGCTGGCATGAAGTCCAGACCTTACTCCGGACAGGATAACGGTGGGCCGATGCTAATAGTCGTGCGCGAGTCGGATGTATGTAATGATAGACGATGCAACGACTCACGATCATACTTTGACGAAGAAACGTCTGCGTGCCTTTTGGTAAAACAGGGTATCCTTTGACGTTTGCAATAAATGCTGATGCGGGTAAGAAGATGTGCTGTACCGGTTCGGCCAACCACCGGTTCAGGACTCCGGCATTGGCCGGGAGCGGCGGGGTAAGATCCAATGCTAACGACATTAATAGGGGCCATTGGACGGTGAACAACGGATCTCCTCACTCAGAGTCAATCGTGTGTTGTAGTCACAGACCGTGCGTAGTATATCCCACATTTCCCAGGTAGCATTGAGTTCGCCCTCAGGTGCCTTGGTGGATCTGAAAGATCCTGCTGGTGACGAGCTCGAGATTGCAAGCCTTGGTGGCGTTACTGGTGCGTGCGGCGGCGTCGACGCTCCACCTAGTCCGTGATCCCCGTGAGACTGGGGTGAAGATAATTCCCTGGTTTGAAATATAGCAGGATCGTAGATGGGCAACCGAACAGAGAATTGCATATATGGTACACTTTTGAGGCAGTCATTGATGACGCGTGCATAGGACGCCACCTGTGATCGGTTTCGAGGTGGGGGTAGGATGATTGTAGGGACATTGAGATAGGATGCATAAGCCACCTCCTGTCGAAGAGCCTGAGGGAGGTGCCATTAGCAAACTGCCGAGTGATACCGATACATGCCCACAAAATCACTGCATATGACCTGAACATGCGAAATACAGGCGAGGCAGGGAGAGGAGTCACAGATGTCAAGAACTTACGATGCCTGAATCTTGGCGGACCCAATCATCATCCGAGTCGAGCCGTAGCCACTCAGATGCCAATGCGAGGATGAACTCCGCCTCATCTATCATTTCCCACTTTTCAGTGGCACATCGTATGGACGCCGTAGTGATGGGATATCTCACCAAGTCTTGTAATTGTCACCTCATCCAATAAGAATGAAGACGACTTCCTCCATGCTTCCGCTTCCTTCTCAGCAGCGATGGTGGCCTCGTTTCCTGCGTTTTCTTCGGAAGGCATGATGCACATGTTTTTCCACCGCTCCTGCCATTTGATAGTCGTTAGTGGCAAACATATCGCCTGATAACCCTTGGACTGGCAGCTGGCTGAGATGCTCAGAAGTGGAGTTTGGTGTGGCTCATCAGCTTCTTCTGCGGCATTCTGAATGTCCTCAAGCGTAATCGTCGTTGCCAGAGTCGCAAACGGCGACATTTTCTGCGGGGAATGCTGCACCCAAAGAATGTGGTGAATAAAGCATCACATAAATCCAAAAAAGGCAAGTCCTTCTACATGAGCTGGAGGCATGTTCTACTGGCTGTCCGCCCGGGCTCCCGGAGTTTCCTGGACTCTCAGCTTGGTCGTGGGTTTGTGGGCACCTGGGCTATTCTTTGCGACATTGAACGTTTGTCTTGTTGTGATGAACCCGAGGCTATGCAGATTTGGACACCCACAACCGCTCAAATATCTTCACCAAATAGATGTCTTGCCCAGCTCCAGGCGTCTGCTTATCTTAGAGGTGCGCACCTGACGGTATTCGTCAAATAGCACAGGTTCACCGAGGCAGAGGGTGAGAGGAGTCCACCTCATTGGTCGAGAAGTCGCCCCCTTGACTACTTTGTGGGTCATGAGGTCGACTATTGCTGGCCCTCCGTAGACTCCGTTTATTGAGGTCAGCTTCGAATTGAAAATGCCAGCTTGACAGATGCGGTTGTGGAGATGACCGGTGTTCCTTTGGTTATACTAGTTCTGACAGCTTTTTACCCATTGCAAGTTACTGATGAATTAAACACCCCTGGAAACGGCATTCCTCATGCAATGTAAGTGATAATATATGTTGGCAAAAGTATTGTTGCACGTGTATGTCTGTCTGGTGGACATTTCATTCTCTTGTGCCATATTCCGAGGCGCTACGATGCCCGAGGAGGCATAGAGCGGAAATAATTGGCTGAAAAGAGAAATACTCTCACTTGGTGCTGGTAACTTTAGTTGAGTAGGATTTGCGACGGTGACAGCTGCTGTCTTGATCGATCATGATCAAACAACAGAAATCTGATCATTTGATCTTAAGCGCCGATGGATTAGTACCCACGTAGACTCTACGTTGTATTTACTTGACATGTAACGTCAACTGCAGAGAGTATGACGGTGTGAAATTCAGTGTCATTACATAGCGCCGTCATCCTCTGTCTTCAGGCGCTTGGCTGGCCCTGACTCTCTTCGAGGTTCCTGGTCTGTTTCATTTGACATTTGGTACCCTGCCATGACGCCGCCCAGAACAGTCTGACTGACGACCTTCCTGAGGTCTTCATCTGGATCCCTTCCGTCGGCGTCTGCGCGCTGAATAATATCTTGCACGGACAGCATCAACGCTGACGTCAATCTTTCCGATGCCGTCTCCTGTTGATGCTCAGACGGCAGCGAAACCGGCGGTTCGCTAGGCAGAATAGAGTTTCCGGTCATCTGTGACCTCAAAAACGCGGCGACATCAGGGAAATCTTCCTCTAAATGCTCAACCGGCTTTCATTACTCCATCAGCCTCGATCTCATTGACATCAAATAGACGACTGACGGAGACGCCTTCATTATTACGTCGGTCGACAATTGCACCGTGACTGACGAGCCATTGAGCGGTATCAATGTTTTCGACCGTGTATAGGGGTGTATCACCATCCTCATCGGTGATATTGACATTACCTCCTGCGTGCAAGATTCAGGAGGAAATTCAGGGCTCTTGCATTGAATGATCACCATGATTGACGAGATAGGCCAACACTTGAATGTGGCCATAAGAGGCGGCCGCATGCATTGGAGTGTAAGTGAACGGATCGGGAGCATTGGGTGAGAGTGCTGTGACGATCCGGTTAAGGCCAGTGCATGAAAACCGGAGAAGACATGCATTCCTGCTCGACCAGTTCCTGGCGGGATTCAATTTGAGTTGAAAGCTAAGGGATCTTGGCTTACTTGCACTCTAGGTAAATCGCCGTCGCCTGCGGCTACCCAAATGTTTTTTTTTCTAGACATGGGGGCGTCGGGTTGGTGGCGTAAGAGCTGGTCGTAAACGGAGTGATAGTTTGATAGAAGCCCTTCGATCGCGATCAATCAGCGTTCTTATCTTGTGACAGGTGTACTAAATAAGGAAATAAATGCAAATGGAGACAAACATGTTTCGTTACGGGCGGGGCTGGTAAGTTGACCATGATCTGCGTGTTCGCCATGTCGTGGACACCCTGGTGCCACCAGTCAGGTCGCTGCTTAGCTCGTCGTGCTGATGTGGCCATGTACCATGTTTCCATCTCTCGATGTGGACTCCTTGACCGAGGAGTACACCAAGCCGCGGCGAAAAGTGCGTGCAGCAAGTTTGGGGATCTATATTAGCCCGGATCTCCATTGATCGGAATGCTTGCCATCCTCCCTGTCTCGGCACCGTCGTGGCCAACGACAGTGCATCCAGACAGTCCATCGCATGAAATGGCTGTATATTCCGACCTGGTTCTCCATGAATGAGCATCTTTTCATTTCTCGACTGTGCGGTGAACAACGATAAGATTGCGGTGCAGCAACCACCTGAAATTTTGGGAACCCAAAAAAATCAGTAACATTTATTTAGCGCAAATATTTAGCGGGGTGACGATGGGGAGACTGACTAAAACTCGAACTTAAAGTCACTCCATAAACTCTCCCTCCCATTCAGCTGGGTTGGCCTCAGCTCCTCCTCTATTCTATCTTACTTGTTTCTTGGCTTTTTTTTCTCATCGATCCCCTCTCTTTCATTCGCCGTCCCTTCTGCGTCCCGGCGGTGTACCATACTGTATACTATTATTGGTCCTCACCCTACGGAAGCCATTCCATCTTCAGTCATGAGCTTCCTCACGGTGCCGTCGCAACGAGGCTTGATCCATGTAACCCAGCAAACCTTGACTGACCTCTCTTCCGTACATAACCAAACGGGCAGATCGCATTTGCCCCTTTCCTCCTTTCAAGGGTACCCTCAACAATCCATGCCTTCCGCCTCAAACACTTCTCTTGTACCATCCCTGCCAGGCGATCCGATGGCCCATCTCCCAAAGCTAGGTGAAACCCGCTGTTGTAAGTACCCCTTGCTTCTTCCCGCGATGAACATATTATCCTCCGCCCAGTCCGCCCCCCGATCGTCCCCTTTCGGCCATTGCGGAACCCTAAACTTATGTGTTTTGGATTTCAGACTGGTCCTTGTTATCATCAGAATTGTCATTCATCTATCTGGACCCCGTTCTTGCCAGCCATCTTGAAGATCAGGCTGCATTGCTCATTGGAAGGTCCCTTCTGTCCTTCGTTCATCCTGACGAACAACATACTGCACGCACTGACTTGACAGACGCTCTCGAGCAGAAAACTACGCATGGCAGTGTAACAAGGTCCGTCCGCCTCATTTCAATGCATTTCAGGAACTTAGCTTCCCCCTTTTTTCAGGGTGCGATACTGTCGCCTCTCCAGGGTCCGCCGCCTTCTTGGGTATTCTGCACAGAGTCCATCGTGGAATGACACCGACAGGATCACCGCTAATGATTACTACATGCCTGTCGATATCGTGATCAGTTGGGCCGCCGAAGGGCTCGTGTTGTGCTTCATCCACGCTGTCGATGACCTCGGTCCTGCGGATAACGGCGAACACCACAAGACACCCTGGGCCAGCTGGTGTGGAACACCCTCGATGAGCTCCTCACAATTGCACCTCCTTCAACAACGGCTCCAATACTCCTGCTCACAGCCTGGTGTGCTCAGCAAGGTCTTCCAGATCTTGACCAATTCCAGCCATCAGGACCACCGGTTGATATTCAGCTGGCCACCAGATGCCAATCATGAGTACTCCAACAAGCCCTCTGCCAAGGACTTCGCGAGGCGAGCGGAAGGTGTGTTCCCACCCGCACACGATAGCAGCGCCAAAACCAGCTGCACAAAGAGGTGGCGGATTGGTGGCACAATGCCTGCAATCAATGGCGAAGTAGAGAGCGTTTTCATACCTCATGGTTCGTGGTTTGCTTGACGTCACACCATGCGTTTCTTACGGTCAAGGTAGGCACGATCATGTTTGCATGTCATACAATTCAGCCCAGCCTTCGCAATGGTGGTGGAACTCCGTCCCATCCGCAGTATGCTCCGCGACCACATGAGAGTCACGTAGCCCACCCCGCCCAACACCCTTATGATGTCTCACCAAATTCTTATACTTTACCACCTGTTTCCGCGCCCCCACCGCCTTATAATCATTTTCCTGGTTCGCTTCCATCCCACTACTCGTCCCAATCTTGGTCAAGCCACCCAGAGTCGTCTTCGCTATTGAATTACAATAGGTGGTCAGCCAACGACAGCCCAACGAACCCGATGGCTCCGCTGTCTACACCATGCCCAGTTCGCGAACCGCCATACGGAGTACCGTCCCCGGGAAGGCAATCTGATTCACCAGCGTTTGGCGACCTGCGTGGGCCACAACAGGGTTATCAAACTACAAACCCAAATGTGGAGTACATAGACAGGCGAGGATCCGATATTCTCCCACTGCCGTCGGTTGCCTCAGATTTTGTACCTCCCCCTCGCCATCGTGTGAGCCCGGGTGCAACACGCGAAACGTTGGGTCGCACCAGCAACCGACCAATCGGCGTTTCAAAATGTACCAGTTGTAAGGTAACGACCAGCCCCGAATGGAGGAAGGGCCCTAGCGGCAAGAAAGAACTTTGTAATGCGTGCGTACTTTTTTATTTGCGTGAGACAGACAATTTCCTCAACTGGGGTGTGGCTCAGGTGTGGCCTCCGCTATGCTCGCTCTCGTGCGAAGAAGGAGGGGCACGTGGCGGGGGGGCAGCGCCGAAAGAAGGAAAAATCGACATCAATGGGTGTCAAAGAGGAACCGGCTCCGTCTCAGTCCTCGCCAATATCGATTACCGGCGCTACCACCCGGTCCAGCGCATTTGAAAGCAGCTCCGTTGGCTCTGCATCTGGTAGCGAGCCTTATTCTCAACACAGTCCAGTGGCTACAGAGCCATCACCCTCGCCTCCCACGGCCAGTCTTAACTTCGTACATTATTCACATCCTCCTCCCCAGCCCCCACGCGGCGTCCAACCAAGGAATGACAGACGCACATCGTTTCTTCCGACTGCCTCCTTCCAGCCCACGTCATCTCCACTTGCCAGCCAATCGCCGCACCGCGGTTATAGGGGCAACGAAGAAGCAGCTGTCCTTCCTTCTCGCATGTGCCCATACGGCACTTACGTCAGTTCGACTACGTCTGCGAACACGTCGCCTGCTGGGAGTCTCGCACCGCTGCCCTCGTATGAACGAGAGAGGGCTGATGACAGATACATGCCTCCCCCTACTGCATCCTCGGATGTAAAGTACGAGCGATTCACCATGGCGATGCAACGCTAAGCACTGTAGCCGGCTCTAGGTCGTTGGCGACATCATTTAAACAAGGTTGCCGATTTGTCTTTGTTGCTTGTATGTTGTGAGTTTCAGCATAGCGTATGCTCGTGTTTACTCTACAGTCATATCTATAAACCCACATCTCTCCGAATTCCCTTCCAAGGGACCTTTCCAAACAAAAATAGTATTCAGTTAGTTTTGAAAGTGTATTTCTATCTTACTGGACAACTTAATAAAATGTGATCAACGTGGCCAGACGAGCGTGGTGGATGGTCGGAGATAGCATCATTTGGTCAATCTATGATCGAATTGATTCCTCGAGGCGAGAGTCATGGAAAATACGAGGTCCACTGTGGACGGTACGTTGATGGGTCATCCTCGAACCTTTATGAGGTTGATCTCAAAGACGGCCCTTATCCACATAGAATCTCGATGGTGGTCTGAAGACGACTCTAACTGTAAAATGCGAAATAACATGAGGCGTTGGTATTATTCCGTCACCTTGGGCTTCGTATATCATAGTGTACAGCCACCGAAAGCGTATCGAAACGTTTTGCCTCATTTACATAACTCAGGGTATTTCAGGGTGGACACGACGTCTGCCGCCCCCACATTCAACTAAGTCCTTGCTTACGGGGAGCAGCCCTGCTTCAATCATCGTTGGCATTTGACCTTCCAATATGTCAGAATCGACTGCCGTTGACAACGCGGCGGGTTCAGACGCTACTAGGGAGACCGTTGTGGTGAACGAACGGTAAGCGAGACGGTGATTCGACGACATTACTCAATTCATTTATCATCGTGCGTGGTGTGCTGCCTCAGGCCATCCGCCAGGGTTCTATTACCATCTAAGGACGACATTGACGCTGATGATCGCGACGATGAAGTGGCTGATGTCGAGTCTACGGGGGACGGCAGTGACGACGAAGACGAAGACTTTTTGAAGGATTACCCTGACGAAACTAACGTAAGTAACAGTTATCTACAGTCCAGCCCTTACGCCAATTTTGTATGACGGGTTTCTAGGATCTCGAGCTCCAACACCTACGGATCACGTCGCTAGCCCCCTTGAGACTCCAGCGGTTTGCACAGCACCTCATACGGCTGTCACTTAGACAAAACTCAATAGCAGACCTTGACACCAAAATTTTTAGGGCGCTGACCAAATTAGAGGAGCTAGACCTGTACGACAACAAGATTAAACATGTAGGCGATGCGCTAAACCAATTGACCTCCCTCTCGTGGGTGCGCAGTGTCGTTACAAAGTTCCCCGACGCTCAGCCTTTGTGTTTTTTTTTAGGTCTCTGGATCTTTCTTTCAATCTTCTACGGGAAATACCAGAGACATTGTTCCGTTTATCATCGTTGAAGTCGGTGTACTTTGTTCAGAATCGCATATCACATATTACTGGGCTTCAAAGTATCGCTCCAACATTAACCAACCTTGAGTTGGGGGCAAACAAGATTAGGGTCGATATCGCTTTTTTATTTCGAAAAAAAAAATCGTGCTGATGTGTTTTTTGTTGTCCTTCCAGCGCATAGAAGGTCTTGATTCTCTGGTCAATCTCGAACAACTCTGGCTGGGCAAGAATAAGATTAGCCGTCTTGAGGTAACACAGTTGCCTGAGTACCGTTCTTGTGATACTGACGGGTGTACAGAACTTGGACAACTTAAAGCAACTCAAGCTTTTATCCATCCAATCGAACCGCATAACCAAGATCGAAAACCTCGAAAAGCTGGAGAATCTTGAAGAGCTGTACCTAAGCCACAATGGTATAGAGAAGGTGGAAGGACTAGAACATAATGTAAGGTTAAATAATATCACTATGGTTGGTGTATTTCTTAACATATGCCTTCAGACGAAGTTAAACACGTTAGACATTGGCGCAAACTACATTGCGACAATTGAAAACATCTCCCATCTCACATTATTAGCGGAACTCTGGGTGGGTCGATGTTCACACCCCAAACCCTTACTGACTGGGTTATTTCCGCTACTTAGTTGAGTGGCAACAAGATCCCCGATCTAAAGGCGTTGGAACCTCAGCTCAAGCACATAGCCTCGCTGCGGACGATATACCTTGAAGGAAACCCGTGTCAGAATGCTGAGGGCTCTAGCTATCGAAGAAAGATAATGCTCGCACTTCCTCAGTTAACACAGATTGATGCAACGTATGTACCAATTTTTTAAAGGTCGCATCGGACCTGGAGCTAACCTGATTTATGTTCAGCTATGTCAGTGCGAACATACAGTAAGCTGTAGGGCGGGGTTGGGTTGTCACTTGTAGTGTCTACAGCCTAGATACGTAAAGCTAGACTTGCACTTTACTTTATCCCAAATTTGCTTTTCCCCTTAAGCAGAGCAGCTATCACGTGATTGGCTACACATTCAATTCTGCCACACTCACGAACTAACCACGAACTATACCCACACAGAAAGATGGCACCTACGAGCAAGGGAAAGGGTGGAGGCATCAGTGCAGGGTCCCTCTTCGATTTGAAATCCGAACTTGCCAAACAAGCAGACGAATTCGCAAGAAACAAAGCTGCCAGCGGTGCTCAGTATGCTGTCGGTGGACCCAAAAAGAATAAGGTATGTAAGTGTACATGCATACCCAGACTACTGAAATATGGCGCCCATATATATAGAAGTCGACAGTATGGACACGAGCTAACAAGGGCGTTGAATCCCGGGCGAGGCGAGATATTGAACTGGAGGAAGTCAGCAAAGTAACAGTGGAATCTGCGCGGGCTGCACTTGAGCGCAAGGCTGAGCTGTACGAAAAGCTCCGACAGGGAAAGTCTGGTGGCCTCAGCGAACAACAATATGATGCACTTTTGGTTGATGTGAGTACTGCTATGCTACTTGGACAATGCATGTGTGCTAATTGTCTGCGTGCGGTCAGTTTGATTCGAAAACCATGGATCACTATGAATCTGATAGCGACGACGTCGACGAGTCTGCCACAGTTCCCCAAGCACCGGAACATGATGTGAGTTGGCCTGTTGCTTTAGCGACTCTCGTCTGAGTGTTCTTTTTCACAGAATGACCCCGTCATAGAATACGAGGACGAATTTGGTCGCATACGGAGTGCCCGCATGTCTGAAATCCCTCGACATCTGCTACCTGCATCTAAGGACCAAGAAGTAGAAGACGAGTAAGTTGTTGTTGCTGTTGCCATATCTAAGCTTCTAGCATTAACGACGATCGTTCAGGGACGTCATATGTGCGTATTTGCAGGGTATTTCCATCACGTATGTTCGATCGCTGACGTAGATCACAGATAACCCTGCCAACTTCTTCCCCGTTTATGAACCTTCTGCAGAACGTGTCAAGGCTGTGGAAGAGGAGCTCATCGAAGCGCAAAAACGCCCTGACATGCACTATGACGCAGCAAAAGAAGTGCGCGCCAAGGGTGCTGCATTCTATCAGTTTTCTGCGGACGAAGAAACGAGGAAACAGCAAATGGAGGAGCTTCGGTCGGCGCGTGAGGAGACGAAGAAAACGCGTGAGGAGACGGGCGCTGTGAATGTGCTCCCGGGTGAGGTGGAAGGTATGCGTGCCGAGGAGGCAAGTGGCTCTACCAATCGAGCCTTCGAGAAACGCAAGAGGGAAATAGAAAATAGACGCGCCTTGCTAGATGAGAAACGCAAGAAACTGAAAGTCGATGGGAAACCACCACCTTCGCTGCCAACATTACAATCGCAGTCTCCTCCCGTTTTCAATCAAGCTGTTGATCCTTTTGCTGCACTTGAAACCCAAGTGTCTAAATCGCCATCAAGCCAACACGAAGCTGCAACAGTTCACTCGAAGGTAGCTAGTACGGTGGACGCCGATGCCTTCCTTGCTCAGCTTGAGCAAGAAGTGCTAAAGAAACAAAAATAAAGTCTGATTGGGATCGCTATGACAATGTAAGCTTGGATTGGCGCAAGTTAACTCTCATTTTTTCATTGATCTCCAAAAATAGTCTCTCCAGGTATAGCAGGGATTACCTGCCCTGTCCGCTTATGCTTTATTACCCACATCCAGCAGTGGCAATCACCTCTGAGCCCTATCGTGACCACATGTGGTTGTGGCCTGGGCGCTTCAAATGCAGTTAATTTTCCCGTTGTTGGGATTGGGATACTCGCTGGCACGAGGGCGAGATTGTTGCCTCGTAGTAGATCATTGGGACACGAGATGCAGGACTCGGATTGAATGAAAGGTTTTCTTGTGGATAGGCTATCCAAACCAAACACTTCCATTCCAGCCGTCGGTCTCTCTTGCAGAACCTTTCTGGAGACAATCGTGGTCATAGAGTCGGGCATTGCACCACACGCGGTCGTTCTGCCGTGGTTCTACCCATTCACCACGGCAATGATTCCAATGAATACCAATATTATCATCTTTCTAGGGTTTGCTGGTTGCCCTACTGCATTATAATCAGGGCCAAGGCGGTGTGAATGGAACCGCCTTCATCGGGGTCGAAGTATTGTCATAGGTATCATTTTGAAACAGTCGATTGGTGACCGAGAATCCTTGAATGATCCCCACAGGGGACGTGTGATGCGTGACGGGTACATTGTCGCACTGCTAGTGCGTTTCCTTCTGCATATGTATATTCGGTGCGTATCTCAATCTCACACGTTTTTGTCTCTGCTTGTTCAAGGGAGATGAGCAACAGGACCGAGAACGCAAACGCTCGAGTTATGTGGTTGACAAATAGTGGACATATAAACGTCCAAGTTATGTTGTTACAGCAGACAGGTTATCCAAAGCTGAGATTGTTTGATGCCTGCCTGCATCGATCCTGGAAAGCTTTGTTGCAAGATCCTCGATAGTCCAATCGCCACGCGCAGGTGTTGAAGTACTATTCTGTCCCTCCTACGATGGAGAATCTTTGCATCCAGGGGTTTAAGATGGCTAAATTCGGTGGAGGTACTATTGCACATTCCTTCAGCCAGTCTGAGTGTTCTCAGGCTGAGATATACTCATTCCAGGTTGTGTGAGCATGTCGTGAGTTAATCGTCGAAAGTGTCACTTGAAGTACGCTAACCATTTTAGCCATCCACTTTATGTCTCTTACACTTATCCTAACTTTAGAGGAGTGGCTTGAATGGCTCCTCAGAACTTTTGGCGGTCTTCGGCATATCAATGTGAGCTGACAGCGATGTGTAGGCACTTGGAGAAATCCTGAACCTTTATTTATTGTATTAATTCCATGAATATGCCAACTACAATGACTCTTTAGGTCAGAGACACAAGAAGCCAGAGCATCATGCTCTCAAAAGTGTACTCGGAAGGGGCTGCGGGGGGCTGGGGTACTGCGAACAAGATATCCAGACAGGTAATTTAAAATGTTCATCTCAGTTGTGCGAAGCAGGGAGATAAGAGAGAGACGATAGGCGCAGCAAAGACACGCAGCGATGCTGGATATATCGGAAGGTAGAAAATGTACCCATAAATCGCCTTACATAAATGTGATACTGCATGTTAAGGTCTAGTGCGCCAGAATGACGCAGTAACAAGAGAGACTTACATAATGTGGGGTAGATTGATGATCAGCCTACTCGGACGGTCACCAAGTTGTTTGAGGCCGGGTGTCGAAAACGATATTACTCCTGACTATGGTAAACCTCTACAAGTTTCAGTGAGCGTCCGGTACAGCTACCACGAACTTCTCGAGAAGAGACATGATATTATTGCGGGTATCCCTGACAAAAATCCACTACAGTATTGTCATTTCATACCACGTTTCGGTGGCATCGATAGACCAACACTTACACGAGGGCTTCTGTTTAGTATTGGATTATTGCTAAGCAATTATCACTGCCTCTCGACTTCAAATAGTTGGGCTGCTCTCACTGTTTGTGGCATTCATGCATTGCACATCGCTGGCGCTGCAATGCCTAGGCTTCAAGCAAGTATGACAGACTGCAATTGCACCCGTCACCTGTGCCTGCACCTCTGCTGAATGCGAGCGTTTGGCACATGAGTTTCCGTTGTGCCCCGCAAGTGACACCACCTCCTTGCGATGCCTCCATACTTAGTGCACACAACCCACAAAGAATGGCTTGTACATTTCCGATGACGGGGACGACTTCTTCTGCGTCCTAGATGCGTGAAACATCCCAGGAGGTGAATCCGATTTTAGCGTCAGATTAATTCTGCTGGTTTTTTTACCTTTATCTTTGCGTACTGCATGTTTCGGATTCCTGCATTGATTGTTGGGGGTCCTTTTCCCGCACAGTTATTCAAACTTATAGGCGTACCTGAGTAGTCTGGGTCAGCTGCAAACATGCTGTCGTCTGAAGTGTACCATCAAGTCTGTTATAGTACGAAGCAATTTCTGGGTGGCACGATGACAGCTTCATTTCGATGTGTCCGACTTGAAAGCAGGTAAGGAACACCCGCCTACATCGATTTCAAGCTAAGAAATACATAGTCGGTTATGTTTGCGATCACGTCAATGATGAGGAGTGTGACCGTTTGCAATGATTGGTAGTACTGAATGCAAGTGGTCGTGCCAACGACATCCCTTGTCGCTGAAATCGCAATCGTGAGCTGCAATGAGAAGACGATGTTCTTTGTTCTCGCACTTACTCCTCTCATCTATGCTGCCACCAGATCCACTATCCGCCTGACACAGGGGGGATAACTGCTACCTCTTCGCCGCCCTTGAGCATGACTTTCTCTGGTTCAACCATTTCTACGTCTACGCTCCACTGGCTGGAGGCCAACACCTTCGCCAAGCCGGTATTGGGGTGAAGTGAGACAAGGTGAGCCGCCAAGGAAGAGAGAGGGAAAGGTATTAGTGGCAGTGACACGACTTCTTCAGTCAGACCTATAGCAGTGGAAGCCCCAGCAAAGTATAAGATTTTGATAGACATGTTCAAGGAGATTTCTTCGTTTGGAGAGATAAAGTCACAGTACAACTACTCTAGTGTAAATACGGGCCTGGCCCTCTTTTACATAAAACGGGATTAGACAAACTATAGTGCTCTATACAGTTTGATAACCTTAGTCCGAATCAACTTTGCAGTTGGCGTAGTTCTACACACCACCAGATTGGGCGAGACGTTTTGATTGTCACGAATGACTCTTCGAGGAGCAAGTGATTAGATGTCGAGACTAATCCATCGAAAGACGATTCTACCGCATCTTACGCAATAAAATGTGAATGAAGGAGTGGCAGAGGAAATCCACATCTATTCACCTAAGTTCCAGCGTAGTCCACTTGTCGTCAGTAGGGTGGAGTCGACGCCAATGGGTAATAATCCACATGTTGGACCAAGGGTGTCGTGGTCGATGTGAATACGGTGTTGTCCCTGAGTTGCTACTCAGTACCACTTCGAAGAGTCTCGAGTTGAGTTTATATACCTCATCCAGGACCCACGAAACATTGTCATCGGTGACCACAAATGTTCTTCCTCGCACTCGTCGAAGCTTGTATAGATACGACAGTGTATGGATCGTTTGGTCCAATCTCCCCGTCAGTCCTCCGAGGACGATGATTTCGTACTATCCACGCCCCAGCTTTAAGATCAGCAGTTTGGGACCAGTGGCAAGTAGCACACCTCCTGTCCTTCTGCCTTTTCTTTCTCTTGGAGGGATTGGACACATTTCATCAAATCTGTCGAGTCTTGGTCATGGTCTTGCACAACTGGAGCTCCCTAGATGGCGTGTGAGTGGACTAAACTAGATCCCGACATCGACCGGCAAACTTTTGAGGTGTAGTACTCCTGTACATCAGTCCGCAAGGAATCCAGGTCGCCTTTGATCAAGTCTGGAATGTACCTAAAGGTCGGTGGGTTAGACACTTGGACGGGAGCCAGACAACACCAGTCTCACTGAGCACGAAGAGCGCCGTGCTCGTCCTCTCTGAAGAGGTCGAACAAGCGATTGGCACCTCCATCAGCACAACAATGCCACGAGCAAGCTGTCCATAGCAGTTCCAACAAATTCTGCGAGAATGGTTGGTTGAGGATGATCAACCCTCGCTTGGTTTCTGGGATGCCTATGGTAGAGGGGTTCAAGAAGGGTACATCCCAGTCGGTTATCTTGGAAGACGTAGTATTCCGCGAATATAACAGCTTGCTTATGTCTGAACCCATGCTGGACCTTAGTAAAGCAAGAGAAAGGTTCACGCATCCATGGTTCACCACTGCCGCACTCGTGCAGCGTCCATTGTGTGATCGTCGCAGTCCTCGATGAGTATGTGTTCTCGTTGTTTGTTGTCGTCCATCTTCTTCCCAACTATTCCTGTGAGCGTAGACCTGGATGAGTAGGCCACCGAGAATCGAGAGCAACACTTATGCGTCCCAGCCGGAAACCGAACCACGATCAAGTAAAGACACTACTCCGGGACAAGGACGAGCAGGTGGGTTGATTTGAACGCAGAACCAACAACTTGCTCACGCGGAACTTATTCCGAAGATCGCTACCTTGGAAAAACAGTTGGAAGCATACAGTGCCCGTGCATCTACTGCTCATGCTCGCCTGCTCAAAACTATCGACGTCTTGGATTCATTACGGACTCAACATGCCTTGGAAATGTCTTTCCTCGCGGGGGAGAAGATGAAGTTGACACACGCCGTGAACCGGTGGCGCACGGTCGCCAGAACACTCGAGATTGAGAGGGACGAGATGAAGGATGTAGTGGAAGATCTCATCGAAAAAAGTGCGTGCACTTCGTGTCGCGTCTCTCAAGCACCTGCGACACACTTTCCAGTTCAAATATCGAACGAATGGAATTCATGGCCTTGTAGCCGCATGCACATTACCAAGCATGCAGGTGAGTCTCCTCGTTCCTGATGCCAAGCTGAGCTTAGCGTCGGGTAGAACTCCACCCCCTCGCGTTTGACAGGCGTAATCTTGATGCCACCATCAAAAGACACGACAGCGACCTTCTTGAATACGCATCTTCCGTCATCGCTCGATTACGAACCGAACTTGTATTTGAACGCCACCAACACTGCAGGACTGCGGAAGAAGCTAACACTCGTATCGAAGAACTCGAGGCAAAGATTGCTGTAAGAGAGGCAGAACTGGAAACCTGTATTAACGCGTCACCCCAACGAACCGACCATGATAACAATTGTGTGAACTCACGAAATATACCAAAAAAAGCCCATTTGCGCCCGAAACCAATCTCGGACGAAGAATGTCTCCGCGTATTGGAGAGCAACAGTGCAAGAAATAAATCCCTTGAAATGGAGATCCATGATATACTAGCAAAGGTGAGTTGTTGGCATCTCTTGTTGTGACCACGCATTGGCTGAATGGGAATAGCTGGAAAATGCCAGGCTGGCGATCTCTCTGCCCAACGAATCTGATATCTCCCCCGCTGCGAGGCCATCAATCGGGGGACCACTTCTGAGTGATAATAGCAGTAAGTCTGGCATGAACGTCGAAATGCGGGAACCAAAGGCTTCGAGCCCTGCGCCAACTCTTACCAACACAATCCCAACTTTGCCAATCAAGAATGATGAAGACACCCAACAGCTCTCCATTGGACCATTACATTCCGGACTTCCCTCTATCATGCCTACGATTGCTAAACTGGACAATCACATCCGCAGCATGTCTGCTCAAACTGATGCGTTGAAATCCGAGAGATCTATACTTATGACAGCTGCGGTGAGACAGAAAAGGGTTTGTTACATCCAGCCGCCATGCTGTCACCTTGTTTATTTTTCTCTAGGAAATATCTGGCATGAACGTGGCTCATTTGGGAGACGTTCTACCCATTGAGGAAGAATGTATTCGGTACGAAAATTTTATTTCAGGTGACATACTGCGGTGTTCTAAGAAGGAAAAATAGGCTTTCCACGGAAGTCCAACACCTCCAACAACAAATAGATAGGACACGGGCCTCTGCGAAAGTTCGCGAAGAGGAGCTCCTTAGAGAAATCGCAACTCTCCGGTCGCGAGTGGGGCAACTTTCATCCGTCAGTCCATTTGTTGGATCCTCGGACGTGGAAATCTCACATTCCATTACAGCCTTATAACCCTGAACCCTTTGATACCAGTATGGCAGACGAAAACATGGAGCTCGCGACACCCCTTCAACCTACTACCATTTTACCCCTTTCAGGTCCCGCAACGCCACCCGGACCTATTGATCCTTCTCTCTTCCCATTACCCTTCTCCCCTGAGCGAACATCTTCGCCCCCCTTGTTGTTGCCAGCTATTTTGAGTAGCCCTGCCCAACGGGAATTGGAACGGGTACAAGACGCGCTGACGACAGCCAGGGATAATCTGGCAAAGAAGGACGGTGCACTGGCACAGCTGCGAACGGATGTCGAAGATCTACGACGACAAATGCCTCGCTCTAGTCTACCGCCTGGCGACCAGAGATGACGGATAATCTCGGATAATTTGCTACGATTTTCATGATGATTTATTGGTTATTTTGCGTACATCTGCCACTGGTTGTTTGTCTGTTCCTTTGTTGTGTCTGTACCAATGTAGCATATCTAGGATCCTTCTAAATCTATCGCTGATCATATTGCTGAGAACTGCCACTGGGCATGGGTACTGCACTCCGCCCTTTTTTCTGTGGTTTATTGCGTGGGTGCTTTGGTCCCCCTTCGTGATGCAAAGGAATATATCGCAGATCAGAAAACTCCATATTTTTCCATCGACGTGCGGGGTCAGATGGCTGATTGACATGGTTGATATCCCCAGGGGGTGGAGGAACTCTATGCGGTGCTTTTGGGGCATCTTCCCTCGGAGATGGTGGACGCGAAGAGACGGGTGTAGTTGTGTATGACGACACAGTCACCTTTTTTGTTGTCGAATTTAGTGACAACACTTTATGCCCTCGTGGCACAGAAACAGCAGCCGCCTTGATGACTGGGCGAGAGGTGGCAGTATTCGGAAGCATGGGGAAGGCACCCTCCGCTCTCTGGACCTCTTCGATCGCTCGCTGGCGCTCCTCCTCTTCTTTGGAGATCTGCCTCCTGAGCTCTTCCTCGAGCTGAGCGACCAGCACTGGGCGCCGGGCGCTGCCGAGGAGGACCTCACCGCAGTGCGGGCATGTACAGTAGGGCGGGTTCAATTTGCAGAGGATAAGCCCACAACCGTAACAAAGGGGAATATAGGTGGAGAGAGCGTGGTCTCTGGCTAAACAGTGAAGATATTACTATTAGGCGAGCACGGATGGACACGATGGGAAACGGGCGGCGGGGGAATTACCTTGGCAAAAGCACCCGCCTTTCGGGTCCTTCTCCCTTCCAGACGAATTTTCTGCGTTATGAAGGAGTGCCTCGAGTTCTGCCACGGCCCTGCTCGTGGAACTCACGGCCTTTCCTTTTCCCTTTGCGTGCTGTTTCGCAGGGGCTGGAGAAGACTGTCGAGTGGGGATACGATCTGAAGTGAGTGAACCCGACGTTGTCCAGGGTGTTCGATACATTTTGGTGGCTGTTGTATAACCCCAAGAAAGGAGTGCACAACTGATTTGGTGATCACTGACGGATTCAAATGACGAATTAATTACAAGGCGTCTGGACTGGCTATAGATTATGACAAGCGATCACACAGACAGCAGAAAGAAAGCAGAGTCATCTAAGTGATACAACGAGCATAAAGGTGAAGTCATAATTATCCCAACAAGAAAATCAAGACCCCTGGTTCCTCCTCCAAGAAGAAAAGCTAAGCGCACCAATCACGCCGACCACCAGTAGTGCCGTCCCGGCACCCACGAGACTAGGGACATAGAGGTACCAGGCATTATCGATGTCATCCCTCCCCTTAACATCATCAATGAAAATCACTTCATCCTTCTTTTGGTGCTGCCTTCGTCGTCGGATAACCACATCTTGTTCTGAGTAAAGGGAATCTTCACCAGAGTAGACGCTCTCCGGCACAGGAGGGTGAAGGTCCATAGAGGGCATTTCCAGTTCGGGTGGTCCGTGTTCCACCTGACCGCTGTCTTCGTCCGAAATAACTGGTATGTCGAGACTGGGATTCAACACCCTGGCACGATCGAAGTAACGACCCGCGGTATCTCTGTCCCGCTTCCACGCTTCCGCACCGTTCTCTGGGTGGGGGTGCGGAGGAACACGAATTGAAGACAAGGTCGAGTACGAGGCAGAGAGCAAAACATTAGCGGCTCCTTCGAGATGGAGAAGCCCAGCTTCGAGGAAAAGCTGGGCGAGTCCAGCAACACCTCCAATACACTGCACGTAATAAGAGACGGACCCACGAGTATTTTCTTCGGCTTCATTCAGAGCACTCAAAGAAGTCTGGAGAGGTAGATAGTTTGTAACTAGCTTCATGGTCGCAGAGGGAAGATGCGCTTGGTGCCATGCCCGCCTGACAGAAGATCTCAGCGAACGTCGTTACATCCACGACAGGGTACATACACAAAACATTCGAATGCCTCATCCTTGTCCTTCCTGATATCGAGGAGTTCGATGGCAAAGAGAACAAGACTGGTAGGATCCATGTTGTATTTTACCTCGAGTTCAGGGTCATACAACATCGGGAGCGGCGCAGGGGGGGAAAGTTCTTGGGGAACTGGACCAACAATCAGAGAAGGCCATATGATGGACTGGTCCTTCTCCAAGTGCAAGGTCAGCAATCTACCAGTGGGTGAGTGCAACGACTCCAATGACGAAAACGAAGATAGCGCATGAGGTTGCATAGCGGGTGATACATGGTTAGATGGAATGGGAGCCGAACGCCGGGCATATCCGGGCTGTTCATCAGATGAAATAGGCGAAGAGAGCGCAGGAGACGGCGTCACAGGCTCTTCGACGTCAGATGTTTGGGCACTCTCAAGCGATGCAGCGAAGCTGCTGGATATGTCCGGGTCAGATACAAAAGCATACGATGATTGGGTAGATGTGGTTGATATGGTCGAAGTCGTGCGTTCCCGCGCAGAAGGTCGTGATGTCCGCGGCTCGAGCTGCCAGGCTGAGTTGGCGACGTCGACATTGCCATACAGACGTCCCTGCATGCGAGTCCTATCAAAGGCGTGCAAACTTAGAAATACATTCAAAAGATACCTTCACAACGGCCTGTTGGCCTTTGACTCCCGCTAACAAGTAATTCCGTTCTATCACAACCTGTGGGAAAGCAGTCTCTAGAACAAGCCTCCTATACGAGCGTCGTTGTGACCTACAACAACGTCATCCCTCGATGTCTCATAGGGAACAAGTAAGAGCACTGTCGCCTGAAAATGAGACAAATGTTGGAAGACTGAGGCAACGTCGAACTGTGCATGTTTACCTGATCATGAGACTGCAAATGAACTCCAAGTTAGCCGAAGTTGGCTTCAACGCCATGACTGGCGACATTCGCAGCACACACCTGGTGCCAAGAATAAGAATGCTTGAAGGCGTCGCTGTTCTCCATGTCGTTTACTTGCAGTTGGTCTTTGAAGGACGTCGAGGTCAATGAATAAGTTCTTTACAGCAGTTTGCGGCTGGGCGAGCGAATAAGCGGAGTCAGAACGGTAGCACGTGCATGATAGGGGCTTTCAACCCCTTATATAGAAATTCACAGAGAAATGGTTCCACTGAAATAAGGTATATAATCATTTGCATCCCAACGTACAATAAAAAGCGAAAAAAAAAACGACGGATATATGTAGGAAACGAGAAAACAAAAAAAAAAAAAGCGATTGCTAAGATAGAAAACTTCATGCATCATGACTTCAGTACTTTTGCAGTTTGGGCAATCCTCTTCAATCTATCACGCTCTGCTTGCATATGTTGCATAACCATCCCGTCCAATTTCTGGGAAGACTCTTCAAGAGCCAGTTGATCCCTCTGCCATCGACGGACATGATCATCACCAGTCACTAGTTGATGGGCAGAGGATAATGACTCATCATCAACCAGATGTTCTCCGGAATGCTGCACCAACGACAGCTGCGTAAGGGAATGTGGAGACGCCTTGAGATTCATGAAATAGGGGTTCTTGGTCGGAACGTTGCCACGATCTTTAGGAATACCAGTAGGATAGTATGGCACAGTGGCACCGCGGATATCTGGGGTAGAGTGGTTGCCGAGTTCCGTCAGCGAACGCTGCTGCTGTTGCTGAGGCGAAGTATAGATGACATCGATTTCTTGGTCCACTTCGCTAGCACTGTCATCGGAATCATCAAGACCATCCATGGCATATGGGTGGCCCTGTATATGATCGAAGAACTCGGCTGTGGACGATGGGGGTGGTGCGGAATGGAGGGCAGAGTGGAAACTGAGTACTGAAGGATTGACATTTAGAGTTGCGGGTGACTGTATTTGTTGTACTGCCGAGGCTGATGCAAAAGAGCGGAAGGTGCCTCGGCTAAGCTCCGAGGATGATCGACATATTTGCATTTTGCGTGAAGGAGTAGACTGGAAAGGGAGGTAGCCTGGGCGAGGAGCTGGTGAGAGGGAAATACCTGCGACCGATGAAGACGGTCGAGGCGGGGGCGACATTGCAGCAAAGCGCGCCATGTGGCTAACAGGGGACAGAGAAGTGTCTTGGAGTTGATGGGAAGACTCTGCTAGCACAAGTTGTGAGTGGGCCGAATAATATCCATTGGACCATCGGTCACAGAATGCAGATGCAGTGGGAGAGGGTTGCGAATACTCCGAAGTAGGTGGTCCACCCTCAATACTGCGAAGGGACAGAACAAGGGATGGTCGCGATGATCGTTGATTATGAACGGCTTCACCCTGTTCGCTGCTTGTATACCGCGAGACATGTGTCATCCTGCTCATCCGATGTGCCGACGATGGGACAGGGGACAAGCTGAGGGATGGGAGGGGGGGAGGACTCTTGGTTGGTGTCCTCATCCCAGTAGTCCTCGAGTCATATGTATCGGAAAGCATGGGTGACGATATTGACTTCCGCAAAGCACTCCGGGACTGTTTTCCTGATGTCTGCTTCGCAGATGTCAAGTCTGTCTGCGATCGCGAATACTGGGGGTTTCCAAGGACTCGACGAGGTGGTGGAGAAAGAGGCGTATGGGGAACTGGAGTCTCCGCACGTAATGGGGCGTAGTTGGACAGCCGATGAATGTCAGGTATCAGAGCGGGTGTGAGAGGAGCAGGGGGACCAGTAGGATTAGCGGAAGGTGCAGGAGTTGGCGTGGATGGAAGGTCCATCTCATCAGAGGGATCAATGATCGGATAGCTTATAATTTTCTGATCCAACATCTTCCTCTGGTGCTGGATTGTACGAACATTCAAGGACTCCGCCGACCTGGGACAGCGCGGGGATCTCGAAGGTATCGACTGACCAGGGGAGAGTGACACAGCCGAGTTATTGAGTGAATGCCCCACAGCTTCACGGAGGAGTGCTTTCCTCCAAGCATCTTCCCTGGGATCTAAGGTAGACAGACCCGGGCTCCCAGGGGGAGGTAAACGTTCCGCTAGTATAGCAGCTCCGACCGAGTCTTCTATGCCCAAACCATGCAGCGCGGCAGCCTGCAAAGCCAGAGGATAGTTCGCCGAAGGTGGTGGAACATCAACCGAATCCGTAGGATCGACAATCCCATCAAAGATCTCCAATTTAGCTCTGCGAGGCCCACGATCCATCAACTCGTGAGTCTTCAGATCCACTTCGGCTTGCTTCGTGGCGGACTCCAAGTCATCTACCTTCTCTCGAACCACGACCACCCTCGCCATTCTCGCGATATGTTGACTCTCTGGTGAGGAACGGAACGGCTGGGCGGTCGATCGCCCATGGTCGCGATGGACGTGGCCAGAAGCAGTGGTGGAATCCGACGTTACCCTCACTACCGGGGCCACGGCATCTGGACTGGAAGGCTTCGATCTGGCTTTCCCCATGCGAAACAAGTCCAAAAAGGCAGGTGAGGGCATTTTCTTCGTGGGACTGATGACAGGAGGGAAATCGGCTGGCGACGGTTTAGAATGAGCAGGGGGAAGAAAGTAGCTATTCTTCATCAACAGACGAAGACGATATGCGACGTCGTCTGCGTCGAACTCCTGCACCTTCGGGCCGTCCATGTCAATCGCAGAGATAGCTATGCATCGATCCGGTTCGACTGGGGACAGTGGAGAAGGGGGAGACTCCGTTCCCGTTGAGGTGCTGAGCGGATAAACTGATGAAGACGTTGATGATTGTTGGGTGAGCAGCGAATCCCGCACGCTGCTTCTCATGTTATCACCTTCCATGGGAGTAGGACGGAAAGAAGATGGAGGAGAAGTGAGACGGGGTAAGTTCGCGTGACGTGCCTTTCCCTTGGTCTGATCCGTCGACGTCAATAACACCGTTTCAAAAAAAAGCATGGCGTTGACTTACGACAGTCGGTATCACACTAGTAGTGATGGTCTCTGCCTTACGCTCTGCGTGTGATTGACTGCCCGACGGACCAGCCAGATCACCCCGCCGGATCAGCCCGTCTTTCCCAATTGGACCGAATGTCCCGCATACGCTGTTGCTCATGTCCGGGCTGGCATTGCACTGAGAATCCCCGTTCGGAGGGGCATTGTTTCCGGTTTCAGTATAGGATACCGTGGAATGGTTTGGTTTCTCCGGCGACGTATCGATGATAGAGACCAGCTCTTCACTGTGCGAAGCAGAGATATCCAAGACATTTTCGTTGTCGAATTCTGCTTCTGGATGCGAAGCCCCCGTCGTCGTTCGCGTTCGTTTTCGTATACGCGAGCGACGGCTCAAACTGGCACCGCTGCTGCTGACGGTGCTTGCCAGCGAGTTTGAGCGTGTCGTTCCCGGGAAGATGGAGGTCGACGGATCTGGCATGGGACTCCCTGCTGGTGCATGGGTTTCCAGGGCCCAACTTACTTCAAAAGCGCAACTGCAGACTTGCAACGAGACAAACACTGTTCCTAAGGAAAACTAGAAAACCTGTTTATGGACACTCTTCACGTAAAGACCTCACGTGGGGGAACCGAAACAGCTCTGCTTGCAACCACCATGGTGGATATCCAGGCAATCATGGACAGTAAGTGGAACACAGTGCAGCGTTCATCCAACTTAGCATTGCGCAGTTATGCCAAAGGGAGACGGCCTCTTACCGAAATGGCAGCTGTTGGTCGCTGTCATGGCCCTCTTCAATACGATACAAAACTTCACCACGTTGAAGTTGACACGCAAACTCTACATGCGAGTGCCACCTAACCATGGTAAAAATATCTTCTGTTCTGGAAGGGAATTTCGCTGATTGGCATCTCTCTACCAGTCACAGCTCTTCAAGCGCGAACTTTTGCGGTGTGGACCCTTACCTCCGCAGTCGTACGTGCATATGCCGCGTACCACATCCAGGACAAAACGTATGTATCAAGTCGGAATGTGTGTTACTGGAACTCAATTGTGGCGCATGTAGGATTTATGATATCGCCCTATTTACATACCTTATCGCCTTTGGCCACTTTTCATCCGAGATTTTGATCTTCCGGACCGCTAGGCTAGATTCCGCAGCTATCAGCCCAGTAATCGTGTCCAGTTGAGTCCTATCAGCCCATGCTCTTATCAGTGTTTTTGACATTCTTCGTGGCAGCCGTATCGCTTTTGTGGATGTTGCGTCACTATGACTTTTATGTCCGCGTTTGAACATCCCGCATTATGTGTACCTTGCCACATCACATGTAGCTGTTGCAATCCACCACTGCCTGAGCCTATGAGGGAATGGCTGCTACGATTCTGTCATGTTACTACTACCATGATCATCACAGCGAGCTTCGGAGTCAATTCGGAGTTGAAATAACCTGCGGTGAGTATTCAGACTCACCAATCCTTTCTAGGAAGGGCACCTTAAAGGTTCCACCACCGAGTTTCTCCCTTCATCATGGATACGAACGCAAAGTCGCAGGTAGCAGGTCAGTAACTGAAGACTAGTGCTTCGCGCTACGGTCCCGAGGATCATGTAATTTGAATATGGCTGAGTTCTTATTATCAGCCAATTGTATAGCACACACCCCTTGCTACTATTGCCACACAGACCAGCGCGATCTTGGATTGAGATCTCGGTATCAGCCAATGACAAGTGTTTATTCTTGGATCCACTCTTAAGAATATAACAGTTTCGGCCATTCGTGGGCTGGGAATTATTAGTCTTCCTCAAGTTTGCCGAAAAGCTACACCTGGAGTTTAAAGTCCCGAAGGCGACAGCGGGGCACTTTTGGATAATAGGAATTTGAAATGCTTTGTGGCATGTGGAAAAGTGATGGTGATAATGGTATGTACTTGCTCATGTCCTCTGAATTTTCGGATTCTGTTCTCGCTATAGACTACGTTTGTCCTCGGCATATGCTTAACCAACGGTTGAGATCCACGAGGTGCTAACCCTGTCACATTGGAATCAGTTTGTTCCCGCCGCACATCCGCCGTGGGGGTGGTATTTGTCAACTCTGAGTTCGTCAATATAACATTCTGGGGTGCTGACTAGGCGAAGACATGATTTCCCCAGGGAGATGTCTTGAAGAAAATTGCGCAAATAGACGCCATACCGAGGGAAAAACCACCCTTATATTATGATGCCTGTTTGCGCAATTTCCACTGCACATTCCTCGTTCGCGGTGAGGTATTGACATGTTACATACTACGTGAGTGATATTATGGAAGAGGTGCCTGCGTGACCAGGTACTTAGCGCCGAAAGGTCACCGTAGTCGAACGTGTGTTAAACCATTAATGATAGACACGGAACCTATTTTTGTGGTGTCAGTTACTAGGCACGTTCACCGTGGCTTAGACTTGGTGCGACCAATGAATGCAGCTCTAGACCGACGAAGCACCGAATGTACACAGACGTGTCACTTGATTACCCCCAAGCTGTGCCAGATGGCGATGTCCGGGAGGGTCGTGCCGCAAGTATAGGTCATGCAACCTGGCAACTCATTTGCATGTTGTGTGCTGTCACCGTGAGTACAAGAACCAAATTCGCATTCTACCAATGGGTCATGTCTTTCTTTGTGATTTCATCTATTCATGGTGAGGCCAATGGCCTCTTGGCCTCGTGCGAGAAGCAAACAGACCGAAATAATGACCAGTACAGTTCCCCACAAATTTACCCCCAGATTATGTAACACGCAGGAGTAACCGACCGGCTCATGATGTAAGGAAGGTCAAGTGCCGACCGTATAAAAGTGCTCAGCCGTTCTCTTGTCTCACCGTGACTTTTCGTCTGGATCGCCTGGTATCCACATCGATCACTGTCATTATGTCCTCCATCCTGCAGTACCCTCCCGAACTACTCTTTATTATATGCTCTCATGTATATGCTACAGGCATCCCGGCTGTCACAAGCTCACTAGATCCCGTCTCCTTGGGCGAGCACGGGATACCCACTGCTCTTCCGTCCTCTATGCCACCTGGTCACTGGCCAGAACCAGTGGTCCGGAAGACCCTTGCCAACCTTTGTCTTGTCAACCATGCCTGGTATGAGGCTGCGAAGCCTTGGCTATGGCGAAGGATAGAAGTCCGTCTTCCTCGTAGCTGGCTTGCCCTAGTCGACGAGATCGCTGGCGGAGAAGATGAACAAAGCGTAGAGAAGGCTGTCGAAAAGTCTATTCAGGCTATCGCTGAGGCAGCTGTAGCAACTGCAACAATGGCCGGAGCTTCAACGGATGAAGATGTTCTGAGAAAATGGAAGCAGTCTATTCTAGAGACTCTTGCCGGCCCCGATGGTTCGGTCCCTCCGGAGATGTTGTCTCCTCCTGCGTCGCGTGATCCGAGTCCTAGACGATTGAGGACTAAGAGTAAGAGTCCTCCACGATGGAAAATTATACGCAGCATAAGCGAGGCTGCACAAGACATAGCCGATCGCGATGAGTTTGGGTTGTACGGTCCGTTTATTACCCCGAGTCACGTTATTCCCATCCCTGACAGCTATCCTAGTTCCGAGAGCGCATGACCCTCGACCAGGGCGGTTTGCACAGCACATTGACTTTAATCATTTCCGAACCATCGGTATGCGCCGCTCCGTCGAAGAAGGAGTAAACAGTCGCTTCGTGACTGGAGAACGTGTTGAAGCACTTCTCAAGGTAATTTCAGTCGTCATTCGTTGAAATACCCGGAATGAACTGCTCTTCTAGGAAATGCCGAACCTAACTGCATTTGGTGCGACCGAATACATGGATAGTGCCCTGACATTACCTGTTTTGAACGAATTATTCCTCCGTGGCGTGTCTTCACGCATCCCAGGCCGCCCCTCCCGTGGGCGTGGACTATTGGTAACCGACCCTAATGGCTCTGATGAGGATGACCACGAGAGAAGACGAGACTGCAGGGAAATCGAATCGGCAGATTTCACCGGTTGTGTTAGTGCCATTTTTGTTGGCGCGCTCACAGAGTTTGTCAACATGCATCTGTCGCCGGCAATTGGCGACTCGAGTGGGAGTGAGGACGAGAGTCGTAGAGATGAGAGGCGTTACCGTTCCAAACGTGCAGTTCGCTTTGAAGAGCAAGAGCCATTAGTGTTCTCTGGTTTGCGACGTCTGTGCCTTCGTGGTGTCAAGTCAATTCAATCCCATGTCCTCAACCGCTTCGTGCTTGCCTTTCCATCTCTTACTCACCTGGATCTTTCTGCCACGCGCGTGACACCGGAACTGCTCGTCTCACTTGGCGGCTCCTCCATCAGGCTTCGTTCCCTCTCACTGGCACGTTGCATACGTTTGACTGGAGAAAGCATCAAGACGTTTATGATACACGCACCCGCTGCGGCTCAAATCCAGGAGCTGACGCTTTACGGCGACCAGACGTTCCCTTCTCCCCTTTCTGCTGACGATCTCGACGAGATATTCACGCTCGCACCCTGTTTCACTAGTGGCGAACTGACCTACTTGGACTTGTCGAGTTCCCCGGTGACCTGCGAGTTGTTGGAAAAGTGCGTGCCGCAGTTGAAACTGCGGTCATTAGGACTTTCCTACATTCCCGAACTGGAGCTAGACGCTATCACCCAGTTCATCAAGACCAAGGCCTATAATGTCGAGGTCCTTACCCTAATATCCACATCCCCAGATCTTGAGTGGAGCAGAAGGGGCGCAGGCTTCGAGGTTCCCAGAAGCACTGCGCGACAGACCTCACTCTCCTTGCATGCAAAGATCATTTCCCAACTGTGTATGCCGCCCCACATGTCTGTTCTTGCGTCGAAATCCGTTTCGAAGCAAGCTCCTACTCGTCTACGGGTGATGGAGTTGTCTATGCCAACACTGGTTAGCCTCGGAGCTGGTGGGGGGACGTGGCGCACTATCCGCAGCAAGGGTGGTAGAGGGTGGTATGTTGATACTGCGAGTGGCTGGGTCAACGGGGAACTTGTGCGGGATTTGTCACACGACCACCCCCTGCGTGTTGAAATGAACCGTTTGGCGGATGCCAACGGTAATGTGAATAGTGGAATTGGCTGGCATGCGCGAAAAATGGAGGTATGTTATGTTGCCAACTTTCTAGCAGATGAAGTGGTAGCTGATGGCCGTCATGGCAGGTGCTGCATGGTTCTGGAATGTTAGGGCGCGAGGACGGCCTTTATGGGGCTGTTTCCTTTGCATACCAAGGGTGATATATCTGGATTGATCTCTACTGTCAATGTTTTTCTCTCGTCAATACTAAAGCATTAAATGACTGAGCATGCCTTGTAGCCAACCCACAATCTAATGGTTTTGTTTATTTTTCATTACCCGTTTTATTCACTCTGGCAGTGCCAGGTTCCTATGGACAGTTGTTGGTTTTAACTGGTGCTAGACTTCACCCCCGTAGACAGGCTATTTACTGGCTATAGCCCAATGGATGTAGATAGTTTGGTCTTCACAGGTCTAGGTCTGCATGCGCAATATGACAAGCTGTATATTAGCAGAAATGCCGGAATTCGAAGTCTAAAACTGTCAGCGGAAGTATATGATGATTCCAGTGAAAGCAAGGAGAGCGGAACCTGGAATTTGGCTGGTTGATGTCGACGTCAGCATTTCCAGTCGAAGACCCTGTTCCTTCACTGCCACCTGCACCGTGATCGACCTGTGGAGGCTACGCCATAGTGTATATGACGCGTCCTTCGGAATGTTAGTCAGAGAAATGATAAATCATTAATTGCGCCTCCAACACGAGAAATGAAGGCGTAAGGGATTCAAAGATGGTTGGCACAGCACTAGTACTGTGAGAACCGCAGTACTTGCAGCCCCCTTTTCATATTTTGTCACTCAGCTACTAGTTCGGTTCTCAGGCGTCCTCGGACGTCAGCTGTGTAAGTAATGTAAATCATCTCCGTCTTATATGTGGTGCACGGTGACTGTTGGTGCCAGACTCATACGTAGCTAGTTGCTGTCAGACCCACAGGATTCATGGCAATCCTTCTAGTTGGTATCAGCTCAAACCAGCCTGTGAAAGCACTGTTTCAAGACTTTGAACCACCGATGCCTCAAGCGTATGACGCCGGATCACCCACATTGGAAGATTGATCTTGGGGAGCTTTCAATGACGTCAATACCTCTATCTGAGATATTCTGAATACTACTCGCAAGCTGAAGGACCATTCGTGCAATTGCCCTTAGCTCTGATATCTTCGACAGAACGCGCGGAACATGTTGAGATCTTCGACTTTATATTCCCTGCTGCGTAGTGCGAATCTACTTCCTGTCGTTAGGTGCGAGATTCCTATTTATCAAGGGGTTGCTGTGGTACAGAACTGATGTGGATTCATGATATCCTGTGCGGAGTTATTTTCTGGCACGTGCATTCAAATCTTTTATATCTCGTTCTGCATATATTCCATGGGGGACTCGTTTAGCTTCATAGATGTCCTTTCTGATTGGGAATTTCGAGGTTGTCACTTTTAGTATGGGGCAATACTCCGAGATGCTAAGTTAAATTGTTCAGGAAGGTCAATATATTTCCATTGGACAAGGTTTGAGCCACTGGCTTAGGGGAAAGGGTGGACATCCTGGTGTTGATTGATCTGCTCGAAGGTTGTTCTGATGTCCTCAGGCAAAGTGGCAACTTGGACTTCACGGTGTTCGGTCCAGGGGAAGCGCGAAACATCGAGGTGAACTCAGGAGTGCTTGATCCTTTGAGATCTATCATCTTCTGAGCCCGAGGACTCGTCTATAGACTCATCCGATCCAGCAACTTCCTCTTCTCGGTCCCTTTCATTCCCAACGGCTCGCCCACTTCCTCCCAAGCACGCTTCGGACACTGTCTGGCTCGAGGTCTGAGCGTCTCTCTGGTGGGCTCGCTCAGTCGATCTATCAACTCCGTCGAGCATCTTAAGGTAGAGTCCGAGCGCGACGGGAAGGTTATCTCCTGTTCCCGATGCGATAAACGGTGCATTAACGAGGGTTTGGTGTAGGGCAATGACAGCGTCGGATTTAGAGACTTCTCCTCACCGATAACGACTAACGACTCCTTCACATCCCCGAACGCATTCTGCATCACCGTCCTCTGTTGACGTTCTCTGTTCTGAGGCGGAAGGCCTAGGGCCCATGGCATGTTCGGTAGTTGACATGAGGAAGTGCCTCAACCCATTAGTCAGGAAACAACACGAGGGATACAGCGGTTCCTCTTTGTGGTGTGTACCTGCTGGATGGGCGTGTCAGTGAGCAGACCATCATGTACAGTCAGTATTCCCTGCCCTGTAGTCAGGAGTGACCACTCGTTGACGTCACGACCCATATCCAAGTCCTCTCTTAGTGAAAACATCCGTCACAGTGCGTGCAGCTCCACCTGACAGGGCAGTCGGCCGGTGCTGGATCCGATCCAGGGCATTTCTCCGTCAAACGTACTCCATCGCCCCACTATTAAACGAGGGGATTATATCTCTTAGTATTTTACCCATGTGCTGCGCTATTTGTATTCGTTAACCAGACATGCGGTCTTCAAATTCAAACACGACTGCGGTAATACTATTTCTCAGAGGGCGTGTGTACTTCGTAGTCAAGACGCTAAAACCTGTGCATGAGGACATGGCACAATCCAGGCCGGATCGTGGGGAGCTGCCTGGAGGATGTTCATTTCGGTAGCTTCGCCAGCCTCTGGAGGGGGATAATGTGGAGCCGACACAACATTGAGCCTATGCTCGCACGTAACTGAACGCCCCTACGGACCTCCCTTATGATGGCGTAAAGGACGTCCGCGGTAAGCATGCTTCCGTGTGTTCGGTGAATAATTAATATGTAACTCCCTTGCCCCAAGAGACAGTACGTTGGGTGAGCACATGTTGAACATACCCATCGTGTGTGTTTCACACTAACGCCCCCCCCCATCCAGTGGCTAGGTATGAATTCGTATGGGGTCTACCTTGAGATCGTCCTCTGGTGTGGACATCAACGGAAAAAAAAAAGTCGGTGGCATTGTTTTCTTCCCTGTGGATGAGCGGGGTTGAAGATGGATGTCATAGGAGGGGTTCCATCGGCAAGAGCCATGAATGGAGGCACGCCAAGAAAAGGGGGCTGTGAAGACCAGAAAACCGTGCTTGTTCTGGCAGAGGATCCTAGCAAGACACTGATGGTACTCTGCAGCACATAATTAACCTGTAAGCAACAATTATAAGTACTATCCTGTAAATTTGAATCTAGATACTCTGCGTTGGGTGACGAATAACATAGCTTCTTGCTACTTTTGGCAAAACGGAAATGCGGTGCAGTTCTATGGAAGATTCCAAAGGAAATGTCGCATGGCATTCTCCCACATCGACCGACATACACGAAGCCCGCATCATGTCCATCCCGTGGTCGTATTGTGCTGTGAACCATACCTCAGAGGACAATACGCATCGGGGCAACTTCACAATGACGGAGAATGGAAGGGATCGACAATATACAATTACGGGCACACGGCGCCAATACGGATTACGTAATAATGCTGTAGTGAATATCATAAGTAACGAGGTATCCACTTCCGAACTGGTCCAAGTTCCAGCTTTACCCCCGAACCTCGCCTCTTCCCACTGCTAAAATACAGCCCGAAACCAGTGCACTACTTCGTATAATTTGAGTGCGTTATAGACAGCCTCTCTAACAATCATTCATGGACGACCACAAATCTGCAGTGTCTGGAGCAATTTCGACGGAGCAACCGCCATCCGACGCACCTTTAATCCTGCCAGGCCTTACTTCTGATGCACTACGAGTTCCTCATGACTCTGCAGGTTCAGGAGTGCGACAGCCAAGGAGCAAAAGAACAAATAAATCTAAGACCTTGACGATGCTTGTGGCCCTATTTCAGCCACCAAAGAAAGTTGGCCGTGCTCCTTCTTTGTGGCAGAGCCTGCGGTCTATCATCCAAGCATCTTGTAAGTTCAGCGCTTAGCTGCACATAATATTATTTACTGATATCCCTTAGGGCTGAATGTCCTTCTTGTATTCATTCCCGTATCAGTAAGGGGGTTTGTAGACGCTCCTTTACTTTCCTGACTCATTCTGTGCGGATAGTGGGCGCTGCACTTTGCTGTCCCGGACAAAAGCACTCTTATCTTTATTTGTGCGTGCCCCTTATTACTATCATTATAACCCTAGCTCTCTAACGGCATTGATAGTCTCGTTCTTGGCCATAATACCACTCGCGAAGGTAGCGTATTTCGTTCTCGCAAGGGATTTTTTCTGGAAAACGCACATAGCTTCTCGCCTTTGCCACTGATGAATTATCATTACGTGTTGGACAAACTTTGGCTGGCCTCATGAATGCCACTTTGGTTCGTACACTCCTTTCTTACTTATTTTATCCCGCTGACCTTGTTTACCTACCCAGGGAAACGCGTAAGTCGTGTTTTTTTAATGCTAACGCACACTTAATTAGTCTATTACTCTCGCCTTCCGCAGTGTCGAACTCATTGTTTCGGTGTGTTATTGCGCACTGCATCTCCGAATTTATTGTTACCCTAACTACTATCCAGATAATTGCCTTGACGAAATGTGAATTATCGATCGTCCAGTCGTCACGTGGGTTTTCGAGCAAAATAATTTGAACATTAATACTTACGCTTTTGACTAGTCATTGGATCGATCCTAAGCAATTTGCGTGAGTGTAGTCATTGTCCCACGGGAGATGCTCTAATCGGATGGTTTACCAGTACTTGTTCTCGGCATGTGCTTCTTCGCAGGTGGTCTGCGATTTTCGGAACAAGGCTTTGGGTCTGGTCGGTAGTTTCCGATTCGTGCACTTTCCCGCTTCCTAATAGCGTTGTCACAGTTGCCGCACAATTAAATTCATCCCTTCTGACCATTAGCGTCATTGGCGTCCTTTTACCTGGCGCGTTTCATATGGCATTGCAAGGGTCTCAGGACCTCGACGAAGCTGTCCTAGATCAGAACATCTTGAAGACTAGTCACGGAGTAAGTAATTAACTAGCATTTAAGGTCGCTGAACATAACCCTCGTTTTAGGTCGCTATTATTCTACTATTCAGTAAGCCTACTATCTCTTTGGTAGGATTGATCTAATTATGTGTTCGCACTCCAGTCTACTGTTCCTACCTCCTTTTCCAGCTTTTCTCCCACAAGGACCTTTACAACGATGATGCCTTACCGAAATCGACGGAGTATCATGGTGCCAACCCATTCAAATTCAAACAGCTGCGCAACAGACTCCATGTGTCTCGAAGTAATCCTGGTTTATCTGAGACAGAACGAGTTACTTCCCCGGATCCTCTTGATCACGAGGGCAGCGAAGAGATCCGCTCTGGTCCCCTCCGCGATCCCGAGCCTGGGCGTATGGAAATTGAAGAAGAGAAAGAAGAGCAACCTCAGATGAGCGTAGCAGTGTCCTTGGGCCTCCTTGTTGCCATCACAGTAGTAAGCTTGAACGTTCTTGCGGGTGTCCATCCCATGACTAATTATCGGACATAGCTTGTCGCTATTACTGCGGAATTCTTGGTAGATTCTATCGACGGGATGACCTCTGGAGGGGGAATAACCAAGGAGTTCGTTGGAGTGATATTGCTCCCAATCGTTGGCAATGCTGCGGAACACGTTACTGCAGTAACGGTGTCTGTCAAAGACAAGGTAACACTGAGCTTGGCTGTAGCAGTCGGGTCTAGTATTGTAAGTATTTTCCACATCGGACTTTCACGGCCACTCACACTGCACTTCCCCTAGCAAATTGCACTGTTTGTCATCCCGTATGCGGTTATTGTTCCCGTGTTATGTCTGCTGTGCTCATTGCTTGGACAGGTTCATCGTTACCCTTGCATGGATTCTTGGAAAGCCGTTGACCCTGTTATTTGACCCCCTTGAGTCCGTAGTCCTGTTCCTTTCCGGTGTGTTTTCCCCTTCTTGCTGTGTCATTGTAGTGGTAATTGGTAATGGTGTGTTCCAGTCCTCACCGTGAACTACGCTATTCAAGATGGTAAATCAAACTGGCTCGAGGGCATGATTCTTATGTGTAAGTACTCCTCCATTGTTGGTCGTCAATGACACCGCTGACCAATCGGTGGCTAGGCCTGTATCTCATTCTTGGAGTGACATTTTGGTTCTACCCTGGTATGTCATATATCACCTACCTTGCTGTGGAGAATTCTAATGCCGAAATGACATGATCCAGGTACCACAGTACTCACCTCCTTGGTTTGCACTTAACGCCAGTTATCCCATCAAACGTCATATTCTGATGCAACTTTATTGTCCGTGAAAGATCTCTGAATTTGTCTACTTACCAACTTGTCATCCTCTTTATGCCGAGACGCCCTCTTCCTTCTTTACGAAACTGTGTCCAACGTCTTTCCTCGACTCTATATACCTTTTTCGGTAGTGCAAATGATATAATGCTAAATCCCTTGCAGTGTCCTGTCGGGTGGCACAAATGTTTGACGGTGCCTACCGAGAGGTGCCTCTGTTGCAAGGGACGCTCATTGCTAATTTCGAATATATCCATGGACTAGCGTTAACTTATTTACTTACGTAGCACAAATGATCATTGATTATCAGACTTCTTTTTGTACGATGTTTCTGATTTAGGCATCAATGGGAATAAAACAAACAACACGCCGAATTATCGCGGTGAATAATTTATTACAGTTTAGCTTTGGCATCCTCATTGACAAGTGTCACTGCAGCTGCCGCGAGAACAATGGTCCCTCGTTCTTTAGTCTTCATCGCTATTTCACGAAGGGTATATTGGGTTAACGTTCGTGAAATAATCCAGCGATGATGTAAAAGACCACATACTGAAAATAACCTTTTGACCTTCTTTCCACATCTCGGTGACAAGCGTCTCTCCTGGAAAAACCACACCTGCAAAGCTGTACGATGGATAAAATAAGTCAGATTAAAAGAAGGGTTTGTGTGACCTCGCGGAGTCTTCGGTGGGAAGATGGTACTGACCGTACTTTGATGTCCCTGTAAGGCCCAAACGCCTGCAGGACATGTTTGCCAGCGAACCCCATGAAGCATAGTCCTTATCATACAGAGCAAGTACAGGTCATAGTTGAGAATAGGGAAGACACAGCACCATCAGCACTTGGAGTTTGGGAAACTTACCATGAAGGATGGGCTTATCAAAACCGCCCATAACAGCAAAATCGGGATCGATCTGTGGACGTCGATGTTCCAATAGATAAATCAGAAAGGACCTCGGCGACCAGGATACGCACGTGTAGGGGGTTATAATCGCCACTTAACCTATAACATGAAACGTTTACAGCAATGATTATTGAACATAGGCACCCGCAGCACGCGTTTGATGGCAGTTGGGCAGTGGGTCGATAAGCCTTGACTTACCGATAAATAGCAGCTTGACTGGGGAGGGTCTTTTCTTCAACTACAGCATCCGGCTTTCGATTTGGTGGCGTATTTGCAGCCGTGGCCGCCCCTCTATCTGATTCGGAGGACCCACGTCAAAAGTAGAACTTACAAAGACAAAAGGAAACGCATGTTCACCTGACCCTGTACGTTTTCCCCCGAACCCACCAGACCCGCGAATAAAGACGGTCATCTGATTCTCGAAGAGAAGCTTGCCAGTGGCTTTGTCCTTGGTATGAACGATCGTGGTGACGGATGCGGCCTTCCCTTTGTCCAAGACTTCCAGGAGCCTAAGTCGCACAGCATGAGGTCACCGTCAGCCACCATACTAGGCCGAAGCCACTCTAACATCTTACCTCGTTTCATTTATGACTGTTCCCGAAGTGGGTATGGGCCCCTTGATGGATAGATACTGTTCTCCATGAAGAAGCTTTGCCTAGACATAATAGATCACGCCATATTTCACAAGAGCCGCCCGAGGGTAATTGTTGAGCGGCGTGCAGTGGATGGCAAGGTGGCAGCTCACCGGGTTGAGATTTGGAAGCCATTCCCGGTTGACTGCGTTTGCACGGAATTGTGGAACCACGCCAAATGTGGGGAGTGCTGCAAAGTCTTCATGACCCTCATACGTCCACTGGAGGTTCTGTTCTGTCGCTCCTATGCCAAGGTTGTAGAGGATAACATCGCGCTCGGTGTATGTGAACTCCTCATCTTCTGGAATCTCTTTCTTTGCTTCTGAAACGAGCTGTGAATCCTCCGGGTCCGTGAAGATGATGGGTAGTGGCATTGTGCAGACAAAACCTATGACACGACTGAATGGCGGTCTATAAGGCGCTATATAGCCGAGCTCAGGAAATCACATGTTACGACTTTGCTGAATGTGATTATACTCCTCGACCGCTTGAGCTTCAAATCAAACGTACAGTACTTGGTTATGAGCTACAGATCCTTGAATGTACTTATACATAAGTAGGCCGATATAATCAACGTAGTGTACCGCGGGGTTTATAGCTTCGCTTTCACTGTACTTTCACCTGCTGCCGACGTTTTGTTCTCAAAATTATCGATAATCTGCTGCAAGCTCTCCACTGTGGTTGTGGGGAAAGTAGCATGACCGTCGTCTGCAAAAAGTCAAGCAGAGACCTCATAAACAACAAACATAACGCACCAAAGTTGGTGAATGTGTCCCATTTGGAGAGGACATCCTCAGGAGTCAACTTGATGTTTGTAGGGAAACCATGTCCGCCTGTCCGTTGCCAGCGTGTCTCTGCCGCCCACCCTCCCGAAATTTCAAACAACCGCCCAGTGGTATCGGTATTATCCTCACTCGTGAGGAACCCTACGATGGGGGCAATGTAGTCCGGCTGTGAAACAGTAAATCAAAGGTATGCAGTTGGGAAGGTGTTATAGACCTTGTATGCATCCACCATTTCCTTTGGCCTAGTCAACTTCTGGGTCAATGTATGTACCACATGTAGTTAAAGGGACCGACCATATTGTCATAGTCATAGCAGTACCTGCAGAAGGGGCGATGGCATTACAAAGAATGTTGTATTTCCGGCCCTCGAAACCAAGCGTCTTCGTGAAGCCAATGATGGCAGCTTTTGCGGACGAGTACTATATTAATCATGAGATCATGTGCTAGTCAGAAGTATTCCATCGCCTTACGTTTGTTTGCCCAAAGTTACCATCTAAAAGACGACGAGGTCAATACAAGAACAAGGAGGAGCAGGTAAACACGAACATATTCCAACCTGCGAGGCAGTGGTCACGATACGGCCATATTTCTGCTTCTGGAATATCGGCCAGACAGCCTTTGCACACTGCATCCTATCTTAGACCCGCCAACCTGCATACAAAACTCAGGGAGATGCAAACCTTGTATGTACCCCGGAGATGGACAGCAATAACAGTATCCCACTCTTGTTCAGTCATTGCAGTGAATGATCGATCCCTCAACACACCAGCGTTAGCAATAAGGACATGCACACCGCCGAAAGTATCCAACGCTGCCTTGACTATTTTTTCGCCATCCTCTGCAGAGCAGACAACAGATGTTGCCTTGCCACCAGCTACAGCCCCCGAATTATCAGCTTTTTGATTTCCTGTCTGGCGATTCGCACGCACCAGCTTCGACTTCTTTGCACACAGAAGAGGCCGCTTTCTCATTCACGTCGTTGATGGCAACATTTGCTCCGAGGCGACCATACATAAGCGCATATGCACGCCCAAGCCCTGCACCTGCACCTGTGATGATAACAGTTTTGCCGTCGAAACGGACAGGTGGGGTTGCTTGGGCGTTAGGTGGCAATGTGGAAGCAATCTCAAGCTGTATGGTTGCAGATATCAGTTAACGCTTCCTATTACAAGCGTATTCCACAGCTTACTGTGCTCTCAACATCTGACACAGATTCTGGGCTACACATACAGGATTTAAGAACGTAGGGTGGTTCATAATGGAACGACTTACTGTCTCGGTTCCGAGAAATCAGACACTTCTGACCATTTAAGCTTAACCTGGAATTTCCCGAGTGAGCACGGCGACCAGGACGATAAGGGATAACGTACAGCAGACGGCGTGAACGTCCCGTCCGTCTTCCAGATTGCTCCTTTGCTTCGTTCCCACCGGACTTCTGCAACGAAACCAGCACCAACCTCAAACACGCCTCCGGATGCGTTAGGGCCATTAGGGTGACAAATTGCAGCGACAAACGGTGCGACGAATTCAGGCTAGCATGAAATTCTAACTCCTCCGGGTTCAGCCAAACGCTGTACGATGGACATACCTTTAAATTGGCAAGCATGTCAGGAGGCATGATAGTCTCCGTCATCTTGGATGCAGCCACCTACATTAGCATTTAGAGAGGGCCCAAAAAATGGCAAAAGAATAGTGTATACCGGTGCGACTGCAACAGCACTAATGCCGTATTTGGCACCTTCTCTTGCAAGAGATTTCGTGAAACCAATCAAACCCATTTTCGCCGCGCTGTAGTTGGCCTGCCCAAAATTACCTAGTTGGCGACGCGAAGATGTCATGAGTGGGCAAATGAAAGAATTCTGATCATACACACCATAAATGCCTGCTGCACTGGTGATATTCACGATACGCCCAAACTTCTGGTTCCGGAAGTGGGGCCATGCAGCTTTAGTACATGCAAATGCACCCTTGAGATGGACGGACGTGACTTGGTCCCATTCTGCATCAGTCATGTTCTTGAATCTGGTGATACGCATGTATCAGCACTACCACTTCTAGGACAGTCTAGACGCGTGAGACACTGACCCCTTGTCTCTTAGAATGCCCGCATTATTGATGAGGATGGTCACCCGCCCGAACGAGTTGATAGCACTCTGTATGACAGCAGCGCCGTCTGTCACAGACGATGTATTCACGACTGCACTGCCCCCAGCTATCGACACGGATACACTCAGTTACGAGACCGAATCTATGGAACAAACCTACCTCGCTTGATTTCTTCGACTACACTCTGAGCCGCCTCAGCATTGAAATCGTTCACAACCACATTAGCACCACGCGAGGCAAAGAGAAGTGAATAGCTGGGAAGGGCAAGACATGAGTTGTGGTCCACACTTGATAACTACTTCCTCCAAGCTTACGCTTTCCCCAGACCGCCACCAGCCCCGGTGATGACGACGGTGTGGTCCTTGAATGAGAGCGACGACATGGCTGTTTCGATGGACTTACGGGTTGTCGAGAGGTGACGTCGCGCGACCTTATTAGTGCACGAGTATCACGTGAAGGTGATCGATCCAGCAGCTGATTTGTGGGCCGGCAATAGCAAAGACTCTCGCTTCAGTAGTTCGCATTACCCGCTGTTCCACACTTGACAGTCGGCGAGACCCTCTCGTTTGCACTCCACGCGTCACCTCATCTCTCGACTCCTCTAAAGGTATATCGGCAGGCTCAGGCGACTTGATTTGCACCCTAGCAGGTGAGTTTCGTCTCTTGGCGTGTTGTGGTGTTATTCAGCGCGTTTCAGCTGTTTCCGTTTGATTTCAATGCTTGGCATGCCCGTCTTTGTTCTCAATGTGTTTGTGTGGCTTCTGAAGCCGTTCAACTGGTCTCCACACCGTCTTGGAGGTGAGCCTGGCAGCTTCCACTTCTTTTGGTGCGGTTTAACGTGTTCTGATGCGTTTGCAGCTGTCTTCGCGTGATTCACGATGCTTGCCACTTCTGCATGCCCACTCGACACCAATCAGCCCATAAACACGTTCTCTCGCATCTCCAGTCTGGGCATATGTGCCTACACCATCACCATGGCACAACAGCCATTTCAGCATTGTTCGACATGCTCGACGCGTCCGTTTAGCCTCTCGATGGATCCGCATATTAGTTGCTCAACACGTCGACGACCACCTTGGCATGCAGTGCAACGACAGCGCAACACGGTATTCAATGGGGTGATGACGCAGAACAGCGGCGATGACATCCACCTGGGTAGTCAGTGGGATGGCGAGGGTGATAGCTATCTGGGCGTCCAAGATTTGCTACTTATCAGGTATTAGTTGTCGACGTGTGTCTACTGTTTCTACCAAATATCGTTGCAAACGTATGACAATAGGATATGATCCAGGGACATATTGTAAGCTAACACTCTGAGGAACCTCTTATCAAACCGCAGTGTGTAGCTACGCACTGAGCGCATGCCATTGGATGTCTGATCACAGGCCATGCGAGCCAATTAACCATGCATAAGATCATTAAGGATTTGAAAACGGGCAGACAGGATGTTCTTCGGGTTAACGAAGTCATGTTCCTTTTTAGTGAGTTTTAAAGCTTCTACACCTGATGGCTAATTGATGATCGTCAAGATTGAAATTGGATACCCTCCCCTCCCCTCCTCTCCAGCCCAGTCAAAATCAATCAACTTAGCCTCAGTTCACGAAGGTCACAAAACACAAAACCAGCAGCATGAAGTTGCATATTGCTTCGGGCAGATGATCCCCAAAGCTTGCAGGTACTTTGTTTTGGTTCAGTGCATCTTTGAACGTCAATTCAGTGATGTGCTCCATTACCACCATCTGCAGATCACCGCATGACACTGCGTCGCCAGAGTCAATTGGTCCAAGGTAGAAAACCTCTGCTGCGAATGACAGCCTTAGCCATCCGGCGTGCATCGCCACCATATCTCGAAACAAACTTGACCACACGTGACGTTAGTTGGAGTTCCATCGATCCAGGCGAGATATGTAATGTAACAATCGTTGCATTCCAGAGGTTTTTGGTACGTAAAGCGAACCCGGTCATTGTTATCACCTGGAAAAGCACTCTCACCACGTGGAAACGAATTGATAGCAGGGAAGAATCGAGGGTGGGGAATGGGTCGTGAGGAAAGGAAATCGACCATCCAAAATCTTCAAGCGGCTCATTTGATATCGATAATAGTTAGACAATTTCGCTGACTGACAAGGGGTATCACGCAGTGGTACTTATGCAATGCATTTTGTCGTAGTCAACTGTATCAACAATAAACTAGGGGCAAAACGTCCAACACCCAGACCCTAGCTTCTCTGTGCAATGGCAAGGAGATCGTAGTCAGTACCAAATATCAGATTTGGTCAATTTGGACCCGAATTCAACGGTACGCTTGAATGCTATAACATCGTTATCGGGCTCAATCATCGAATGAAATGTGTGTATACCAGTACTCACATTCATTCATCTCAGCTATGATATCATCCTGCTCTTCGTAAACACATACACTAGACAGACCTGCAGGGGCGGTCAAACAAGCGAAAGTGATTATGATGAATACTAAGATAGCAGCAGGAGCAGATAACTGACCTTCAAATGGTGGTCGGACGATGATATGCAGGTGCTCCTGTGCAGGAACATCGATAAAAATGTTGGCCAATATCGATATAGGCTGTAATGACTTGTCAAAGTTGAAAACGTGAACTTTGTGCTTGAGTTCGTCGTCATTAGGCAAGGAGACATGACAGAGATCTAACTTGTCAGCATCTACGCTGCGAAACGCATGTGGCTTCTTGTCCTTGATTGCTTCCTTGAGAGCACTGACAGTCTTTGTGCGTGCAATCTCAACTGGGAAAATACGATCAGGCATATCGCCTAGGACCAAGCAGTTGATGTAGAGGGTGGCTTGTGGCACAGGAGGCACTGAAGGAGACAATGAGACCACGATCAGTACGTAGAGGCGGATGGCTGACCTGCGACCGTGAGTCGGGTCACGATCAGTGGAGTAATAGTAAGATCACAAGGAACTCACCAGGTGATGGTAGCTGGACAAGGATGTGGAGTGCTTCAGGGGGAGAAGTATTCTGAAATATGCTTGCCAACGTATGTCGGGGAATGAGTTTGCTATGCCCTCCTTCTTCGAGAGGAATCTTCAAAGCTTGAACCAGCTTATCGTCATCCAAGTTTGCCACTTCCTCCGAGGTGCGATAGAGATCCAACTGGTCAGCGAGACAGGTGTATTGTTTCTTGTCCTTGATCGCTTCCCTGAGAACGCCGACATTCTTTGTGCTTGCGATCTCGACTGGGAAGATGCGATCCAGCGTATCGCCCAGGACCAAGCAGTTGAGACAAAGTATATCAGACATCCTCTGTGTCAAGCTGATGCACGTTAGTCACCGTGTCAAACAAATCTTGATAAAACACTTGGTCAAATGACTCTAACATCACTAGCCAGAATTTTGATAACTCGAAAAGTGACGGTTGCTGTCATTATTGTCACGGGGCATGGGAATATCCAACTTGAGGATTACCATGCATGGTCACCCCTGTCAACTGCAATTTGCTTAAATAACTTATGATTGGGGTGGAGGAGCGCGCGGCGCAGCTAAGGACACAGTTATATACACTGTCGATGAGCGAAGACTCTAGCTGCGAGAGCCGAAAAGTGACGGGAACACGCTGGAATAGAGAATGATAAAATGCGTTCCCGCCAACCAAAGATACCTTCAAGGAGGAGGGGAGCTGTATAATCGAGCCCAACGAAATAGAAAGCCGACTACGAGCCAGCAAGATGAATGTAATTTGCGAAGTAATAGATGATTGAAACAATAAACACCACAAAATGGATAAAATGGACAAAACGACAAGAAACAAGAGAAAGATGACCGAGAGAGGACATGACATACACGGGTGGCTGTAGATGAGTGCCAGAGATACGAGTAGCGTGTAGTGTGTAAGGGAGGGCATAGAGGAATAACCATGTAGACGAATGCGTAGTCCAACAATGGAGGGCAGCGCGGAACTGACACAGAAACACGTGTAGCATCTGAAAGAGGGAATGCATGGGCAGATAGCAAGGCACAGCGACACATAGGCAAATGAAGACATGACTCGAGTGTGTAATCAGACAATTGAGATTGCAAGAATGATGTGAGGACCGAGGAACAGTATGCAAGCACAAGATGGTGTGAAGAAACTGAATGATGCCGTGATGTGAGATATTATGAATACCTTGGATCTACTTCTTGAGCATCAGTTGATCCTGTCCACTATGACTCGAGTTGTTCTTCGCCCATTCGATGGCGAAAAGGGATGCCTTGAGGAATTTTTTATGAGCGTATTTCTGGCATACGTATAGCTGGGCAAAGTCATTCTCGAGAAGCTTTTCGCAGATCCATTGATGACCAGGCTCGAGGTGCTCTGCGGTAAACCCAGAGTAAAATACGAAGGCAGCATTCTAAAAGGGAAACTAAGTCACATGGCTATACACGTGAGGATAACAGGACTCACCCAGTCTCCTCCGAGCATTTTTCTTGCACTGTACATTGCAACTGCAGAGATCAGGCTGGGCTTGCATCTCAAGAATCGGTGGTCAAGTAGGGTGATCTCCGCAAGGAACTTGCCCAATGTTCTTGTCTGTATGTCATAGTCGTCCGCCTTGCTGATTCGACGCATCCAGCTGTACGGGGAGCAGTACTGCGATACTTTGAAATCGAGCGTTTGTAGAACGATACGCTCGCCCTTTAGGATCTCCTCCTTTGTGTATCCGTTCTCGGTCATGAAAACAAACTCGTCTACCGAAGGTGCCAGGATTTCCTCGTATTTGGCCGCAATGAACATGGCGGTAACTCCGACAAGCTGGAGCTTGGTGAGTGAGACGACACGTCTGGTCAAAAAACGATCGACGATGTTGATGGCTATCCAGAGGGTTTCAGGAAGCATGTGCCACCTCAAGTGTACTTGGAGGAGCCAATCAACGAGGGTTTGTCTCATTGCCCAGGTAATCTCGTTCTGCGCTTCCATGTAATCGGGATTGGGCATCACATCGTCCTGGAAAGTAGTCAGTACGCGCTCGCATGAAAGTACAGGAGGCTCACCTCTAGATCTGACATGTACTTGAAGATTTCATCGGCATACTCCGACACCATAGTAGTGTCGTAGACATCAACCTCATCTTCGAATGTCCGTTGGACGTCAGACACCTCCCTGTAGTGTCGCATTGCTCGTTCGGTGTCAACATCAGGCCAGATACGTGGGGATTTAGTTTGGGCTGCTAGATCCTGGGCTACGTCGACACCTTCTGTTTGCTGGACATCGACCATGTCCTCTACCTCTTTCTCGTTGATGATGCTAAGCTCGGGATCGGCCTCGGGCTCTAGGATCTCAGCGATTTCAATGTCCATATCGTTCTCTTTCTCCTCTTCGGTTGGGATAATTACTGGTACAGCGGTTTCCTGCCGCGACATTCGCTTGAAGACAGACGACTTCTGGGTACGAGCAGCAGAAGAGCGGGTGGCATTGACGGTGGTTTCTGTCCTTGCCGGACCCAGAGGTACGCGTTGGGGGCCAGTAGCAGCTGCGAGTGATGAGGAGCGGGTACGCTTGAGACCCTGTTCCTGGGCGACATCCTTCAAGCCGTCCTTGGTGGCAGGTTTGCTTGCCACGTCCTAAACGACGGTGCGGGGTGTGCATCCATTAGTGCTCTGGGTAGAATGAACATCTACTGAGGAACTGACCTTGCGATTCACCGCGGTTGTGGTCACCTCGTTAAGGGCTGGACGACCGACCTTGAGTCCGGAGAGGACGGTTGAAGCACGCGATGCGCCTGTAGCAGCGATGCCTGAGGCTTGACGGAGATGCTTGCTGGTGGCATTTTCATCACCATTAGCTTTGCGTGCACCAAAGCGAGTACGAGTCTGGGGCTGTGGCGCAGGTGAGCTGGTTGTGCCAGACGAGAGTAGCGGGTGTCTTACTCGGGCAATATTGTTTGCCATCCTAAAGGTCGAGTGTGAATACTACAACGACGAAGAAAGTGAACTCTTGAGCGGCGAAGATGAAACCAGGCAAGGTTAGAGAAAGATACAGAAAGAGATTGTGATGAGAAGAGAGAGAAAAACCAGACCGTGGCTTTGAGTGTCGCGCGCAAAGATTCGAGTAGAAAAACAAACTTGTCAGCCTTGGACGAGCACAAGAAACCAACTTGGCAAAGCAAAACTCGAATGTCGCGTAGAACGCGAACCAGTCACGTGAATTGTAAAAACATTCCAAAACAGACACGTCGCGTCGCGCGAATATTAGACTAAGGCTACATACTAGAGTAGACGGATCACTGCCCAGATACTCAGTCAAACGGAACGCGAGAAGAAAGGTAAACTTACACAGATCAGTCTCGCATGCTCTCCCACCGCGGGTCTTTTGAAGTTTCTTTCCATGACTGATGTGAGACGTCCGGCATTCCAAGACCTGCTCTGGGCGGAAGCACGGTCACTTTTATTGGTTCTATCAACCCAGAAGCATCGTGGTCCGCAGAGGAACCGAGCACCATGCCTGGCTGCCATCCCTGCTTCAAAAGCAATTGTCTGCCGATATTCCCCACCGGTAATGGACCAGGTGTCCGAGGTTCCTCAACGTGCATGGCAGACAACTGCGGCACAGTCTGTTGCACTGGTTCATGAGACAATTTGACATTGCCGGGTGAGCTGCCCCTAGGGCTCTGTACGCCGGGACTATCATATTGCGATCCCGGGTGCATGGCACGGCGTCGTGCAGAACGATCGAGGTAGGTGGTCGCAGGCAGCGTGGAGGGCAATTTGGAATCAGCCTGCTCAAGCCGCGAGAGGAGCGCACGTTTGAGGGTCGTCAAGGCTCTCTTCGGGTCTCTCCCCTGATCCGTCTGCCCAGCAGATGGATCTGTCCGCTTTCCAGTGATTCGACCGTTGTCATTCGGAATAGTGAAGAGTGGTATATCACTCTTCCCACTGGACATGCATTCTACACAAGGTCTCCTATCCTCGTGTACGTGACACATAAACGTCGTAGTGCCAATAATCAGCCGGTCAAGGTGACGCAGTGGCCGTGGTATACTCGCTACTCGGGGAGGAGACAGGCGGGCAGGCTCAGACTGACACCCAGACTGCAGGAATGTCCCGTGCTTAGAACCCATGTCCACGACAGCCCAGTCTTGTCTCTCCTTGTCCCAGTATGCAGTCGTATGTAGCTTCGAAACCTCCATCTCCTTGAGTCGGACCCTTGGGGTCTCGCTACCGACAGGAGCACGGTCCCGACCGAACTGCACTTCTCCATAAGCATCGAGTACAGCGATCCGGAGATGTTTGTGGAGTATACCACTTTCGAGGACCAGCAAGCGGAACAGCGGCCAAGTCGTTTGCGTGACTCCACTACGATCGATGTCACTTGGCCATGGGTCATAGCAGCCGTCCTCCTCCTCCATGAAAGATGCTGCGTGTGTGAACTTGAAACTCCGATCCTCGTGAATGTCAGTATGGAACTCTTCAACGAGGTGCAGCGTTTGCCAACCCATGCGACGTGTCTGATGCACGAACTGTAGGAACACTCCAAACTGCTGCTCTCGAAAGAGTGGCTGGTGAAAGTCGACGCACAGACATCAAAACCGTATCTTCTCGTCCGTCTTTCATCTCTCCTATTTGTTATTGACATTCTGTCCAACATTCTGCCACATCGCCCAGAAATTTTACTCCTCCTCAGTCGATCTAAGATGCTGTGTCATGGTTACAGATACAAGAAGTACGTGGGCCGAGGGTAAGCTAGTCTTAATCTCCGACTGAACCATTTTGGCATATTACTGTGGTTACTAGTGTTATCCAGTAACCAGTTTGCAAGGCGATGGCGCGAATGCAACAAGCGGATCAGCCCTCTCCATTTGGATGAGGAAGAAGAGGTGGTGTGGCGAACACGCAACCTTGATATTCTCTCAAGCGCACACACTCTGGGTGCTATATCAGACTTCTCTTTTGAGGTCGTGGACTCTAAATTTGGGGTACCCTTATTCCTCATACAAGAGTAATAGACCTTCACTGATTCGTGATGGGCGGTAGGACCTTGCATTTGAAATGGAGTGTGATGCTTTCAAATGGCGATGGGAAACCATTTTCGTCGGGCACAAGATCTCAGCTGACATCCTTTCGACTCACCTTATCATGCCGCTGATAAGTGTCAATCATCTCGTCCTCACTAGCCCAAATGTAGTCGGCGATCTCTCTGCAGATGACCTTGAAAAGGTAAGCTTGCTGTCGTGGTCCCCTCAATTGTGACTTTTTAGAGCCTTTGATAGGCTATCGACAAGGTTGGCCGGACGGCACGCAGAACGGTCGACACGCACATCAAAAATGCTCTGTCTAAACCACGTTCAGCAACGACTCTTCGGCGTATGACTGCTGTTTTCAACTTCATTTCGGATCTACGTGGGTTGTATCTGACTCCTAGCGTGTCGAGCTGTTACAAAGCCAATACTTTCAGCTAAGGTCACATTAACCGAAGAAGTGCCCGATCTTCAAATTAGTGAGCCAATTTCGAAATTAAAGGAACCATCACCAGATCGTCCGAGTCCTACGGAAGAACCTACTCCTGAAACTAATGTAAGTTCTTGGCAAGTATTCTGGATCTACACAGGCCCTAATCAGATACTATGAAGAGGGTTGCACCCACTCATCGCAACTCGAAAATCACCGTTCCACCTTCACGAAGACGGAGTCCCATCACTGCGGAAGTGGATATGGACTCAGCCACCGAGTCGGAAGAAGAGAATCCTTTGATTGCACGAACAAAACATGCGCCCGAGCAATTTCACCCTACGGCTAATAGTAAATACGCCAAGTCTCATCCGCAGTCCCCCAACGCATCCAAGATGGCTTCACCAGTACCAAGTGGGACAAGGAGTCCAAACCTCACAGATTTGCCATCTATGGACAGCGATGTTCAACCGAGAAAGAAGGTGAGGATGCCCGCGTCATCAAGTAGCGAAGATAGCGAGGAAGAACGCAAAAAACTCGCAGAACAGATCAGAAGTGGAGCCGCCCCCAAACGCGGAGCACGTCAGCCGCTTAGAAGAGGGGGGAAAAGGTTCTAACTTCTGAGGTAGACATCCTGTTCTGTTGCCGCCCCCTATTCAGCTACCCCCGACTCCACGCAGTACGGTTGCCTCGTTCGAGGGTTGATAATCATGAGGCTTGATCTTGCTGTGCTTATTATACGTTTTGGATAGCCACTCAATGGAATGTAAACTCCACGCATTGCCTTGTCGCATATCACGGTGCTGAAGCAGTTATGACGTAAGAAGGCCTTGGGGATATGATGCTATCGTCATCTGAACATAAGTACATGAATGGCGTGTACAAATGCGTAAGGAGATATAGACTACACAGATAGCTGATGCTTGTGTGAAGGCGAGATGAACATAAGTTATGGTAAAAGCAATGTAACAGGACGTGATATCGAAAGGGATATAATATGTAAATGTGTGATCAAAGCACTGATAATCTGGTGGTGCCGCAGTTACCGTCTAGCTTCTAAGCTATTGGTCACCCAAGGTTCACCAATGTCGCCCTGTCCGACGACCCTGGTCGGACTCGTTTGTCATCGCCTCTGCTGCCTGACAGTCGTCGCATTTTATTTGAAAGAGGTTGCGCACCCTCCGATAATCTGCGTATTCCTAAACGAGTATTGGGCGCCAAAAAATAGTTAGAACGGACCACCAATCGGGCAGGAGGATGGCAACAAAAGCCAACTAACACCATTGCATCCGCAGTTCTTTGCGGTCCTGTGCATGTGTGCTGTGCTCAGCTTGCAATGGGGCGACCCACAATCGAACGTGATTCCGGTCTGGTAAACTCTGACGTAGTGCTTTCGACGAGGGAACGAACGGGAAAGGCGTCGGTCGACGGAATAGACGAGAAGAGGATCATGAATACGCACCCCGCAACCCCTGTACTGGTCTCCGAAGCTGTAGCCGTCAGTGATGGGAATGGTGATGCGACGGAAGTTGTGTATTCACCATTCCATGCTGCACATTTTGGATGTCGGTGGCGAAGAAGAGACAGTTACTGTTGGAGAGAGGATTGGGATGCGAATATGCGTTCAATGACAGAATGTCGGAAAAGAGTACAGGAATTTATAGTTGGTCGGGCTGGCCACTAGCCTGAAGGCTGTTAGACTTGATTTCGTAAGGCAGTTTCGGAGCAACGGAATCCATATACGATACGATCGTGGGAGTACTAGTGGTCATAAGTGTAATGCCAGAGAACGCAGCAGTGGATAGTGTGGTTGGCCGGTAAGTATGGTATAGTAACCTAGTAATGTATGGCATGTAGATCGGACCTGTCTTGTGAGCGCGGGCCCCTTGATTAATCTTCCCTGCAGGACACCTCGTCCCCTTCTGGTCACACAGCGAATGTGTGGGGAGTTGCCGCATGTTACATGCCATCTCCCGTCGATAAGACCATTCTACCCAATCAGGCTCGAAATGTCTGACTGAACGGCACGAGGTCCCTCGTTAATTGCTTTCCAAGGCACCGGTCACTGGCTCTGTCTCTTTGAGATCCAACGGCCCCGTTTCGATCCGATAATATGGAGGTTCCGGCAACAGAAGTCTTGCAGGCAGGGGAAGATCTCGACAGTTACAGATCGGGCCAAAGATCCTGCCGGGATCATCCTCGCCATCTATGGGTATACTCCAGTCATCATATGCCATCCATTAAAGCTGTACGAATGATGAAGCAGGTCGTTTTGTCATTGGTAAATTAACCGCCCGGCTACATGTATCATCCAAGATAGTCGGGGCTCTGGGCAACGCTGCGGGCACGTTGGATCGTGCAAGAGGCCATGCAGTGTCCATCCAAGCTCGGTGGATGTTTCAATTTCACAGCAGGTTTCTCTTCATCGTCGACTGATGTCGGACAAACGCGGCTTCCGCGAGAAGGTACATCACATGACCATGAAATCATGGCCGCTAATGACACACTTCTTCAATCAACACTGAACAACAACTTGTCGAACTGTCGATCAACTCGACCGCGCTGCGAAGAGCACTTCCTATCCAATCTCATTCCCAGGGAAACTAAAGAATAGAAGCTAAATACAGAAAAAGCAAGAAAAGTGGGAACGATATATGATAAACAATATTAGAGCTGATGAACACACCTAATCCAGGAATATCGTCAGGGGTAAGCGTTCGAAATGTTGACCACACGAGCACGCCAAGTTGTTTGGCTATCAACAGAACTTGCACACACACACTAGACGGCGCTGCCTCGTTGAAAGATCCTGATACGTTTAATGAATTGGTATCAACAATCATGTGTTGCAGAGATAGCCAGTCACGTAAAAAGCCATGGAGGGTGCCGAGAGCTGTGGCTATGGTGCGCCCAATCCCTTGCGTCATTAAATTCCTTCAGCGGGACTGGGTCAAAATTGATGCAACCTCGCAAACAGTTGATCGGCGTTAACGGACTCACTATGTGAGCACACACGACAAACGCCTACACCTATTCCAGCAAGGAAATATCCAATGTCTTGAACGTGAGGCAGCCCCCCACACACCGAAGTGCAGAACGATGCATCACGAATCTATACCATCCGATCACGGCGACGTAAAACGTACCACCGCAGTTACGGATGCTGTCATGCAATTCCTATTACAATTTCCTGATCATGCGGCGCGGGTACGTACACGACCGGTGGCTTTGGAAGACACATCGAATGGAACCGATAAGATGGATACTATGTAAGGCAGTTAGGCTGACTAGGGAAACGACCAAGCGGTCCAATGTATATCTTGAGCTCGTGATATCAGTGTGGGGTACCAATTCCTGGGAATTCCCATCACCTCCGGTTATTTCTATAGCCACTCAAACAGAAGCCTGTGGGATAACACCAGTATAGTGGCAGGAGAACACTCGGAGACTTCGATCCGACGCCTTCGTAGAAAGTTGTGTGGCAGAGTGCCACGGAAATTTGTTCCACCAACTTTGGTTTCAACTGACGGGTAACTGACGATTGGAGGCCACTGATGACAGGAACGGCCATTGTGGAAACCTAGTTAACAACCTTAGCTTGTGTCATCGGCAGGGTGCTGTATACGCATGTACCAAGACATTTACACGATCGCAACCGTTACGCCAGAACAGGCCTGCATTAAACCATTTCGAGGGTACGAACCTGAACGTTCATAATGACAGGCGATCTTGCCAATCTGGGGAGCAGGGGTGCCTGTTCGAGCAGCAGAAAAATTGATTATATTTTCCACTGTTGGCAATGACAGGGAACGATGCCTATCTATTGAACCTGGTGACAGGGGACTACTCCTCGAAGCCTTGCAGAGAGAGAAGCGCGGTCCAATGACTCATGTCGATAGGAAAGGGTAACCTCAAAGCCGTCCACTGGGCTCATGGGATCGCTCACACGCAAAATGACAGTTTTAGTTCGGAGCGTGTCTTTGCTGAAGGCCCAAGCCACTCGAAGAAGGATCTAATCAAAGGCACCGAAGAATCGCCTGGTCAATATCGAAAAACGTCAGAACCTTAGGTGACTCGGGCAATGCAAAAGTATCTCACCACAGAAGCATGCTTAAGCCAACAGATGTAGCATGGCAGCTCAAAGCCCCCGGCGGACGCGTCAAGGTTCGAGGCTTCGAGGAAGATAGCATCATCAAAAACTTTCAAGGGAGCTAAGATCACGTGAACCTTCGCTGATTGTCGGAGCTTTACTTTCGGCGGACAAAACGCCCCTAAGCCAGGATCCACGAAGTTGCGAACTACTACATATCAGGAAAAGCATCAATCATGTAGCTTCTAGAGTCGAGACATGAGTTATATATTCATTGGACTACTTCTCTAATAGAATTGGGCCTGTAGGTAATACACTCATTCACTTGCTTAAGCTCGATACATCCCCCATCTAATTTTTCCAAGATAAATAAACACCTGATCGCGAACCATGAGCTACCCCGATCTTAGTACTTGTTGACGTGGGATGAGTGAATTGCGCAGTCATGAAGTAACAGGTATATTTATGCTAGTGACAGACAATGATAGAACCAGGCGCTTAACTTGTCGATTCGGGCCCACCCAAGCGAGGCACTTCAAGAAACTGTCACATCCATGCACCACATGCAACTCTACACGCTGTCGGTACCAGGAAAAGCGATGTCCACCGTCGACAGCTTCTCTCTCGCCTATCAGCCAGTCAGCGTGTTAGTTCTCCTCGATAGCTCGATAGGGTAGCCTTCTAGCTCTCTCACCTGAGCCAATAGGTCGCTATCGATCTCCGGTAGCGTCTCTCGGACATCTCCTGGCCACGGTACAACCTCCCACCGCGTAGGTGGGTTCTCGATACATAAACATAGGTCCGTAGGAATATGTGCGCCATGTTCCATGTTAAACTCTTCTCGAACCTGGCGCTCCTCTATCATACGATTTAAATTAGCGCAGGAATGATATAGGCGAGAATGGAGCTTGCCTTCCGTCATGGCTTCTAGCTGTGCCATCATACCATCAACAATCTTTTCCGCAGCCTCCCGATACTGCCGCCTCCGAGCAATTTCTAGGAGTAGTTTGTTGAATGAAGACTGGAATGAGACATAACGATGATGAAGGTCTTCTACCACCAGCAGTCTCTGCTGCAAACAGTCCAGTAAGTCCTCAAAGTCACCCTATCGCCCTCAATAGTAAGCATGCATCATTAGGCCGTAGGTGGAGAATTGACATGTTGCTTACTTCTATTTCCTGTTGTTTCTCAAGCATGTCTGACATGATTTCTCCGAGTTCGTCTAGGTTATCTAGGATCCTACCGCTGGTATGCAATTGTTCTTGGGCAGCGTCCTTGGCGGTTGTGAGTTTATCACTAAACACTTATCGGTCAAATGAAGTCATCGCAGATAACAGCCCTATTCACTCACTGGGCTTCTTGAACTACATTGACGCTGTCATCGAGCTCAGCCATGATCGCCGGAAGCTCATCCGTATCCCGGTTCATTTCTGGGTCAGGGTATTGTGATCACCAAGGCAACCCTTAAACGAGCCGGCCTACCTCTCAAGTCCTCCTCGCTGAGTACTTCACCTGCTTCACAATCCGTCAAAGCACTTTCCATTTGTTCAAAGTGAGAAGCCAGACTCTCCAAATGCTTTGCCATCGCTGTTGTAGTCTTGTCCTGAGTCGAAAGGATAGGTTCTATAGAAGGAGATACAAATGTAGTTGGTAATGAGTCACGTATAGCTGTCACTGCGCTGGTCAGTGTCTCAGGGTAGTGATATGCAGACGACATAATGTCCTAGAGGATATCCAACGTCGAATTTCGACACAAACAAAGGATCCAACACTTACATCGATGCGTGTCCTGTCGCTCTCCACCGTGTCGAGCACCTCCTCAATAGCAGCCTCGTCCACAAAGTCCCGGAGTGTTTTCCATTTGGTCCGGTCGTTATTCCAGTGCGTCTTGCGGTTGAGGGGGTTCTCACGCACAGTTGCAGATGGGCTGAGTTGGGGAAGAATGGTGCCGTTCGGCTTATCTTCCGAGCCTTGGCTCCCAAAGAGTGACGAGCCGGTGGAGGTCTGGTGAAAGTCTGGCGGGACGAGCTGAGTGCCAAGGGTTTCGAGGATGCTGTCCAGTGCAGTGGTACGCTGTGAGCGGACGGCGTCCCATTCCTATAGAGAGTGTTGATCTCAGTGTGCCATTGGATACGATCCGGAAGGATACATACACGAATGCGCCTCTCCAACTGAGCCCGTTTCAGCTCGATGCACTTCGCCACACTCGCAGCCAGCTACCGCGCACAGCAGATACATGAGACCATGCAAGTCCAGCACTAATGCACACACCTTGAGCTGTTCCATGACGGCTTCGCTGATCCACCTGACCTTGGCATCCAGTGCAAGGACGTCCACGGCACACTGGGCAGACGCGTTTGTGAGGGTGTTTGCCTGTGAGCAGAGTTGTTGACCATGCTGGAGTGCCTTCTTTGACTGTAGCACCAGAGAAACCAGGTGCGGGGGTTCGTCTGGTGGAGAGGTCATCGTCGACATTCACAAGTCCGGTGGCTGTGCTGCCTCTATCATTTGTTCAGAGGATGTCATTATGTCTCGCATGCTCATCTTCTTTGCCCCCCAAAGCACAGGACATTTTCACGACGCCGTGTTGTGCCAGACCGATCTGCCCAACATGCCTGTCGTCTAATCCTCGACTCGGAAGATACAATCCATGTCTGGCATGCCTCACAGGTGTCGACCTCGTCGGCGCATCATCTTCCAAACAGATGGATTTGGTAAACATCGACGGTGCTATTCGAGATGATGCCATGTTTGTTCTTGGAGAAGATGAGGAGGAAGATGATGGCCAAAACTCTGGCTCATCACCGGTGCATCGTTCTGAACCCCCTCCACCGTATACAATCAACTCTACGAAGTATGATCTATCAACGAATACCGAATCACTCTCCAAGGACGCCAATGTTGGCGAGGAAGTGGTTCCGTCCGTATACTATCTTAAACGTGGGGACACCCTACAAGGCATTGCCCTTCGATTCGGCGTGAACGTTAGTACCCGTGACAAACCAGAAATGACCCACTCTAATGGGCGGATTCCAGAGACACGAACTATGCCGGCTTAATAACCTACCACCGAGCACACTCAGTACGACACCGCATCTATTACACACCCGCACATCTATCAAGTTACCATCGTCTGCGCGTCTTCCGCCTGCTTGCACAGCCTCCTCCTTTAATCCAGAGACCGAATCCAGGCGCGTTCGCGAGCGTGCTGAGAAGCGACTGCAAGTACTGACGAAGGAAGCAGACTGGCGCGTGGCTAAAGCGTATGTAGCGCTGGCCGACGACTCGGACGAGGAGGTTTTGCATGCAATGAAGTGCAAGGAGACTGGATTGAGTGTTAACGGAATTGGTTTAGAAGCACGCGCCCTGGATAAGTATTTAGAGGACGAGGAGTGGGAGAAGGAGCAGCTAAGAGCAGGAAAATGCGTCTTGCCAAGTTCTGCAACAAGCCATAAGACATGTAGGTAGGGATCACGCGATTGCAAGTCATTGCTTTCCCCTGGCGTAAGTCGTACAAACCACTGGTCTAACCATCACAACAAAAACAGGTAGGAGATTGGCATGACTCAAGAGCACTACAGGTCACGGCGTTAACATGTATTTATGGTCCCACCACCCCATTCAATCAATCTTCTTCACGATATTCTTCTCCTGAAACAAACTGTGAGTTCTCATCGATGGATGTTGTGTTGTGCGTACCTGGTAACTTGTGGTTTTCCCGGTATTGTCATTTTTGATGACATACCTCTTGTCCTGTAATCGACTAGTGAGCATCTACTCTGCACCAGAGAGGAAGACTCTCACATCGCCTGATACTTCCACAGCCTCGATAACACCCTTGCTGTGGGAGACGGTGTCTGTGGCGCCACCTACAGGTCTGTATTCGACACGGTCGCCTTCCTGCCGTAGGTAAGATGGTTTCCTCGAGCAAGTTTCACGTTCCATTACCTTGTACTCAGACTGTTCACAGCTGTCAGTACAGACAACGCTGCAGGGGCTCAAGGAGCTCACCATTGGTGTTGTCTAGATCGCACTTGTGATTGACAAAGGTGTATGTTGAATGGACGCTTGGGCACTCTCCGCTGTTAATATAGGTAAAATTTAGTGCGTCATTGTGGACGTCACTCATATTGTCAAATTTTGCACTCCATCGCGATGATCATTTTGGGCCATCGAACTTGCCTTGTGACGAAGCCACTGAGGTTATGTTGTACTGCAACCAAACACGATCTAGTACTACGATATAGATGATGCTATGTTGACGAATGTCGTCGTTTTCACCATGATGATGACAGGGGGTCTGATCCATGTAATTAGTTTTTTTGTAAGCTCCTCACGTGACTTCCTCTATATCTGAGTCGGCTGTGGTTGGCCACAGTCTTGACATGGCGAACCTCGAGCCCACCGACGAACAGCTTCTCCAGGTGCGTGGGTATGGTGTACATCGACCAAGACATCTCATATGTACCCATGTTGTAGTCGGTACTAGAACGCCCCTTCGAACCCACCGACGTTCCCGTCGAGCCCGTCGAGCCATCAAAAGCCACTAGCCAGGGACCTATACTTAATGGAAATACATCTCACACACCAAGTGAACCCGCCACTCCCCCGGAGCCAGTCGGAGAAGACCCCTGGAAGGCAGAGTTTGAAGCCCAAGTGAACGAATGGCGAGCTAAATCTTCCGAAGCTCGTGAAAAGGCTGAGCGCGAGCGGGCTAAATGGGAGGAGGTCAGGAAGCACGAGGAGGAGGAAAGACGGGTAGTTGGTCAGGAGCCTGAGACATGGGAGTCGCTTGGGTCACACATTACGACTTCCATAACTGCCGCCAGTGAAATTTTGACGGGTTCGACGGCATCACTTGTAAGTACGCCTTCCGGTACGGAGAGTGCGGAAACTCCTGGCATTGAAAAGGCGGGATCGACGAGCCACGACCCTGCTCCTCAACTTACCGCAACGGAGAGCGTTTCTCCGTCTCAAAAGTGGGAGAACATCTCGTCCTCGCCTGGATCATCCTTCCCGTCCATTTCTCTCCCCGACCCCTCTACTCTGTCATCACCGTCACCTCAGCCCAATCCTCTTCCTCCCTCATACCCGGCTGCAGACCCTTCGAAGACATCTGATGGTGCTAAGAATCCCCAAGCTCCTCCTTCCACGATTCCCTCCATCACGAACAGCGCGATTTCACGACGTACACGATTATCTCTCGTCCTTTCTTCTCTCGCCATCAATTTGCTGCTCCCGTTCGTGAACGGTGTCATGCTCGGGTTTGGTGAGATATTTGCCAAAAATGTTTTGGTCGGATGGTTCGGATGGAAATTACGAAGCGGCAACACTGCTGCTAACGTCGGGCTTCGACGGTGACTAGAATACTACCCTGGGACATGGGTCATACCTATAACATTATGGAACTGGAACTGGTAAATCGACTTGACTGCGCTAAAGCTTATCGTAAATATCACTGTTGGTGTGTATGCAATGTGGCAGCCAGATGTTCTTGTGGATCGGCTTCGCTGTCCCTCTTCTGAACACTCTTCACTCAAAGAAATTGGCGGTGTTGGCATGACGTCATGCTCATTGTGGAATACACACTGCCCTGCCGAAGGGCCTCGCAAGCCCATCAAACAACACAGACAAGCATGTGATGGTAATATAAAGTACAGTGATTCCGCAAAGAAAGCCTGTATCATCGAACCGTTTTTGATTCTATCAGTGAGTTCACTTCTCGTTCGTGGCTCAGAGCGATCCGTTGACGTCCTGGCCATGGAGCAGTTGTCATGGCTACAACTAAGGTCGTCCTCTTTGGATCCCGACCCAGGCAAGACATACCCAGCTTGTCTGGCTTCTGCCAGAAACTCGAGGTCTTTCTGAGATACAGTGGTATCTCGTACGAGCTCCGTGATGCCCGGCCCAGCCAAGGTCCTAAGGGCAAGGTACCATTCGCAGAGATAACCCACGATGGACAAACCGTGATGGTGGCAGATTCGCACTTCATCATCCAGTACTTGATCGAACACAATCTCATGAAGGACCCTGACGACCTGGCAGGATTGACGCCCGACCAGAAAGCCGAGTCAAGGGCTTTCCAGGCGTTTATGGAAGAGACGTATCTCGCCATCGTGTACGAGCGATGGTACCTTGCAGAGAATTATGAGGTCACAAAACAGGAGATATTTGGCAAATTGTCTTGGCCGTTGCGCTCCCTTTTCGGCTGGCTCACATACCGGAGGGTTACTTATGCATTATGGGGTGGTGGCATGGGGAGACATTCCTGGGAGGATGTGCAGACGCTGCAGAAGGAAGCGTTCGAAGCGTTCGAAGTCAAGTTAGGAAAACACAAGTACTTCCATGGAGGCGAACGACCATCGCGGATCGACCTTACTGTGTATGGGTTCTTGGCAAATGTCCTGACGACACAGGGGAACCCGCACTTTACGAAAATGGTCTTGGGTAGTAAAGCGATGGTCTCTTTTGTGCGGGAGATGACAACTGCACTCTTTCCGGAATACAAAGAGCTGCTAGAGAGGGTCCAGTAGTACTTGTCATAGATATTGTCTGTTGCCCTGTACCTTGAAACATGGAGTGGTTCCCACCCTGTCTGTGCTGTTGATATGTGACACGAGACAGCTCATATAAACCTTGTCCATTGCCCCCATCTTCTCCTGCGGTGTCTCGACAAAGACGACGCGGTCGGCGAATGCAAGACGCCTCACAAAGGTGACGGCACCTTCTACACTCACGTACGTGGAGTGGCGATTAGCAGTCTCAAACATACACTCACGGAACCGACTAACAGCGGCCTTAACCCACCACAGTCCATTTTTCTATTCCTTTCTCGCCCGAAGTTCCATACCTTCGTGCTGGTCCCTTCTGCGACGGGATCTTTGCGAATTTTGCGCCTCGCGTCAATCCTTCTACAGATAACCTTCTCTTATCAACATGACACCTTACAACCCAATGCTGCTGCGAAAGCGACAAACCAGCAGCAGCCTCGACGTCCCTTTCTCTGGTTCTGTAGTCGTCAGCAATCCCACCCCAACCGCTTCTCTTCTCGTCCAGAACACAGCTGCCGTTGGAGGTTCCTCAGAAACAGGTGTACCACTCATATCTACGGACTCTTCCTCGTCGGCCCCATCTACTTCAGCATCTGATGCGTCTGCATCTTCTACCTCATCGTCCACTACATCACCCATCAATCAGATCTCCATGGGTACCGTGATCGGAGCATGTATCGGGGCATTCGTATCTCTCCTTCTCGCAATATCACTCGCTATTTATTGCTCTAGGCGCCAAAAGCAAATTCAGAAACGCTGCCTGTCATCCCGTGCTCGTAATGCAGAAAACAACAGTTCTCGCCGTCGGTCACACCTTGAGGCGTGGGGTCGTTTACAGGACGCGGAGGAAGATCGCTGGGAAGGAAAGTCGTCATCTATGAAACAGCGTCCTCCGTCTGGGTCTGGTCCTAAGGAATGGTTGGCGGCCATGTTCAGCCGTGCGCCGAGCACACCCTCGGTGGAAAAATCGAGCGAGAGCCATGCCCCAGCTATGCGCGAGTCATTTGGAACCTTGGAGCCGTTTGAAAAATATCACCCTCACCTGGCTGCTGAGATGGCATCTCAGACTGGCTCGCAGGTTGCGATGCCGCCTCCTGTGCGTCCATTTATGGGCCGCATCGATATTGGGCCGTCTGTTTCATGGGATGGCGAGACCCTTGGTGCAGAATCTTTCTTATCGAGACGCTCGCTATTATCAGGCACCATGTCGCCCACCTTGATGTCCAAAGAAAAGCCGACACCGCCGGCGACTGCATCAGATCCTCATCGCTGGGAGAGAGCGGAGGTCTTGCACACCGACCATACACCTTCCATTGCCAGCGTTCAGGACCCATTTGCGGATACTACGGGTGCTCCATTGCAGAGAGTTGCAAGTAACCCCTTCTTCAATGCGCAAGAAAAGTTATCCAAGCGGCCGCCGCTCCCGACTACCAATGCTAATCCTTTCGCCGACTCCGCTTCCGTCACTGTTCCTGACACAGATTCTACCGATGATCTGTTACCACCGCGTAATCCTCAAGCTCTAGCGTCACTCATTGCAGCACTCGACACCACCCCTGCGCAAGCCGAAGAGCGCCTACGCATCGCTTCTATGCAGTCATCCGTCTATTCTTCAAGTTCATACATAGCCAGTGAAAACGGCGAAGACGCCGTCACTGCAGCAGCTTTCCCCTACCCACCTCCCCATTCGTAGTGTTCAAAAAAAGAAAGAAAAAAACCAAGTTACAGCACCCAAGCCCGTTCACATCCGTTGTCCTAGTTTCGTATGTTATCTCTCTGTTTATCTGTTCTTCTTTATATCCCATATTGTGCATATTGTTCTCTATATGTTCCTATACCGCCGATTCGATTTGTATCAGGGCACGCATTGCGATCTGGCATCGACTAACCCAACCTTGTCACTCCTTTTGTGCATCGTCCTGTACGATCCTTGTTTTTCTTGGCTTTGATCCAACACTAGTGCTGAATACGCATTCCCACACGAGCATGTATATCCTGCCCACCATATGCACCACTTGGTCGGCTTATACGAAGTAGACATATATGCGAATACGGATCTAGTGCCCCTCTTCTGAAGCTGAGGCTAAGCCCTAGGGTATGGTCGATAAGGGGGGAGTCGGCACGTGACGAGATCTCCCCTTTGCAGGTCCCTGTGATCATTTGCTAGACAAGAATTCCATCACTTGCAAAGTTCAGTCAACATATACGATGTCAGGTTGCTAGTCCTCAGGAGGTTAGTCTACATACCTCAAGACTACAAGCCTACACAGGAAAATCTAGTGATACATGTATGCATAACATGCGGTAATTCAACTAGAACAACTGCATTGGAAACCCAACATTCTTCTAGGTCCAAGACCGCAGTACCGACGCTCCTCCCGCTCTTCCTGACTAAGTTCGTTGTCTGGCGCATCGCCTTCACGTCCCCACGGTTCGAACGGCGAGCACGCCATCTAAACCAATGGTGTACGACGTCCGGTTACCAAACCCTCCATTATCAATGACAATAGCTACGTACCTTCATGACCTTTGCGAGCACGTGCTTCCCATTTTCAGGGTCGGCCTCGACTTTCTTGATAACCTCTTCCAGTACCCATTGTCTCAGTACGAAGCGCGGGTTGGCAGAAATGGCGGCTTGTTTCCGTGCCTCGTCAAAGTTGCCTTCATCCACCCACTCGCTATCAGTCCGCTCAGATTCAATGCGCGCGACGTATTTGTCGAGCCATGCGAGCCACTCCCCAGTGGCTTTGCTGGTAGCCAGGCGCTCAGGTTCGGGTGTTCCACTGAGGAGCCCCGCAATGAAGGCTTCGAGTGCGCTGGTGTCACTGTTATCGTCCCCTTTCACCATGCTCGGGGAGAAGAACGCCAGCTTTCTGAACGTTCCGTGGAAATCAAGTCTCTGGTTCTCCATAATGTCCAAGAGAGGTTGGAAGATCGCGTGCTCATCTGAGGGGTCCCTGCGGCGGAGTGCAAGGCGGCGGCGAAATGCATTGGCATATTCAACGGAGTAAGTCGACTCGATGACTTGTTCCATTTTAGATTTGGTCTCTTCGATGCCAGATGTGCGCCATTTAGAGATAGTTTCATCGTTGACATCGTCCGCAAAACCTTTCAGTACGGCTTTATTGCCCTGCGCCATTTCAGCGCCGATCAAGGGACCAAGCGCATTGAGCAAGGCACGGCAAGCATAGAGACTGCAAAAAATTGAGCTGGGGGTAAGGTGTTATGATGATAGAAACTGACATCATGTTAGGTTGTTGCTACAGAACTCTGGTCAGTCAAATAAACCAGGGGCAAAAATAGCTCACACTTACATTGTAAGCATATCGACCTTCTTGGTCGGAGTGGTTACACACATGCTGGGGATCAAAGACATCCATAAATGCATATGGACCTAGGAGAAAATGAACCACCTGCAAGTAGCTAGTTGGTTTGTACTTACCATAGTCGATAGTGAGTCCTGCTATCGATACACTGCAGAAATATCAGCAACCTGCATTATATAATGTCAAGAAACTTGCTTGTCGGTATTAATGACGCCGTGCATAAACCCATATACCTGCCACGCTGCAGCCATCTTGGCGTTTCTCCGTGCCACTTCAAGAACCAGCTCCTTCCCCCAGGCGTTGCCAGTGCCAAAATTGATGTTATTGAGCTTGAGGATGCGCTTTACTGTCCATTCTCCCAGAATGCGGAGTGCTTCGTAGTTTGCGGCCTGCTGTCCACCACCAAAGAAGAACATTGAGCCAGAGGGAGGGGAAAGTGCTTCAAAGTTGCCTATTCGGACGAAAGTCTCCGCAACTCGGGCCGTCACACATGCCTTCTCTAGCCGTTCGCGTATGACAGAGACCTCAGGCAGATATACCAGAGAAAGTGCCCGAGTTGTTGGAATACCCAAGGCATGCATTGCTAGCGGAGCGTGACATCATGGTTGCAAATGCAACAACAGGCCAAGCGCACCTTCAGAGCACAGATATTCACGAATGGACGAACGAAGGACCGCAAGGCCATCTGCCATACGAGAGAACGGCGTTCGACCCGCCCCTTTGAGCTGGACCTCATACGTCGTGTCAGGGTCAGCTGGATGGGGAGTGACAACTGGCAGGGGTATTACGAAGCCGTTCCAGAGTGTAAATTCACATACTCACGGATTGAAATTGCTCGTCCGTCACCTAGTTGTCCTGCCCACGAACCAAACTGATGACCGCTGTACCTGAGCGACCAGGGGGCGAAACCATTGCTACCGGTGTCCAACAGATCAGGGGACATGAGGGATACATGGCCACCAAGGACATCTACGAGCTCCTGGCGAGCACGCTGAGCCTCCAGAGAAGATGGCGGTGCTTCTGCATTACTCAGTGTCGATGGTACCAGAGCGGGTTGTAGGGTGTCAAATGCGTCCCCATAATCCAAGAGTGGCAAGCAGTCGTTGATGCAGGTTTCGGACAGTGCAATGAGCTGTCTCTTTTGGTTCCTTGTCACGGGGACGTGTTCACGTAGGGGAGCTTTGTCGTCGGATGATTCCAGCGGAACCTTTGCTTCGCGATCGCTCAGCCATTTCTCAATGTACTGACCCTTATCGTGGACGTGCTCTTGTGAGTCCGGAGGGGTGATTTCGTATGGAAACTCGAGAGGCATCGGGTTCACGTATGAAAAGTGGGCTTCCGGGGACATTAGCCTTGCACGGCGCTGAATGCTTGGTGACTTGGAAATCACATCATGGAAGAATGTTGCAGGGTCTGGAGTGCGTGGTTCTGGGGTGAGGTTGTGGGTCAGAATGTGTGACGCAGGTGGCAGAGGTAGCTTTGAGATGGGAACTTTTGTCATTGTGATCTTGTTCAGAGCTCGGGTGGAAGCTCTCATCTCACAGTGATCGGAACGGAGAAAGAAATCCAATCGTCGATGTGACGTCAGCAGCAAATGTTGGCAGAGGCCCCTCCCTCACCGCTTCATGTCCTACGCACACACTCGGACCCAGTCACGACCATCTTCTGTTCGACTGACAACGAAAGAATATACTCAGGCGATGCGAAAGGCCGCGTAGTCCTCACATCCACTCGATCCCTCAGACCTACCGCAAGCTGGCTCGCGCACACAGACGCCCTTCTGGGCATCGAAGAGTTCATCGAGAAAAATCAGGTCTTCACGTCCGTCTCGCTTTGATCTTCATTAACATTACTTATGTTCTGATTTCTGTGTCTGCCATGGCGGTCAATAGACATGGCAGGGATAACAAGATCCATGTCTGGCAGCGCCCAGAAGAGTCGATACCGTCCATCCGACAGGGTGGAGCAGCGACATTGACGGAGTCCTCCACGCCTATGTTGTCCTACTCAATAGATGTCAATGCTTTGAACTACTGTCGGTTCTCACTCCTAATACCCTCACCAGACGCCGCAAGAGAGGGAACGGCTCTTATTGCGGTTCCAAACCTCGTGGAATCTTCGCTGGTAATGGCCGTTGTGTCTATTTATTGGCAAGAGTGGGGTAAACAACCTACTTAGGCAGATATATGGACACTTCCTCATTTGCAGAGACTTCATGCTGCAATTGGAGACTCCCAGAATACTAAGTTTTCTGATGGCCGGTCCGGTGCTAAGACAGGTAACTCTTATGTTATGTACACGTTAGGATGATTTGATACAATATATCTAGGCATCATCATGGCCATGCATTTGTTTTATGCACTCCAGATCTTGCCATCCACATCCACAGTACCTATGGAGCTACGTCTCCTTTGTGCATACGAAGATGGAGGGGTCATCCTTCATAGGCGCGTGGCACCGTCGGGAACACAGACAATCGAAGGTAAAGGGTGGGAAGCAATATGGCGATGTAAATTGCACGTCGAGTCAGGTTTGTCGGTTCATGTCCCAGAAATACTGCAGACCGGATGACCTCTTATCATAGTTATGGCGATGGCGGTATCCAAAGATTCTCGCTTCGCTCTGACAGTTTCTGCCGATCACTTGGTCGGAAAGTATGACTTGGTGAGCTAGGAGTATTCACCTTTTCGAGTATAATTCGACGGACTGGGTCATTTCCCAGACATGCGGGAAAACAGAGACCGGCACACTTGATCCCGGCACTGTTTTTCGAACAAAGAATCCAGGGAACGGTGCCGTTGCTATTCGTGATGATGGCCGTGTATGCGCTGTGGGTGGTTGGGATGGGAAGTGAGTTCCTGCCCAAGTGAAAGGGATGAATGATTTATGTTCTTTAGGGTGAGACTTTACTCAACCAAATCGTTCAAATCTCTCGGCACCTTCGTGCATCATAAACAAAGTTGTCAAGCTCTCAAATTTGCCTCTGATGTGAGTGTAACAGACAAGAATGAAGGCGACGAAGACGACATGACTCTCGCTGAAAAGCGTCAAAGAAGTCGGTGGCTTATTACAGCAGGCAAAGATGCCAGGGTATCTATCTGGGCCCTCATGAGTTTTGAGAAAACTCCGTAGAAGAAACATGGTTAATATTGCTCTCCTGAAGATCAGTGGGTAGGAAATGATGTAGATAGGACAACAGCAGACTAGCCGCCTTTGTTACTCTAGTGACCAGACGGTCTATGAGGCAAGCTACGGAACGACTATCAAGTACTCCAGACACTCAGCAGTATTGCGTAACACTAACAGTCACCATCGTTCTGGGTAGTCCAATGACACTCCTCAAGTTCAGGTAAGTACTATGGGCCTATTTATGAAGTGACCACGATCGTGATATGGTGTGGCAGGTATTGTATGTGGTTCTGTGACCTGCGAGGAATCAGACACCACAGTATATTCAGCTTACCAGAACGTACACTCTTCAGATGCTCTCAAATCTTTAGGGCACCGGAGCCCAATTAGGATTACTTAACTATGACTGCTGAAAGCCAGTTCGTCTCCACCGAAGATTTGTCTGTCGTCGATGTCAAACCTGGACCCCTATGTCGCCATCTACCAGATTTGAGGTGGACATCACTGAGATGCCAGAAGAAATCCAACACACAATGAAGAAGCGTGCGAATGGAACCATGTGTATAACCAGTCCGATGAACAGGAGGAGATTACTTAAAAAGACAAGCGATTACTTCAAGAACGCGAGCAGTTCAGTTGTCTAGTTCGACCCTGTGACGGTTTGATGGCAAGCAATATCATTCCCAAGATTTAAGGCCTTCTTCGGTGGAATTCCAGCTGTTGAAGTAAACTGTGTCAGCTTTGAATGACCAAGATGTATAGGAGGAATACATGCCTCAACCATTCATGGTATGGCGAAGTGTGTGTTGGAATGTGCATAGTTATCAAAGGATTCCTAAAATTTCGCCTGGTGCAGCCTGGTCGCTTGGGTCGTAATTACTGTTTCATCCGGTATCATCGGAGTCAATACAGATACTTATCCAGATCACCTTAGGGGAACGGTATACAAACGACTATCTTCCTTTATATAAGAGAATAGTCAGGCTTAGGGAGACCAAGATCAACCACGACGACTGCCGAAGCATAGATCGACATGGATTCAAAATGTTTACCACATTCTACGTACAATGCATAAAGGTGGAATGACTCGAACGGCCACTTTACAGGAACTGAGGACAGGGGATAACTGACTTTACTCATCGCTAAATCTGCTTGTGATGGAACATTCAAAGGAATCCGGTTGCCTAATAGAATCCATTCCGTAAGTTTGCCTCAATACGCAGGGTTGACAATGTTAATCTCACCCAACAATCCCGCGTCGGAAGGTCGTGTCAACCTCGATATCCTTGCCCGAGGGGTCTTTGACTTTCTCAAATCGAAGGGCGGCGAGCATCACTGCCGCTGCGGCCCACAGTGAATTGTCCAAAAAAAAGCGTCCAGGACAAATTCTGTTGCGTATTACTCATTCGTAGGATATCTCATGTCAGTGTGCTACGTACCTCCTTCCAAAACCAAAATACTTTAAGACACTTTGTTTTGCCTCCGGTTTAAGCTGCCCGTCTGGCGTAAGGTACCGGCTAGGGTCAAATTTCTCTGGGTCACTGTGCTCTGAAGTTCTCATTGCCCTATTTCCTTTTGTTTAACTAGGGAGAAACTGAGTCCCGTTGACGCACCAAGCATTGAATATGACGATACATCCTGGTGTGCAGCCGCGTGAAATAATCCTACAGAAAATGTTTGGGTAACATACGTACCTTTCGGAATATAGTATCCCTCATAGATGTCACTCGTAGTAGTGGCATGGGGTACACCTAAATTTCTTGTTAGGTAGGCTTATAGAAAAGCTGTGTTCGAGACCTAGCGGAACGACAGGTCTCCACCGCAGGACTTCATATAGGATAGCTTGCAAATAAGGCAGTCGCTCTTTGTATTCGAAGGTGGGTAGCACCCCCTTGCCAACAACGGTGTCCAGCTCTGCGTGGACTTTGGCTTGAACATCAGGGTTAAGTACCATGGCCAGCACTAGGACCTTCAAAGTAGAGGATGTCTGAAGGAAGGGTTATATTCAAGAAAGCAGAATAGAAGGGGATGTGTCCCTACACTCTCTGATGCAACTGGTAGTCAACGCCAGTGCTTTAGCTGACCATGAATATCAGTGAAGAGGGAGATGCACTCATAAAGATACCGGCAGAAGCTAGCTTCCCATCCGACTCTTCAACGTCACCATGTGTCATAATGTCGGCAACTAGGCTGGGTTGCAACAAGTTGGATTCCTGCAAAGATGAACGCATGTGTGAAGTAAAAGTTAGCAACGACATACCATTTCTTTCTTTGCCATGGAATATGGTATTTCGGATACGGTCTTCATGATATCTTTGGCACGTGACGCAGCTTTTTTAAATCCAGCCCCAGGAAACCATGACGGAAGATATTCAACTGGGTGAAGACCTCCTGAGCATCAGAATTCTTTCAAAGACGGGCTCACACTAACGCATCGGTAAAGCCATCAGCAAACCAATTCGTTCGCTTGTTGTTTCCTTGCCTATCACCTCGGCTAGGCTATTAGCCAGTGTGATGAGCGGATCATCTTCTCCATCCACCCTGCGACCATATGTGAACTCAAGAGAGGTGGCACTAGTGTAACTGTCGACCATTAAGATACCTGCGGATGGCCTAAAGGAGAATCAGAGCACATACAAGTCGAAATGTTCACGCCAATTTATGCTATCGCGTCGCATATTTTCCAGAAGTTTGCAAGCGTTCCTGAGGTGTAAGTCATAATACCGATCAACAACGTCGTGCCGAAGACTAGCGTGTAGGATCTTTCTGTGCGTTTTCCACTCATTGCCATATGGAAGAAGTCCCGACATGCGATTCGTGCCCAAGCTGTTGAAAATAAGTTCATAACTATAAACTATTTCAGTGGTATTGATATGAAGCTCACATTCGATAAAGTGGTGATTGTGGACGATCCGAGTAAATGGATGGCCGCTGGTCGCCCAGAATTCGTCCGACCCTTTCGGAGTTCACGATAATAAAGTCTTGACCAAAGATGCGAGAGTAGACAATGTCTCCTATACATAGATAAGTGTGTAGTTACGCAATACCCGAAGTTGACTGGAAGTACAAACCGTAAGTCTTGCCCCACTCCGTGTAAGTCAAATGCGGTTCCTTCATGTCAATGTCAAGTGCATTCCCAATGATAGGAAGCCTTCTGGGACCGGGAGGGCAAGGTAGATCAGATTTCCCAATGATTATGCGAACTACAAGCCACAGGCCAATCGTGATCGCGCACGCTGCACCAATGGAAAGAGGAGAAGTCATTGTCTGTTACAAAACCGAGCAAAGCTGAGAATCAGAAGTATGGGCTAGAATTGAGGACATGTCATTTTTATAGGACCCCAAGCATTTTGATAGAAAGGTGAGGAAAATGGCTTAGAGCAAGCAAGTGGGTTGCCAGAGTTAATCTGAAACAACCTGTGGTCTGTAGAAGTAGTTGGCACGTCAAAGGAGGCACTGAACGTTATCAGCGAATGAGACTGGTGGCTCTGACGTTCCATAGGGTACATGGGCCCACTTTGGTTCGTTCCCTTAAGTGCCGGGTCTATTGGTCCGGCTGGGGCCATCAAGACGATCACCACTAGCTCGCAAACAGTGAAGCCATGGGGTGTGAAATTCGATTATTCGGTTCTAATAGTGAGCTCATCGACTTACTGGTGCCTTCCCCCCAGCTCGCAACCCCAAGGAGTCAAAGGGAGAAGATCACCACCATGTTCTTGTCGGGCTGTGTAGCTTGCAGTGTGACAAGCATAAACCACCGCTAATACTTTTTAGAAGAAAAACTTGAGGTTCGATCATCATTAGGGAGATTGTGAAACAAGACCGTCACAAAGAAAATAGAACTAGGCCTATTAAAACGTCTTTTGAGCCTTTGAGAAATTCGGTCTAATTTAGAACAACTATCCCTTTTCTGAAAGGTGTTTCCAGAGAACGTTAGGCCGAGTTGTTGACTCGTCTCTCACGCGTACATACTAAAAGGGCCATCTGCAAAGGACCATCTGCAAGTCCGAGTCTATTCCTTAGCGGTATCCATGGAATCTGAAACTAACCTAAAATGGAATGAACGCTTCCCTGAACACGTACGGCTTACATAAGCGATAAGACCTCAAGTCATCTGCTAAGACGACTGAAATGAAACATGTGGTTGGCAGAAGCTGCATCTGTAACAATATTTCTTCTTTCTTTTCTTGTGACTACAACACCTTTTTTCCACGACTATAGCACTCTTTTGTTTAAATCTTTTTTTATCCTTTTGTGACCCATTTTTCAGTCATTTTAGTACTATTTACTTAGGATAACATCTGTTCCATCCATCATCATCATGCTGAGGTGCATGCATTGATGCACATTGGGAGTGGAGGTGGTAGGGTATGAAGATGACTGAAGCATGGCTGCTATGGCATGAAATTTGCACATTTATTTTCTGTGGTTGCACCACTGTGCTCATCTCACCACACTCATCCTTAAGTACCTCATTCACACAAGCACAGCAAGATGAACAGAAAACAAGCACAATTAATCAAATATAGGAACAAATAAATCATTGCATGTAAGTACAAGGAGTCAAGAGAAATAAAATAAGCATCAGGATTAAACCTGTCAACATTGAACTTGAAGAAGACAGTGTCTGCATTGTGCTCACCATTGTAAATACCCCCAGATTTGGTGACAACATTAGCAATGAATTTGCATTCCAGGAAACAAGTTGTTGGCTACCTTGAGTGTCAATACAATGTCATTTTGGCTGAGGAGTCTCATATCAAGTGTAACCCTTGGTTCAGGGACAACTGGGTTCATGCCTTGCTTTACTTCATCCCACCAACTGGCCATGCCCTCAGAGGGATGGACATTGAGTTGATGTGTTGCTTATTGCCATGTGTTGACATGATTTCTGTTATTGGCAAGGCAGATTCCTTGACCCCAAGTGAGCCCAGGGGTTTCAAGAAATGCATCATGGAAGACATTGAACACTACAATACCTCCATTTACAACTTCCCCTATGACATTGAAAATGATGATAAGGAGACCATCCAAGACAACAGTGAGCTGTGGGCTCTTTTACCTTTTGCCATCATTGGTTTGGAGGAAGTAACTAACTTAGACAGGAAAGTAGTCCACATGAGAAGATACCCTCAGAGTATTGCTGAGGTTGACAACCTGAAGCACTCAGACTTCAGCAGGCTCAGGAGTGCTCTCTTGAACTCTCATCTTAGTGGCTTGAAGTTGCTCACTCATGATATGCTCTATGAGACATGCCATATCAAGAAACTTTCTAGGATAGTACATTCAGATATACATGATTTGTCTATCCTCCCTGAGGAGCTTGCTATCCAGAGTGTGCACCTCAAGGAAGAGTCTCTCAGAAATCTGGAGAGCTGCTTGGCTGCACAAGGATCACAGGCTAAGTTCAAAGAGTGATCAAATTGATAGCAACAATGCCCCAGGCTTGAAAGATATGTAGTGGAAGACAGTGGGGTTGACTCTCCACCAAGTCTTTGTGCACCATTTCCTCTTTCATTAAGAAACCAATCAGATTGTGTCAAATATGCTAATTACCAACATCTGAGTAGTGCATAAGAAATGAAAGATCACAAATCAAAATCAGAAACTTCTTCCCTACTCATGAAAGACTATTCAAAAGTCAAAGGTCATGGATTGGGTGCAAATGAGGCATCCTCATTGTCTCTGTCTGCAACTTCCTTTGGACTCAAAGGCCCTGTAATAGGTCCTTCAGATTGATGAGGCCATGTAGGTTGTGCATTCATGTTCACTACACAAGGTATGGTCAGTTAGCACCTACTGTGAAAGATGGAGGTGCACAATGTACTGTCCTTGTGCAGAAGGCCAGCCTACCAGAGTTGATTGATTCAGGCAAAGATATATAAAATAGTAATAGGTCATGCTCTCTTGCCTAAGATGCATTAGTTACTGTCAAGTAAAAAGCCTTAGTGTGACATTACCTGTCCCAGCCACAGTGCCAATCTTAAGGTCAACAATGGAACTCAACAAATTGGCAATCTCCTCTTCATCACTAAGGGCTTTAATGATTGTTCTCACAATGTCTGGTGCAATCTTTCAAGCTCTGAAAATGTGTTTTGGGACAGGGTTTCATGTCACTGTTCCTAAAAATAAAGATTACTGATACTATGATGACTAGTAGATATATACCAAACCAAAAGTTACAGTCAGTGGCACTGGTCTTTTGCTGTCCCTTAAAATGAGTGAGAACAACATCATTAGGGCACACAGCACTGGAAAGCTTGAGTTTTAAACTGAGCAACAGAAACATTGCAATGTTTGCAACATTTTCATTGTGTGCCTTATAACATGGGATGGAGTGTGGTGGTGCACTTATGCTGGGGGGGCATTTGTGGGGTGTGGTCCTGGCTTTCTATTGAGCTCTGGGGCAAGATCTGAGATGCAGTGGTTCCCATTCTATGAGCCAAATACTAAGGCTCACTCATTGCAACATTTTTGTTGCTAACATTATTATATGGTAAAAGTGACAATTATTAGTAAGTAGTGTATCCTCCCTTAGCTTTTATCACCTCCTGTACCCTTCCAGGCATGCTTTCAATAAGACCTTGACATGTGAAGACATCTATTTTCTCCCATTCCTTCTCAACTCTCTTCCATAGCTCAAGAATTCCTTTGGGGGGGGTTGGGTAGAATGCCACCTTTCTTTTCAGTACAACCCATAAATGTTCAATAGGGTTAAGGTCAGGAGATTGTGCAGGCCAACTCATGACCTCAAATTCATGGTCCTCAAACCACTGCTTGGCCTTCCTACTGGTGTGCCTGAGGTCATTGTCTTGCTGAAAAATGACATCTTCAGAAGATTTGTCAAAATATTGAAGAGAATGTTGAAGTTCATCTTCTAAAATCTGTGTGTAGAGATCAGCATCCATCCTACCATCAATCTTGCAGGCCATCCTAACACCCTCCCAAGTCATACAGCCCCACATCATCAAGGAACCTTCACCAAACTTGACAGTCCCCTGCACTAGCCTATCACTGAGGCCCTCCCCAGGCTTCTTCCACACCCACTTTCTGCCATCTGACCCTAGCCTATTTATCTTGGTCTCATCTGACCAGATAACCCTCTTCCAGTCCTTCACAGTCCAGTCTTGATGGCTCAGAGCAAAGTCTACCCTATTCTGCCTATGATGCTTTGAAAGTAGAGGTCATTTTTGCTTCACCACAGCTTTCATGCCAGCTTTCCTTAGGTGATGACAGACTGTTTGGGAGGAGATATGTATGTTCTTCATGTCCTGAAGTGATTGAGTGACCTCCACAGCATTTTCAGCCTTCCCAGATCCAATTACAGTGGCTCAAAAAACTGTCCACATGTTTGCATGTTTTACATTAGTTATGACTAAACGCGATAGCCCCTAACCCTAGCCCTAGCCCATGAGTGTATGGAATGACATACTTACTCTTGGCTTTCTATTGGTCCATGAATCAAGTGATTTGGGTAGGAATTGATAGAGTAGCAGCCATTTGGAAATGACATGTCATGCAGACAGTTGTTTGACTTAAAGTTTTGATTATATATATTGACCCTGGCATGCTGTGATATCATTACATACATCCATCAAGGGTTCTATTATGTTACCTTTATGTAATGAGTATGATTCAACATATATAAACCCCACCACCCTCTGCTCATTTTCTCATCATCATCATGAAATCCATTTTCACCTCTCAAAGACAAAATATCATCTCTCTTGCCTCTCTTGGCCTGTCTACTAGGAAGATTGCCTCACAGACTGGCCTAGAGAAGTCTACAGTATCCCAGGTTCTTCAGGAAATCCAACCAGAGAGGCCTAGGCTTCATGGTGATTGCCCTTCCAAGCTTTCCTCCATCAACAAAAGGGCCATTGTCCAGCAAATCCTTACTGGCAAGGCCAAAAATGCTGTTCAAGCCACTCATTTCATCAACTCTATTGTTGATAGTCCTGTTTCTTCTCAGACAGTGAGGAATACCCTCAAAGAAGCCTCATTGAAGGCTGTGGTGAAGCAGAAAAAGCCATTGCTTTCTACTGGTCACAAAAAGAAGAGGTTAGCCTTTGCTCTCAAGTATCAGCATTGGAGTGTGGAGGACTGGAAAAGAGTTATATGGTCAGATGAGACCAAAATCAACAGGATTGGGTCAGATGGACAAGAGTATGTGTGGAAAAAGAAGGGTGAAGGGCTTATTTCCAGAGAGGTCAAAGGTACAGTCAAGTTTGGAGGAGGTTCACTCATGGTTTGGGGATGTATAGGGTGGAATGGTGTTGCAGTCTTGAGTGAGGTTGAGAGAAGGATGGATGCTGAACAGTATGTGGCCATTTTGAAGCAAGGGTTGCTTCAAAGCAGAAGATGACATTATCTTTCAACAAGATAATGACCCCAAGCATACCTCTAAAAGAGCCCAGAAGTGGTTTGAAGAGCAGGTTATCAAGCTTCTAGACTGGCCTGCACAATCTCCAGACCTCAACCCAATTGAACACACTTGGAATCACCTCAAAAAATCTCTCTCATGTTATGAGAGTGCTCCTACAGGAGTTCATCAATTGTGGGAAAGGGTGGTAGTGGAGTGGGGGAAGATTTCTGTGGAAGAGTGTCAAAAATGGATAGGAAGCATTCCTAGAAGGGTTGAAGTAGTTATCAAGGCCAAAGGAGCTCATACCAAGTACTAGATAGTTGGATTTTTGTAAAGTCAAAAAACTGTCCGCATGACATGTCATTTTCAAATGGCTGCTATTCTATCAGTTCTTATCCACATCAGTTGATTCTTGGACCAATAGAAAGCCAAGAGTAAGTATGTTATTCCATACACTCATGGGTTAGGGCTAGGGTTAGGGGTTATTGTGTTTGGTCATAGATAATGTAAAACATGCAAACATGCAGACAGTTTTTTGAGCCACTGTAATCACATGGCATGCCAAACATCAGTGGGGGTAATGATGGAAGGACAACCAGGAGAGCATTTTTCAAGAGTAGAACAATGCTGGGAATGTATTCAACTGATGGTGCTATAGTGGACACCAGTAGTAATGGAGATTTCCCTGAGAGAATGTCCCTGCTAAAGTTGAGAAATGATAGTATCAGTTGCAAAGAAGGGGATAGCTTTGGGCATAATGGTGGGTGAAATTTTTACTGTTTGGTGTTGTTTGTGATCTGGTGAACCACTTAGCAGATCATGTGACATATTACATCAGCATTCCCACCATAAATACATGCTCCATGCCTGGATTTGATCTCACAGATCATTAGCAACAAAAATGTTGCAATGAGTAGGCCTTAGTATTTGACTCATAGAATGGGAACCACTGCATCCCAGATCTTGCCCCAGGGCTCAATAGAAAGCCAGGACCACACCCCACAAATGTCCCCCCTAGCACAAGTGCACCACCACACTCCATCCCATGTTATAAGGCACACAATGAAAATGTTGCAAACATTGCAATGTTTTTGTTGCTCACTGTACATTGCTACCAGGAATAAGTAGTTGCTAATCTGGCTGAGGATTGTTGGATGTTGTGGACAGCTTCTACCAGTCATTAAAATATGTGAAAACTTGGGGAAACCAACCATGAATTTGATCAGTCATCTACTCATGCATCCAAGCTATGTTGATCTGGATTGGTCTCTGAATATAGCAAAAATAGTTTTTCAAGTGCTGAATAAATCTTCTCTCTGCAGGAGCTTGAGGCAGAGGATCCTCCAACAGGTTCTCATTTGCCTTTATCAGAGTAAGAAACCACATGAGTGAAAACAAATGTGGAACTTACATTGAGTCTACAAGTCACAATAGCAACTGAGCCAACATGAAACATTTGATCAGAAACTTGATGATGTGCACTGAATGAAGTCTGAAGTCAATTGGATAAATTAGATAGTAATCCTGAGATGCCAATAACCTACTTACCTTGCACTCATCAGCAATAGTAGTATTAGATGTTGATCTTGTAGCAGGCCTTGAAGTTTTTGTTACCTTTGTTGCCAATGCCTCTCAACAGGGATTGGGCTGAGACATGCTTGGAAGTCAAACTCTGAAAGATCTTGGTGACATTTGATGAGTCAGAATAGTGGCTGGTTGCAATTGAACTTGGGCTGCTGGCATTTGATCTACATTAGAGTGCTTGCTCATGCTGGGTGAGAATTCCCAGCAGTGGGAAGCATCATCAGCCTTTGTTGCAGCTTCAGTCTCCCTTACTGCCCCTACAAATGTCCAAAGAAGGCATGAGTGCAGAGAAACAATAAATGTAACAAGGTCAGCAGTCAAACACAATGCATTTTAAGCAAACTAGCTACATATGCTTGTGCATCAATAGGTGGAATGATAATGCAGCTAATGCCTGGCATCACAGGCATGCCTGAGTGCATCAAATGGGTTCTGCAATTGAAATGTCAACATTCTTCACTGCATGGCATTCAATATGTATGGTCTCAAATACTAGATACTGATCCAAACCCCATTCTGCTGGTGTCAACCCAAAGTTGTCTAGCACAATATTCTGCATGTCTACTTTATGAAGACCAGCAAAAAAATGACCTCCTCATTGCTCCAGAAGAGGTTTCAATGTGAGGGTACAAGTATCACCTCATGGTTGATATGTTTTTGTTGTTAAGATGTGATTGCATCAGCTGTATCATTATCTGGTTCCTAAGCCAGATTGGAATCTTTGTGGTTTTCATGCTTATGATAGATGCCATGCTGCATTTGACCTAAAAAGTGCAAATTCTGTAGTTCATACTGTTACAATTTTCTTTCCTTATCTAATCTTTTTCATCACATGACCTTCCCATGGTCACATGCTTCTCATTACATAATCCAACAGACACTTCATGGACTACCATCTTGCTATTTATGGGGACAATCCCCTATTCATGGACACACTCAGCAGACTCAGGACATACCTGCAATTACCAGTATGTTTTCCCCTTTTCTGTATTTCTACTATACCTGTACAATACATGGTTTGCACCCTTCACACTTTCCAGCGTGAACCCCTAACTTTCACATGATTGTGATGCATTGACTTGTACAGACTCATATCTATGTGCACTGGAGTCAGATTGACTCCATTTCTTCATAGACATTGTTCTACTCTTATGGACTAACCATTGTATGCCTCATATAGCAGTTTTCCATTGTTCCCCATAGTCAGTACTGCTATTGTTTCATGTAGTATTTAGACCAGATGAAGATGTGCAATATTCCCCATCTTTTGTCTCCTTTGCACTACCCTCTGAATACTACCAACATCTGGCTTACTCTTAAACATCTGTCCAGTTGTTCTTCTCTGTGGTACCAAGGATTCTTGCCACTTCATGCAATGACTCATAAGGCTTCAGGGGCTTACTCACTAAGCAGCCAGATTAGCAGAGCATCAGGACCCTTAGGAGGCCTGTAGAGTGCTTAGTCAGCAGCTCTAAGGTTAGGGTTAGCAAGCATTGGTTTTGAAGGCATTCAAGGCTTGTCTTATCAACAAAGCCTTAACAGAAGACAAAAGATATTGCTTCTTTGTTGGTGTCATCATATGCTGACCCCCTGTTGTGCCCAACACAGCAGTCAACCACCTCTGACAACTTACCACTGGCAGTATAAATCCCTATACCTCTAAAAAGGTGTAGTTCCCCTATCCTTTGGGATACATTATTCACTCTAGCCCAAACACCTCTAGTGCTACTGCTCTCACCCAGGTGGTACCCACTAGTCTCATCTCTTGCCCACCATGGTCAAGAAGTTCTTAGTCTGGTCAAGCTCTAGCCTGTCTAGCAAGTTTTGACCCCCTGTTCCTAAAAGAACAGTTCATACACTGCAGTTACCAACATGATTTGGCCTAGGAGGTAATACCCCATTGCCACCCCTAGTATCAACCAAAGACCTGTTGTCTGCACTTTCTCAGCTACAGCCCATGAAAAGCTCCACTGCTCATGCTGGCACTGCATCATCAATCAAGGTAGACATTGATCCAGTTGTTCCAGATCAATATTCTTCATATTGGGAGAAACAGAAAGAGGACTCTGACATGGATTCATTAGACACCCCAATCACAGATCCCCTACAGCAATCTACAGTGGCTCAAAAAACTGTCTGCATGTTTGCATGTTTTACATTATCTATGACCAAACACAATAACCCCTAACCCTAGCCCTAACCCATGAGTGTATGGAATAACATACTTACTCTTGGCTTTCTATTGGTCCAAGAATCAACTGATGTGGATAAGAACTGATAGAATAGCAGCCATTTGAAAATGACATGTCATGCGGACAGTTTTTTGACTTTACAAAAATCCAACTATCTAGTACTTGGTATGAGCTCCTTTGGCCTTGATAACTACTTCAACCCTTCTAGGAATGCTTCCTATCCATTTTTGACACTCTTCCACAGAAATCTTCCCCCACTCCACTACCACCCTTTCCCACAATTGATGAACTCCTGTAGGAGCACTCTCATAACATGAGAGAGATTTTTTGAGGTGATTCCAAGTGTGTTCAATTGGGTTGAGGTCTGGAGATTGTGCAGGCCAGTCTAGAAGCTTGATAACCTGCTCTTCAAACCACTTCTGGGCTCTTTTAGAGGTATGCTTGGGGTCATTATCTTGTTGAAAGATAATGTCATCTTCTGCTTTGAAGCAACCCTTGCTTCAAAATGGCCACATACTGTTCAGCATCCATCCTTCTCTCAACCTCACTCAAGACTGCAACACCATTCCACCCTATACATCCCCAAACCATGAGTGAACCTCCTCCAAACTTGACTGTACCTTTGACCTCTCTGGAAATAAGCCCTTCACCCTTCTTTTTCCACACATACTCTTGTCCATCTGACCCAATCCTGTTGATTTTGGTCTCATCTGACCATATAACTCTTTTCCAGTCCTCCACACTCCAATGCTGATACTTGAGAGCAAAGGCTAACCTCTTCTTTTTGTGACCAGTAGAAAGCAATGGCTTTTTCTGCTTCACCACAGCCTTCAATGAGGCTTCTTTGAGGGTATTCCTCACTGTCTGAGAAGAAACAGGACTATCAACAATAGAGTTGATGAAATGAGTGGCTTGAACAGCATTTTTGGCCTTGCCAGTAAGGATTTGCTGGACAATGGCCCTTTTGTTGATGGAGGAAAGCTTGGAAGGGCAACCACCATGAAGCCTAGGCCTCTCTGGTTGGATTTCCTGAAGAACCTGGGATACTGTAGACTTCTCTAGGCCAGTCTGTGAGGCAATCTTCCTAGTAGACAGGCCAAGAGAGGCAAGAGAGATGATATTTTGTCTTTGAGAGGTGGAAATGGATTTCATGATGATGATGAGAAAATGAGCAGAGGGTGGTGGGGTTTATATATGTTGAATCATACTCATTACATAAAGGTAACATAATAGAACCCTTGATGGATGTATGTAATGATATCACAGCATGCCAGGGTCAATATATATAATCAAAACTTTAAGTCAAACAACTGTCTGCATGACATGTCATTTCCAAATGGCTGCTACTCTATCAATTCCTACCCAAATCACTTGATTCATGGACCAATAGAAAGCCAAGAGTAAGTATGTCATTCCATACACTCATGGGCTAGGGCTAGGGTTAGGGGCTATCGCATTTAGTCATAACTAATGTAAAACATGCAAACATGTGGACAGTTTTTTGAGCCACTGTATGTCAGTTCATACTCAGATAAACTTTGATGGATGTAATCCATCCTGAGTACTGTTGATGGTTGCTGTCAAATACAGCTGGTTTGTTGAGCCTGAGCTCTCTGCCTTTGGCCTTACTGTCACCCATAGAGTCATGACCACTACCTCCAATTGGTCCTTGAGCATGGCCTTTACCCTTTTTGGCAGCCTTCAATACCTTAGTTCAGTACCAGTAAATTATCTCAGTGAGTGATGGCTGGTGCCCAGCAAATGGATCTTTGATCAAAGCTCCTGCCAAAGCTTCTGCAAGTATGTCAGCTATCACTTCTTCTTTGATGATTGAGATCAGGAGATCAGATCTTTCTGAAAGCACTGAGTGTGAAAGTGAGTTGGCTAGTGGGGTTACAAGAGAGCCATTGTCCAAATCTGGATCCTTCCATTCTCAGTACATTGAAAAGTCAGAACCTTCCTGTGACAGGTTGACATCTACTCAAATAGGGGAAGAGGTACCAGCAATGAACACACCAGGTACATGAGGGTTGGAGCTAGAGGCTTGCAATGAGTTGTCCTTCTGTGAGCTTGAGACAGGTGGGAGAGGGATTATTGCTCCTAGACCAAAATGTGGGATGGGAACTGGGGGGTGACTTGTTCACTTAGAAACAGGGGGTCAAAACTTAGCATTGGAACTAGAGTTTGACCAAACATACTACTTCCAGATCATGGCAGGCCTAGAAGGGACTAGTGGGTACTACCCAATATAGAGCAGTAGTGCTAGGGGGTTTATTTAGTAATAGACTATCCAAAGATAGGGGTGACTGCACTGGTTAGATATAGGGGATTTATAGTGTGATTCATGCAGAGAGATGAGATCATCAGAGTGACTGCTGCCTGAAGCAGCAGAGCATTGATGTATGGTGATGCTGACAGGGGTGTTGGTGATCCTTCATCTTCTGTTAAGGCTTTGTCATAGAGACAAGCTGAAATACCTTCAGAACCAGTGCCTATAGTGGCTCAAAAAACTGTCCATATGTTTGCATGTTTTACATTAGTTATGACTCAATGCAATAACCCCTAATCCTAGCCCTAGGCCATGAGTGTATGGAATGGTGTGCTTACTCTTGGCTTTCTATTGGTCCAAGAATCAAGTGATTTGGATAAGATGTGATAGAATAGTAGCCATTTGAAAATGACATGTCATGCAGACAGTTTTTTGACTTTACAAAAATCCAACTATCTAGTACTTGGTATGAACTCCTTTGGCCTTGATAACTACTTCAACCCTTCTAGGCATGCTTCCTATCCATTTTTGACACTCTTCCACAGAAATCTTCCCTCACTCCACTATCACCCTTTCCCACAATTGATGAACTCCTGTAGGAGCACTCTCATAACCTGAGAGAGATTTTTTGAGGTGATTCCAAGTGTGTTCAATTGGGTTGAGGTCTGGAGATTGTGCAGGCCAGTCTAGAAGCTTGATAACCTGCTCTTCAAACTATTTCTGGGCTCTTCTAGAGGCATGCTTGAGGTCATTATTGTGTTGAAAGATAATGTCATCTTCTGGAATTCCAGATTTCTCCATGGTTTGAAGCAATGTTTCCTCCAAAATGGCCACACACTGTTCAGCATCCATCCTTCCCTCAACCTCACTCAAAACCCTAACACCATTCCATGCTATACATCCCCAAACCATGAGTGAACCTCCTCCAAACTTGACTATACCTTTAACCTCTCTGGAAATAAGCCCTTCACCCTTTTTTTTTTCCACACATACTCTTGTCCATCTGACCCAATCCTGTTGATTTTGGTCTCATCTGACCATATAACTCTCTTCCAGTCCTCCACAGTCCAATGCTGATACTTGAAAGTAAAGGCTAACCTCTTCTTGTGACCAGTAGAAAGCAATGGCTTTTTCTGCTTCACCACAGCCTTCAATGAGGCTTCTTTGAGGGTATTCCTCACTGTCTGAGAAGAAACAGGACTATCAACAATAGAGTTGATGAAATGAGTGGCTTGAACAGCATTTTTGGCCTTGCCAGTAAGGATTTGCTAGACAATAGCTCTCTTGTTGGTGGAGGAAAGCTTGGAAGGGTGACCACCATGAAGCCTAGGCCTCTCTGGTTGGGTTTCCTGAAGAACCTGGGATACTATAGACTTCCCTAGACCAATCTATGAGGCAATCTTCCTAGTAGACAGGCCAAGAGAGGCAAGAGAGATGATATTTTGTCTTTGAGAGGTGAAAATGGATTTCATGGTGATGATGAGAAAATGAGCAGAGGGTGGTGGGGTTTATATATGTTGAATCATACTCATTACATAAAGGTAACATAATAGAACCCTTGATGGATGTATGTAACAATATTACAGCATGCCAGGGTCAATATATATAATCAAAACTTTAAGTCAAATAACTGTCTGCATGACATGTCATTTTCAAATGGCTGCCATTCCATCACCTCTTATCCAAATCACTTGGTTCTTGGACCAATAGAAAGCCAAGGGTAAGTACTCCATTCCATACACTCATGGTCTAGGGCTAGGGTTAGGGGTTATTGTGTTGAGTCATAACTAATGTAAAACATGCAAACATGCAGACAGTTTTTTGAGCCACTGTAACAGACAAAACATCATCTCTCTTGCCTCTCTTGGCCTGTCTACTAGGAAGATTGCCTCACAGACTGGTCTAGGGAAGTCTACAGTATCTAAGGTTCTTCAGGAAATCCAACCAAAGAGGCCTAGGCTTCATGATGATTGCCCTTCCAAGCTTTTCTCCATCAACAAAAGAGCTATTGTCTAGCAAATCCTTACTGACTGTTATGATTTCTCCATTTTCTTTATTTCTTTACTGCTACCATAACATGCTTATTCATCAACAGACTCTTCAAGGACTTTCTAGACCTATGTGCTCTGCTTACCTATGTCATCCTGGGGTTTGTACCCACTTCACTCCATACTCCAACTGACTACATCATTGGAGCTTTGCTGCAAATAACCCCCTGCCTTTGTACTATTATTACTCCACCACATGTACTATATATATGTACCTCAATGGGGAATTACTCCTCATCAAAATTCTACCTTGTTCCTTGTCATACTTGCTCACTGGTCTTGAGTGTTCTCTAAGACTGTCTATGTCAGTCATCCTAGATGTGGTTCTGTATTGTTCACCAATTACTTACCTCAAAGTATCCTTTAAGGTCTTCCATTTTTGGTCAGCATAGAAGGTTGCTATGCCATTATCGAGTTGCTGGCATAACAAAAGAATTTTGATCACCTGGCTCATGATACATTTGTCATCCCACAAACAACGCTTGTCACTTTTGGAAGAACAACCACCCTCTGAAGAAACAAGCATCTATGATCCATCATAGCATCCCTTTACTCATTTATCTCAACCTTTCTTTGACACTTTGTGCTTGAAGTATCCCAATCATTAAATCCCTCTAATGCTGGGCCATCAACCCCACGTCAGTAACCCCTTTCTACCACATCAGGAGACAGACCACCTGCTCCTCCCAGACCTGGACATATCACAGGACCATCAACCTATGAGGACAAAACTAGAGCCTTCCCTTGACAGTTCCCTCCCTCAGTTCTAATAAACCCTTCAACCCTGACAGTCCAACTATCACCTGAAGTAACTCCACACCTCATCTCTAGCTACTGCACACCTGCACCTGCTGTAACTAGTGAGTCCAAGAATGACCCCAATTTTGGCTTAGTATCAGATAACCCATCAGAAGATATCCCTATCTCAACAGCAGCCAAAGAGTTCATGTCCAAACAACTCACCCAAGCCACAGCCTCACTAGGCCTTACAGACCCCTTCACTGGCCATGACCCCACCACTGCCCAGCTTGCAGCCTGGTACGAGTCAACCTATGGAAAGCCAGGTGCAGTTCACAAACCTTTCCCTCCAGCCCCAAGAAAAGCAAAAGCAAAAGCTACTACTGACAAAGATGATGACAAGCCCTCATCAATGAAAGAAGTCTTAATCAACAAACTGCCCACATTCAATGGCTTTCATCAAGACTTCAGCAGATGGCTAGTCTCCATCAAGACCTACCTAGGAGTCAACTGGCACATCTATAATGAGAACACCAAATGCATCACCTTCACACTTTCATTCATGACAAAGGGAAGTGCAATGGGGTTCAGGGAGAACTACATAGCCAACAACTGGATGGATGAAACTGGGTTTTTCATTCTTGACACATGGACAACATTCAAAAACAAGTTAAAAAATCAATTCCAAATAGGTGATATCAAGGCAATGGCACTGATCCACCTGTTGGTGATCAAGCAGGGCAAGAGATCACTAGACAAGTATGTCACCAATTTTGACAATTATCTAGCCAAGGCTGGGCTTATGGCCAAGGACACCACTGCCACCACATTCTTTGGAAAAGGGCTAGACCCTTCAGTAAGTAGGAAGATATTGGACCAAGGAGAGATTCCACAGACTGTGCAACAGTGGAAGGATGCTGCCATTTCAGTGCAGGCAAGTATTGCCACCTGGAAGGTCTTCAACAAATCAAGTACCTCACAAGATCAGAGTTTCCTGTGGAAGAACTCTAAGAAGGAGGAACTGGTCAAGGATCCCTATGCTATGGATGTTGACAAGTCCTAACAATGTGTTCCCTGTACCAAGACTGCTGGAGTGTGTTTCAGATGCAGGAAGACTGGGCATTACTGGGAAAATTGTCCTGATGAAAAGGCAAAGAAAATCAGGAGGATGAAGGAAGAGCTGGAGATGTTGGAATGCAAGGGTGCATCCAACAATTCCCTTCCCAGTGTGTCCTCAAAGGATTTTCAGTAGGGGAACAGAAGGCTGTGCCTGGTTCCCTAGTTTCTAATTCTTGTAAAGTAGGAATAGTCAACAAGGTCTGCCAATATGAATGAGACCATTTCATTCCCTCACTGGTAGGGATTGTCTACTTGACAGAATACCAAAATGCAGCAGTCTGCACTCTCATCAACTCCAGCACAGAGACTAACTTGATCAATGAACATGTGGTGGACAAGTACAATATCAACAAACAACAGATAGAAGATCTGTTTGAGGTGCATGGTATAGCCAGCCCAACCAGGAGGATGATCACCCATATCATCTTGGTAAAAGTTAAGATCTGGGGAAAGGAAACCAGACTTAAAGCATATGTTTCCTGACTCACTGGTTGGGAGTGGCTGATTCTAGGGATGCCATGGCTATGCAAGGAAAATCCCATCATCAATTGGAAAACCAGAAAGCTCATGGGCTTTGACCTTAAGGACAAAGATTTGCAAATGAAACATTCTGATGCTCCAGTTTTCAACTGCACTTCAATCTCCACCAAGCTGGAAGTGGTCCAGGAACAAAAGGTAGTAGGGCTACCACAGGAGTATACTGACTTCTCCACAGTCTTCTCCAAACAGAGGATACCCCTCCCCCCTCATCAAGAAGGCCTTGACCATGAAATACAATTAATACCTGACTTTATCCCAAAGAAAGTGGTCCCCTATAGGCTCATCCAGGACAAGATGGCCAAGCTCAACACCTTCCTTGAGGAAAACCTGGCCTGCAGAAAGATCCACCCATCCAAGTCACAGTAGGCCTGCCCAGTTTTCTTTGTAGGAAAGAAAGATGGCAAGAAGCAGTTAGTCCAAGACTATCAATACCTCAATGCCAACACCATAATGGACTTCTACCCACTCCCAGACATCAAAACACTTCTCAACAAGCTAGCCAAGTCACACTATTTTGCTAAGTTCGATGTTCACTGGGGTTTTACTAACATACATATAAAGGAAGGAGACAAATGGAAATCCACATTTGTTACACTGAGAGGGTTATATGAACTGATGGTAATATTCTTTTGACAGACCAACTCACCCCCCACCTTTCAAAGGTATATGGACCACACATTCAGGGATATGAGAAAAGACAAGAAAGTGGTTGTATTCATGGACAACACCACCATCCACACAAAAACAAGAAAGGAACTCCAAAATTGTGTCCATGAATTCTTAACAATCACTCAGTGAGAAGGCTTGCAGCTCAAACTCAGCAAGTCCACTTTTGAAATGGAGCAACTGGACTTCCTTGGGTATATTGTAACTCACAGAAAGTATGAGCCATCCCCAGTTAAAACTGACACAATATGGGACTGGCCCAACCCTATGACATTAAAGCAGGTACACAGTTTCTTAGGCTTCTGCAATTTTTACCAGATGTTCATTCCCAGTTTCTCACAAATCACCCACCCCTTGCATGACCTGAGCAAGAAGGGTGTCACCTTTGTCTGGGGAAAACCCCAGCAATGAGCTTTTGATGAACTGAAGTGGAGGCTGACAGCCTCCCCAGTCCTGTCACTACTAGACTTCACTAAACTGTTTGTTGTCCACACAGATGCCTCAAAGCTCAGAACCAGCACAACATTGTCCCAACATGACAACACAGGGGTTCTCCACCCCTGTGCATTTTTATCCCAGTCCTTGGTAGGTGCCAAGCAAAACTACCAAGTATATGACCTCAAGTTGCTTGCAGTAATAAGGGCCCTCAAGCACTGGCACCCTTATCTCCTTTCCCCTGTATCCCCTACTGTTGTGTATACTAATCATCACAGCATTCTCTATTTCCACCAACCCCAGAACCTTACCCCCCAGCAAGCCCATTGGCAGGCCACCCTCCAGGAGTACCCACTGAGGTTCTCCTACCTTCCTGGGAAACACAACATTCCCCCTGACACCCTTTCCCAGATGCCCCATTTTGGTGAGAAGACCCTGCTCCCTCAAACCCTACTGCCAGATTCACTCATCCTTTCCCTGGTGGTGGGAGAGGGGGGTAGTGCTAGTAAAATTCCTTTACATATGCCTATTAACTCAAAAAACACAGAAAAACCTACAAAAATCTATGCTAAACCCCCTTGCACCCCCTTTTTATCCAAAAAACACCCAAATATGTATACTTTCCAATCCTCTAAAAAAACCAAATACTAAAAGAAACAGACAATAAAAGAAACAACAATGGTCTTATCTATGTACCAGAAGACAGAAGGTGAGAGGTGTTGAAAGAGTATCACAACAGAAGAATGAATGGCCACCTGGGAGTGCAAGCAATGACAAAGAAGATGGGACACCACATATTCTGGCCCAGAATGCATGCTGACATCAGGGAGTATGTCAGAGGCTGCATGGTTTGTCAGGCCAACAAAGTCAATACTCACCCAACAACCCCCCTGATGATCCCAATACTGGTGAAAATGGAACAGCTTCCTTTCAAGTCCATATCTGTTGATTTGGTAACTGACTTGCCCCCAGCTTGGGGATGTGATTTGGTCCTAATTGTGGTTGACCAGGGTCTAACCAAGGCAGTGCTGTTCATCCTGACAACCAAAACCACTGACTTGTATGAGATCACCCAGCTCTTCCATATGCATGTTTACTCCCAATTTGGACTCCCTGACTTGGTTATCAGTGACTGCAGACCCCAGTTTGTGTCAGCCTTCATGCAGAGCCTTTACAAATCTCTTGGAATCAAGCTTCATGCCACAACTGCCTATCAGCCCCAGTCAAATGGACAGGTGGAGCACCTGAACCAGGAACTTGGCACCTTCCTGCAGATGTTCACCTCTATGGACCCAGACAACTGGTCAAAGTTCTTGTCAGATGCAGAATTCACTCATAACAGCCAAATAAGTTCTGTGACCAGAGAAACCCTGTTCTCCCTGCTCTACAGGTACAAACTGATCCCCTATTCCACTGATGTAGCCAATGATCCTGCTCTGGCCACCAAGCAACTGGCTCATCTAGCCACTGCCCATGACTAAGCTCTGCTGGCATACAGGGCTGCCCAAGAGGATGTCGCTAAAAGATACAGGAATGACAGCTTTAAGGAGTTCCAAGTCAGGGATAAGGTTTGGCTGGATGCAACTAACCTAAACCTCATGATGCCAACAAGGAAGCTTGCCCCACAATGCCTAGGCCCCTTTTCCATCACAGAAAAGCTATCCATGGTCAATTACTGCTTAGAACTCCTGAGGAGCTGGAAGGTCCATGACATGTTCCATGCATCATTGCTGATGACATATGTGGAGACCCCCATCAATGGCCCTGTGCCACCAGCCCCACTTCTGGACCTTATCAAAGGAGTCAATGAATAGGAAGTGGAGCAAATTCTGAAACACTCCACAAACCAGTGAACTGGGAAAACCCAATATCAGGTCAAGTGGAGAGGTTTTCCCCATTCAGAAAACATGTGGGAACTGGAGGACAACTTAAAAAATGCTGAGTATTTGCTTCATGACTATCAATGCACCCACCACCTTCCTCTCACCACTTTCCAATGAGTGACAGATACATTACACCCCCCAACCCCTTCAACTATGACCCACTCTCCTGCTCACCCTCCCCTTTGCTCTCTGATTTCTTGGTGGAGTCCCTCTGCTGGGGACCCAAACCCATTCAGAATGCCCCCAGGTCCCATTCAGTATCTTTCACCCCTGCAATCTCCAAGGGGAAGTCTCACACCTCCCCCAAATGTTCAACTTTGGTCACCCTCAACTCACTTCCTTGATGTGAGACCCCTAAGCCCTCTCCCAGGGCTACCCCCAAACCCCTTCATCACCACTTAGCCTCCTGCCCCACAGGAGATGATCTTTCCACACCACAAGCATCAACATCCCACCCCCCAGCCTTCATCATCACTGCAGAAGACCCCATACTGGACATCACCACTGCCACCTGTTCCCCCCTATCTAGCTTCATCCCTTCCACAAGCCAACCATCTGTCAATGAGTTCATCAGTTATAGCCAGATCCTTGTGGGCTATCTGACATGGGAGGCATCTGGATGGAACCCTTGACCAAATGACAACCACCTGTGGGTGCTGTCTTCAGTCTTCTGCAACACCAAGAATATAGGACAGCAACTTACAGAGTTAGCAGACATGGCTGATAGCACATGGGAGGAAATGATGGGGTTGAGGGTAGATGAGACAATGGGAAGCATGGTCATTGAAGTGATGAGTACACAATCTGCCATAGTCTCCATTGTGCATGTTGATTATGAAGTGGAGCTGATCCATTCCTTTCTATTGTTCCCTTTCCAGAAGAACCATCCCCCTGGAGTCTACCAACCTTGATCACTATGGTACAGGATCAACTGATGTGGGCCTGCCATGTCCATCTCCTGGCAAAGGAAAGAAGAAGGAACCCTGCTCCCCACTCCTTCCTTCTCTTCCCAACCTCATGCTTCACCCCAGAACAGCTGCATGAGTTGCAGTCATACACACATCAAGGGATGTCACAAGCCTGGAAGGTGCTAGGGATGATGAAGACCCAAGCTCTCCCTCCACCCCCTCCTTCTCCCAGTCAGCCTATGGTTTTGCCCACACCCTTCATGACATCACTGGGGGATCAATCAGCTACTGGCTCCCATATCTCATGAAACTCTGTGACCTCCCTCTGTTGAAAAATGTACCCCTCTCTCTTGGCTTGATGCTCTCCTTTCCAGATGAGGCATTCATCCCAGTGCTGCATACTATGAGCCTCAAAGTACTCCTTTGCAGTCATACCATGGTCCCTGCCAATCACCCCCTCCAACCTTTTGCCTGCTACCATTGCCACTACCTCAGCCATTGGTCAACTGACCATGATCACTCTTGCCCCCACTGGACTCTTTCCAACTGTGGACCAGCTCCTCCAGAGCTTGGTGATTACTATCAGAGATAGTAGCACTTCTTGGGTTGATCAGCCTAAACAGGGGGGGTAATGTTATGATTTCTCCATTTTCTTTATTTCTTTACTGCTACCATAACATGCTTATTCATCAACAGACTCTTTGAGGACTTTCTAGACCTATGCACTCTGCTTACCTATGTCATCCTGGGGTTTGTACCCACTTCACTCCATACTCCAACTGACTACATCATTGGAGCTTTGCTGCAGATAACCCCCCACCTTTGTACTATTATTACTCCACCACATGTACTATATATATGTACCTCAATGGGGAATTACTCCCCATCAAAATTCTACCTTGTTCCTTGTCATACTTGCTTACTGGTCTTGAGTGTTTTTTAAGACCATCTATGCCAGTCATCCTAGATGCAGTTCTGTATCATTCACCAATTACTTACCTTGAAGTATCCTTCAAGGTCTTCCATTTTCAGTCAGCATAGAAGGTCACTATGCCATTGTCAAGTCACTGGCATAACACTGACAAGGTCAAAAATGCTGTTCAAGCCACTCATTTCATCAACTCTATTGTTGATAGTCCTGTTTCTTCTCAGACAGTGAGGAATACCCTCAAAGAAGCCTCATTGAAGGCTGTGGTGAAGAAAAAAAGCCATTGCTTTCTACTGGTCACAAGAAAAAAAGGTTAGCCTTTGCTCTCAAGTATCAGCATTGGAGTGTGGAGGACTGGAAAAGAGTTATATGGTCAGATGAGACCAAAATCAACAGGATTGGGTCAGATGGACAAGAGTATGTGTGGAAAAAGAAGGGTGAAGGGCTTATTTCCAGAGAGGTCAAAGGTATAGTCAAGTTTGGAGGAGGTTCACTCATGGTTTGGGGATGTATAGGGTGGAATGGTGTTGCAGTCTTGAGTGAGGTTGAGGGAAGGATGGATGTTGAACAGTATGTGGCCATTTTGAAGCAAGGGTTGCTTCAAAGCAGAAGATGACATTATCTTTCAATAAGATAATGTCCCCAAGCATACCTCTAGAAGAGCCCAGAAATGGTTTGAAGAGCAGGATATCAAGCTTCTAGACTGGCCTGCACAATCTCCAGATCTCAACCCAATTGAACACACTTGGAATCACCTCAAAAAATCTCTCTCAGGTTATGAGAATGCTCCTACAGGAGTTCATTAATTGTGGGAAAGGGTGGTAGTGGAGTGGGGGAAGATTTCTGTGGAAGAGTGTCAAAAATGGATAGGAAGCATTCCTAGAAGGGTTAAGGCAGTTATCAATGTCAAAGGAGCTCATACCAAGTACTAGATAGTTAGATTTTTGTAAAGTCAAAAAACTGTCTGCATGACATGTCATTTTCAAATGGCTGCTATTCTATTAATTCTTATCCAAATCACTTGATTCATGGACCAATAGAAAGCCAAGAGTAAGTATGTCATTCCATACACTCATGGGGTAGGGTTAGGGTTAGGAGTTATCATGTTTAGTTATAATAACTAATGTAAGACATGCAAACATGTGAACAGTTTTTTAAGCCACTGTAAGTTCTAACCCTAACCCTAAGGTCCCAGACCTTGTACTACAGGTCTAGTGGTCTAGCAACTTCTCCTGCAGTGGAACTCTTGGTCCAGGGATAGCCCTGCCTATGCCTAGGTCCTTAGTGGGTACAATAATAGAGTAGAGACTATGTGAATTGCAAGGAGACAAAAGATGGGGATTCCATCTTCCACCTACACACTAAATACTACAAGAGAGACTGCACTGTGAGTTCCTGTGGCTGCACTACTAGTACAGATAGTATTGGTAAGAGGGCTACATGCAGTGCATAATAGTCTGCAGACAGCTATATCCATTGTCTGACTAGAGATGGGAAAATATGAGTCAGCATGTATGTATGTTTGTGTATGCATCAGTCATGTGATATGTAAAGTTAGAGGCTTTCACCAGAAAATTGGTGAAGAGTGAAAGCCATACATGCATAATTGTAAAACAAGAGAAAAGGGAAATGTACTTGTAATGTCCATGAAGTGTCTATGGATAGTGAGAAAACAGACAATTGGGAAAATTGTATGCAGATAATATGTTACCATAGTGGCATAACACTAACTCAAATCTTTTCTCCCCTTTTCTCACTCTGTCCTTTCCTCACTTGAGACCACATCAACTGACATGGACCTAGCTCAACCTCATCTGCCTGACTTCTCCCTACTGGGATTCATGAGACTAGTAAACTAGTGATGGCTGATGCAAATCTGACCAGGGAGGAGGCCATCAAAGCCCTGACCAAACACTGAAGACAACAGCTAGCTGGAAACCCTTAACCCACTGAAGATCAAGGGCAAGACAATGCCCAGAATCTTGACCCACAACTTTTCCTTCCACCTGGCAACCACACATCAGTTCTCCCCCAGCACAAGCATACACATACACCACTCCTGCCACCACAATCTCAACCCTAGCCCTGACTTCTTCCTGCTGAACCCATCACCACAGCCTCACTTCCAGCAGCCCCTGCCAGTGATAACCCTTTCAACTTCAACCCCTCAGCAAATGTTGCATCCTCCCTCCTCATGAGACTGGCAGATTATGCTCTCAAGTGGCTGGAGGGTTACAAGTATGTCCACATGTTGTACTTCACCAGAAAAGATCTGCATGAGGCAGCCAAGACTGTCAGACAATCTGACAAGACTGAAACACTGGTGATCACACAGGTGGCAGAAGGTAATGTGACAGTGTGAAATGTGAACTCCCTTACAGCCTCAAAGAACATGAAGCTCAATTACAACCTATCCTTCTCAGAATACATGTTTGCCAAGAATTGCTTCATGTCTGTGATCAAGAACATAAAGTGAGGGGACAAGGCTATTGATGCCTACAACTGGTTTTTCCATAACCTGGACAACCACCAGCTTTGTCAGAAAGGTGATTATGGAGAATGCACCCTTGTCATGTATGCCTCCCAAGTCTGTCAGGACTGGCACAACAGAGCAACACAGAAGGAGGCATACAACCTAGGTCTGATAAACAAAGAGTTGCTGGCCAGCATCAAGTGAGAACTTGATTCAAGAGATATACAACTGGGTCTGGAACAGGTTCACTTCTTTTCCTTTTCTCCAAGACCTCCCCACTCACCCTCCCTTCTCCACTCTCTGGTCATTCTCAACTGCCTGCAATCCTATTGCTACCACATTGCTGCTAATTTTCCCTCTTCTTGCAGGTGACCTGGTGTCCCACACACTGCTGCTGCCTTTTGGCTTGTTGCTATCATGCACCTCTCACATGCTGCTGCCACTGCACCAACTCCTCCCTGCACTACTACCTTGCTGCCACTTTCAGCCATTCCTATCTCCTACACATCACACCACACCACTGCCAATCACTGGGCCTCTCCCCCCCTGAACTCAACTCCCTCAAATTCCCCATGCATTAGCTCAATCAAATGAAACACAGAAAAGCACAACCCTTTGAAAGGGGCAGACAAGGCCAGCAAAATATGTTCTGCCAGCACTCAGGCTCCATTTTTCCCAGACCCCCAATAGTGCAACCCCCTAGGTCTCATTACAACAGATCATGATCCTGCCACAGAAGATCCAAGTCACCACAGAGGCAATCAAGGTCACCTCAGCAAAGTCACAGCAGTGATGGGAAACAACAGCATCCCTTTCAAGCCAAAGCCCCTCTCATATGCCCAAAGTGTCTGGGACAACACATTGACCACCCAGACTGCCCCCTATGCAATGAAGCTTCCCTTTGGGACAAGTCAGACACTACCTACTGCTCCAGAGACCACCAAGGGTGGCTTACAAATAAGAACAGCCAAATGCTATGCTGGGACTTCCAACATTCACAAGGCTGCAATAGCAAATCCCACATTCATGAGTGCTCAGCATGTGGGAGCCCTAACCATGGAGCCCAGGATTGTTCATGCAGCCAACCAGCTGCTAGCATGACAAAGAAGTAGAGCTATCACCCCCTACCAAGCTGAAGCCTGGGGGCATCTTCTACATGTACATGGACTTGAGAATAAATACCCATCCTTAGTAGACCAGCTTACTTTCAATTTTCATGTTTGCACCCCACCTATCACATGTTCCTTTACCCCCTCTAATAACCCATCCATAGCTCTACACCACACTACCTTCACTGACACTATTGACAAGGAATTTCACATGGAATGTTACATACATAGGCCCTTTCCAATCATCCCCCTGACCATTATCCCTAAGCCTGGAAAACCTAGACATTTCCACCTAATTCAGAACCTATCTTACCCCCTCACTCCTAAATATGACACCCCCTCAATTAACTCTCAGGTGGACTCAAACCTTTTTCTGTGCACCTGGGCACCTTTTATACCACATGTATCTTAATTCATTCCCTCCCTCCTGGCTGTCAAGGGGCCACTCAGGATGTCACAGAAGCATACAGGACAATCCAACTACACCCCTCCCAATGGCCAGCTCTAGTTGTATGAGTTGGAGAAAACCCAACCTCCTTTGCAGTGGACATGGCCCTATGCTTTGTCTATGGTCCATCTGCAGGAACTTATGGAGGCTTAAGGGATGTCAGCCTGGACATTTTTAGAGCAGCAGGGATTGGCCCTATCCTAGCATGGGTAGATGACCATCTTTTCTTTTGCTTACCTCATACTGCCATTCCTGAGTATAACACATTAAGGGAGAAGCAGGCTAGAGTCATCCAATCAAATGGAGGACAAGCCATTGAAGGTGGAAGAATCTGGTTCCAAGGAAAACCTTTAGTAGATGGAAGTCATGAAGAATTTGCAGAAGACTGCAGCAGCCCCCTCCAAGACCTACACAGCTCCCCCCTAGGCTATTCCACCCTGGAAAAATATGCATTCACCTTTAATCACATAAACACCATCTTAGATCAACTTGGCATACTGTGGGAACCATCCAAGGACACCCCCTTCTCAACCAAACCAGTTTTCATGGGTTTTGAATGGAACTTAGAGAACAAAACAGTCTCATTGACACAAAGCAAATGGGATAAGTACATTACAGCTATACAGGAATGGCTCCAGAAGCCAGCCCATACCCTAGAGGAAGTACAGAAACTCCACAGCCAGTTATCCCATGCCACCCTAGTGATCCCTGAAGGAAGTGCTTATCTAACAGCAGTGCAGGCTATGCTTGTCATCTTTGATGACCAATCTTTCATGCCCTGTAAACAACCACATGGCACCACTAACAACCTATAGTGGTGGCTCACAGCTCTGTCAATGGCTCCCCCAATCCCAATCCCACACCACCCAACTGCCATCAATCCAAAGGCTTTCTCTGATGTCAGCACCAGTTTTGGCCTGGCAATTGTCATCAATGGCCAATGGAGGGCATGGTGACTCCACCACAACTGGAAACATGATGAGCAAGACATTGGGTGGGCAGAGAGCATTGCCTTTGAGTTCCTCATCTGAATGTTACTCATCACCAGTAGTTCCAGTGCACCATTTAAGGTTTCTGGCAACAATCAGGGCATTATCAAAGCCTGGCACAAAGGACACAGTAGGAACAAACCCACTAACACATCCTTCTGCCAAATCCATGCCCTCCTGGCATCCCCTCCATGCAGGGTTTTCACACAGTGGGTCACCAGTGAAAACAACCCTGCAGACAGCCCTTCCTGTGGCAATTATCCCCCCACCAAACTTACACTCCAACACATCCCCATCCCTCTCATCCTCTTCAACCTTGTTTTTGACTTTGATGACCCATACTGCAACTACCTCTGCATCCAAAATTAACTTCCACTAGATCCTGGCCCTACAAAGCACCATACACCCTCCAGAGGACAGCACAGGCAGCAGGCACCCACATTCTCCCCATACAGTCATCACACCATACCCTACCAACCTGACTCCCAAGCCCTCAGAACTATGGCCAACCTGCCCAGCCATGGACCACCTGGCATAGTGGTTCCTACACCTGGACACCCTGGAAAAACTGGACACAAAGCTCTCACCTGACCTTCAGGACTAGGTCCATGCAGTAGCACTCAAGGGCTGGGCCAAAAGTATGAGGGCCTCCTACAGGTCAGGCCTACTTATCTACCATGTATTTTGTGATAGTTGAAACATACCAGAAACAGAATGCACCCTGGCAAGCTCCATGCTAATATCAACCTTTATCTCCACCCTTGCAGGATCATCCTCTGGAAAGATGATATGAGGATACATCTTCAGTGTCAGGGCCTGGCACACACTTAATGAACTACCCTGGGAACTACACAAAGACCAGATGGAAACCATGCTCAAGGGAGCTGAAAAGCTAGCTCCTGCATCCACAAAGTGGGAACCCCAAAAACCTATCACTGTCACCATAATCAGCTCCATCCAGGAAAAACTGGACCATAACAACCCCCTGAATGTTGCTTTTTTTGCCTGCCTCACAACCACTTTCTACATGGTGGCCCAGGTTGGAGAATTCACCCTCAAACAACTTGATGCCTTCAACCAGGATGAACAAATCACCCCAACCCATGTGCAGGACAACATTGATTGCAATCACCTTCACACAAAGGTTTTTACCCTCCCACACATGAAGTCAAACCCAAAAGGCAAGGAAGTGCATTGGGCCAGACAAAATGGACCCTCAGACCCCCTCAGTGCATTTGCAAGGCACTTAGAACTCAATTCCCCCCCTCAGGACAGCCCACTATTCACCTATAGGAAAGGCTTGAACCACAGACCACTCACAAGACAAACCTTCATTTCACACCTCACAAAGACAGCTAAGGGCACTGGGATAGAGAAAATTCATGGGCACAGCATTAGAATCAGTGCAATGCTGGAATATCTACTATGTGGTATCCCCTTCAAGGTAATGAAAGTCAAAGGCAGATGGGCAAGTGATGCCTTTCATCTATACCTTTGGAAACACAACCAAATCCTGGCCCCCTACATGCAGGACATGCTTGCAGAGACAGCACTTGAGTTCATGAGGGTGGCAATGCCCCCAGTACACTGATTATACAGTTAATCAACTGGTGAGCCTGTAGTCCCTCCTACCATTCAGGACCTGAGAGTTATAGCATTGTGTTGGGACTCCTAACTCCTGGGACACACAGCTAACACTCACTACAGACTGTTTGTTCCATGGCCAGAAGGCACTTCACACCCTTGCCCACACTCATGCACCTAGCTACTTCCTCTTCTTCCTGTGATGTATCTCCTTTCTCTTAGTCCTAGAACAATGTGCAAAGAAGGTAATGTATTCACAGACAAGATGATTGGGGACTTGGCATATATAATAAGAGCTCAGGGAAAAGTGCCATGTTGGCTCAGGAATGGCCTACAATGGTTGTGGATGGTCTAGATGGGTCAGGAAGGTGTGTGGACTGCTTGGATACAGTTGTAGGGTGGTCATGTGTCATGGGACATGAGACAGTGGCTGAGCCCTGTTGCACTCTTTCTGTGTAGTGGCAACTTTAAACCTTGGCTGTTCAGGCTTCTGCAATAATCATTTCAACATGTGAATCATCTTTTGAGCTGGAATGCCTATCCATTGGAGGAACAACAATCACCAAAGCAATATCACCAGGAAATATATGCATATGATCTCAGTCTTACATACATTATAAAGTTCCCAGACTGCTTATCACTAGTGACAGCAGAGCCCAGGCAAAGTTTCCCTTGAAGTCCATGCTCTTTACTAGGTAAGCTGTGCAGAACAGACAGACTATATATTCGCAGGTCATATCGAGAAGTACCATGAAGGAGTACGAAGACGACGCCTGTAATGTCCTGCGTTCTAGTTGGGCTGTTGCAAACCATAGACCGACGTGGATTCAAAATGTTTACCACATTCAACATAAAATGCATAAATGTGGAACGACTCGAACGGCCACTTTACAGGAACTGAGGACAGGAGATAACTGACTTTACTCATCGCTAAATCTGCTTGTGATGAAACATTCAAAGGAACCCGGCTGCCTAATAGAATCCATTCCGTGAGTTTACCTCAATATGTGGAATTGATAATGCCAATCTTACACAACAATCCCAGGTCGGAAGGCCGTGTCAACCTCGATACCCTTGCTCGAGGGGTCTTTGGCTTTCTTAAATCGAAGGGCGGAGAGCATCACTGCCGCCGCGGCCCATAGTAAATTGTCCGCAAAAAAGCGTCCAGGACAAATTCTGTTGCGTATTACTCATTCGTAGGATATCTCATGTCAGTGTGCTACGTACCTCCTTCCAAAACCAAAATACTTTGAGACACTTTGTTTTGCCTCCGGCTTAAGGTTCCCGTCTGGCGTAAGGTACCGGCTAGGGTCAAATTTCTCTGGGTCACTATGCTCTGAAGTTCTCATTGCCCTATTTTCCCTCTTTTAGCCAGGGAGAAACTGAGTTTCGTTGACGCACCATGCATTGAATATGACGATACATCCTGGCGTGCAACCGCGTGAAATAATCCTACAGAAAATATCTAGGCAAGATACGCACCCTTCGGAATATAGTATCCCTCAAAGGTGTCACTCGCAGTAGTGGCATGGGGTGCACCTGGATTTCTTGTTAGGTAGGCTTATAGAAAAGCTGTGTTCGAGACCTAGCGGAATGACAGGTTTCCACCGCAGGACTTCATATAGGATAGCTTGCAAATAAGGCAATCGCTCTTTGTATTCGAAGGTCGGTAGCACCCCCTTGCCAACAACGGTGTCCAGCTCTGCGTGGACTTTGGCTTGAACATCAGGGTTAAGTACCATGGCCAGCACTAGGACCTTCAAAGTAGAGGATGTCTGAAGGAAGGCTCATGTTCAAGAGAGCACAGTAGAAGGAGACGTGTACCTACACTCCCTGATGCAGCTGGTAGTCAACGTCAGTGCTTCGGCTGACTATGAATATCGGTGAAGAGGGAGATGCACTCAGAAAGATACTGGAAGAAGCTAGCTTTCCATCCGACTCTTCCACATCACTGTGTGTCATAATATCGGCAACTAGGCTAGGTTGCAACAAGTTGGATTGCTGCAAAGATGAACGCATGTGTGGAGTAAAAGTTAGCAACGACATACCATTTGTTTCTTTGCTATGGAATATGGAATTTCGGCTACGGTCTTCATGATATCTTTGGAACGTGGCCCGGCCTTTTTAAATCCAGCCCCAGGAAACCATGACGGAAGATATTCAACTGGGTGAAGACCTCCTGAGCATCAGAATTCTTTCAAAGACGGGCTCACACTAACGCATCGGTAAAGCCATCAGCAAGCCAATCCGTTCGCCTGTGATTTCCTTACTCATCACCTCGATTTGGCTATTAGCTAGTGTGATGAGTGGATCATCTTCTCTATCCACCACGCGACCATATGTGAACTCAAGAGAGGTGACACTAGCGTAACTGTCGACCATTATGATACCTGCGGATGGCCTAAAGGAGAATCAGAGCACATACAAGTCGAAATGTTCACGCCAATTTATGCTATCGCGTCGCATATTTTCCAGAAGTTTGCAAGCGTTCCTGAGGTGTAAGTCATAATACCGATCAACAACATCGTGCCGAAGACTAGCGTGTAGGATCTTTCTGTGCGTTTTCCACTCATTGCCATACGGCAGAAGTCCCGACATGCGATTCATGCCAAAGCTGTCGGAAATGAGTCTATAACCATAAACTATTTCAGTGGCATTGGTATGAAGCTCACATTCGATAAAGTGGTTATTGTGGCCGATCCGAGTAAATAGACGACCGCTGGTCGGCCAAAATTCGTCCGACCCTTTCGGAGTTCACGATAATAAAGTCTTGACCAAAGATGCGGGAGTAGACGATGTCTCCTATACATAAATAAGTGTGTAGCTACACAATACCCGAAGTTGACTAGAAATACAAACCGTAAGTCTTGCCCCACCCAGTGTAGGTCAAATGCGGTTCCTTCATGTCAATGTCGAGTGCATTCCCGATGATAGGAAGCCTTCTGGGACCGGGAGGGTAAGGTAGATCAGATTTCCCTATGATTATGCGAACTGCAAGCCACAGGCCAATCGTGATCGCGCACGCTGCACCAATGGAAAGAGGAGAAGTCATTGTCTGTTATAAAACCGAGCAAAGCTGAGAATCAGAGGTGTGGGCTAGAATTGAGGGCATGTCGTTTTTATAGGACCCCAAGCATTTTGATAGAAAGGTGAGGAAAATGGCTTAGAGCAAGCAAGTGGGTTGCCAGCGTTGATCTGAAACAACCTGTAGTCTGTAGAAGTAGTTGGCTCGCACGCCAAAGGTGACCCCTGAACGTTATCGGTGAATGAAGCTGGTGGCTTTGACGTTCCATAGGGTACATGGGCGCACTTTGGCTCGTTCCTCTAAATGCCGGGTCTATTGATCCGGCTGGGGCCATCAAGACGATCACCACAGTGAAACCGTGGGGTGTGAAGTTCGACTATTCGGTTCTAATAGTGAACTCATTGACTCACTGGTGCTTTCCCCTAAGCTCGTAACCCCAAGAGTTAAAGGGAGAAGATCGCCACCATGTTGTCGTCGGACTGGGTAACTTGCAGTATGATAAGTATAAGTGGCCGCTAATACCTTTTAGAGGAAAAGCTTGAGGTTTGATCATCATTGGGGAAGTTGTGAGACAAGACCGTAACAAGGAAAATAGAACCCGGCTTACGAGAATGTCCTTTGAGCCTCTGAGGAATTCGGTCCAACTTACCCTTTTCTGAAGGGTGTTTCCAGAGAACGTTAGGCCGAGTTGTTAGCTCACCTGTCGTCTCTCACGCGTACATACTAAAAGCATCTGCAAGTCCGAGTCTATCCTCTTAGCGGTATCCCTGCAAAGTGAGTAGCCATGGAATCTGAAACTAAGTCTCACTCAAAGTGGAATGAACGCTGACTTGGACACGTACGGCTTACATAAACGGCAAGACCTCGAGCAAGAGTACTTGAGGTCCCGAATTCAGGAACCAAGCGACAACGAAACTATCAACTGCACGACCATTGACTACGAGGGCGTACACTCGATTCAAAGTAGTCCACATACATGGCTACGCGAATCCGTAGGCTTGACAAAGAATGATGCATAGTACTATTTGTCATACTGTTACAAATTGGCGCCAGACGGAACATTAGGTCGTGGTATAATTTACCTCCTGATGATAGAACATTCGAAAGGTGACGGATGACTATCATATGAAAGTATAGGTAGGCCTTTCTATAGTGTACGATACGGAAGATAAACTCACCTCGCCTGGCCATGTTCGAATTTCGGTTCAATATCGATGTAATTCCCATTTGCATCCTTAGCTCTCTCAAACGTGAACGATGAGAGCATCATTGCAATCGCTGCCCAGAGCCCATTCTCTGCGAAGAACCGTCCAGGACAAACCCTGATAGATACCAGGGATGTTAGTCGCAATGGATACCCACAGAATATTGCCCACCTTCTGCCAAAGCCAAAGTACACCCCATTGTTCTGTCTAGCCTGCGGCAGGATCTGGCCGTCAGGGGTGAGGTGTCGGGTTGGATCAAAGAACTTTGGATCCGAATGGCCGCGGGTCATGGCCCTGGTTCAAACGTAAGTAAGATCAATCCATAGCAGTGGTGAAAGTCAAGCAAACCAGATATTGAAGATCACAATACATCCTACACTATGTTTAGCAGAAGTATCTCGTCACTCGGGTGTGTTACGCACCTTTGGGAATATAGTATCCCTCATAGATGTCACTTGTCGAAGTCATATGAGGGACACCTTGCATGCCTGATCAGAAGGCCTTGCGAAGAAGGAAATGGCCACAAACCTAGCGGAAACACGGGGTTCCATCTCATAAGCTCATATATTACGGCCTGCAAATAAGGTAGCCGTTCTCGGTCATTGAATGTCGGTATGATACCTTTCCCGATGACCGCATCAAGTTCGGCATGGGCTTTCTCCTGTACATCGGGGAAAAGTACCATGACTAGGATGAGCATTTCTAAGATGGCGGCAGTCTAAATACTGTAAACATTAGTAATTAGGAAAGCTGACTTCACTCACGCTTTCTGCGGAAGCTGACGCCATGATCTTCGTTAATATGTAAATGTATAGAGAAAAGGGGTGGAGAACCTAAATAAACGCCTGACGCAGCATCCTTCGCAGACTTTTCTTCCAGGCTTGCACTGTTGGTAAGGAAGTCATATACTAGGCATTGTGGTAAGATACCGGATTCCTTCAATGGACTCAGTATGGACCACGAGCAAAAGTTGGTGGTAGCTACCATTTGCTGTTTAGCCATGCAGTACGGAAGTTCTGCCAACGTCCGAACTGTCTTCCTGGATATTTTTGCATCGTATTTGAAACCAAAACCAGGAAACCATGCAGGAAAGTACTGAACTGCATCGTGAAAATTCAGCACCAACTCAATTTACTCGAATCAAAGCTGTACGAACGGAGCGGGAAGGCCATCAGAAGACCGCTTCTCTCTGGAGTGGTCTCTTTACTAAGAATATCACCCAATTCAGTGGCTAAAGTGATGATCGGATCGTTCTTTCCCTCGATCCTTCGACCATATATAAGCTCCAGTGAAATAGAGCCAGTGTACCTGGGGAATTGTTATTCCAAAGCCATAAAATTGGCAACCATATCTTACAGATGTAAGTGTTCGCGGAATTTTGATGGGCTTCGCTGTAAGTTCGCCAAGAGCAGGGACGTATTACGGAGATACAGTTCTTGATACTGGTCAACGACATCGGCTTTAAGACTGAGATGAAACAATTTCCTGTGCATCCTCCACTCGTCGCAGTACTTCATGAGGAAAGTCATTTGATCAATGCCAAAGCTATAAAATCATATTATCACCAATGGATATCAAAGTAAAGCGAACTACCTACAGCTTGTATAATGGAGATTGTGGTCTATCCGAGTAAACCATAGAACGCTGATCTGCTAGGTGCCTAGCAATCTTCGTGGAGTTTATAATGACGAAATCTTGATTGAAGATGCGAGAGTAGACGATGTCTCCTGTTGGTGCATTACTACCCCGCTGCGCCAAGAGAACAGAAGGTGCATACCATACTGTTCTGCCCATTTAGCATACGTAACGTGTGGTTCCTTCATGTTGAGGTCGAGAGCGTTTCCAATAACGGGCAGTCCCTTGGGACCTGGAGGGTAAGGAAGCCTACCATTCTTCTTGCGAGTCGCAAGCCAAAGGCCGACAAGAATGACACCTGCTATGCCAGCAGCAATTGAGGGCATAAGCGACTGCACAACAGGAAATTCCATGACGAGGTCCACAATGTTGTGTAACCATTGAGAAGCCATTGCTCTTATATCATTTGCTCGTACGTAGATTTCTCAACCGGGAATCCGGCAAAAAAAATCGCAAAGTGATAGGAGCACCTACAAAGCCAAGTACCAGAATGGCCAGCCATTCTGATAGGCTTAACTTGGATCAATGAATCGAAGAGCTCACCGGAGTATGCAAAAGTGTTGCGTCGCTGGAGTTCTCAGATGGAATGCTCACATCAAGTGAGACATGAGTGTAACCGACGTTCATATTATCTGAGGGCTTGGTTAGTTTACCTATAGGTTCTCCAAGTGAGACATTACGTTCAACAAACGCCTACCAGGCGCCTGCTTCCTCGATCTCGAAAGTCTAGTAATCGCGGAATGCCAAGTTGACTTGTGCGCATACGATGTTTCACTTGAATCATTAGGCACCGGGATTTCTGCACTATGGACGTAAGTAATCGTCGAATGTTTGCTCATAAACAAATTACAACCCACATACGTCAACGTTGACAACTGTTACGTGGTCAACTCCAAGTTGGTCTGAGACTCTGAGCAGTGGCACTGCCTCACCACTGTTGTCAGGTGTCCGCATCGTAGTTCATTGTAGTTGTCTTGCTATCTTCTCGTCACAGTAATATATAGGTCAAATGTATGTCAGCGCAGTACAGGTCGTGCCCCATACACGATCGCTGCCCAACAACTCCCAGTCTGGAAAAATCTTATCAGGCCGTGCCATTAGCATTAGTTGCATACCGACCGTCATATTTTCTAGCGTTATTGTCATGTCTTACCGCCACTGGCTTGTATTTCATCTTTGTCCATCAAATGGATTACACTGACAGCCCTCCCGGGTGTCTTACAGCATGATTTATCACAACGGAGGACTACATACCTCGTGGCAGTTTCCTCGAGTAGCTTTGCAGATAGCTCTTCTCACTGCGATATCTGCATAACGTTGGGGGTCACGTAAATCAGTACAACGATGCGAAACAAAAACGGATACCTATATATAATCATGTGGACACATGATTCTGGTGTGTCGACATGCCTGCTTTGCCGTGTCATGAGAAACCCCCGCTCATACCGTTCCTCGGCGCTGGTCTTTGTAAGTCTTCACCATTACCATGGTTAGATTAGATGCTGCTCGTTCGCTGCCTCATCTGTGACATCCCCTTGTCCTAGATATTCTGCCTCCGAGCAAGTGCAGAAGGTTTTTCAAACACTCATATTAATCACTGCGTTTCTCGAATGGGCGCCGATGGATCTGAGACACGTGCAGTTTCAGTAAAAGTTTCCACCTGAGACATTTACGGCAAGGTTCACAGCTGAAACATTGATAGACTGGTTATCGCTGCATGTCATGTACATAGTTTGATGAGATCATGCCAGCGACCCATTTTCTTCCGTTGACTCTTAAGGTTGCGCGCTCGGGGAGAACCACCAGAGTAGATGAGATCATAAGATCACGATATCAGCCGAACAAGCATAGGACCTCACTCGTGCACCGGTTCGAACTCTTTGCGTCGTATGCCTGTCGCTCACCGTGCCTTCACAATACCTACGAGCCTCCGAGCCTGTCTACCGTCTTTGCTGTACCCAAAAACCTCGAATGTGGCAAGTAGCATCCTGAACTGTCTGAACCAAGTTCCACCGAATATTGACTATCATCTTAGGTTCAACTTTACGTCCCACGACTTAGCCATTTGGATGCGGTGGTGAGACAAGGATCATGTCTCAAATCACGCAAATGAATTCTTCATTCAAAGTAGACTCAGACCTTCAGGGAACACGCCACAGGAAAACTGACCATTTACCCTGGCATATTAGGGCCACGAGTCGCGTCTGCTGTTCCGGCGCTCCCTGTGGATTTAATGCCAGTACATAATCAACTTTCTGGGAAGCAAGCTCCTCACCATCCCTCGATGGCGAGACCGATTAGCAGGTGATGTAAATGCACACCCCGCAAGTTTTGGTCTCAGAGTAAGACTGCCGTCATGTGGTACTCACATAGATTGCCTTGATCTAAGGAGCTAAGCCACTTTCTCCACCTTTTTCTACTTAAACACTTGGGGTACTTTGAAAGTGTTGCGTCCCAAATTCTAGCCCACTCGTTTGATTCTGACTTGCTTGTTTTTGCAACGGATAATGACTTCTCCCCTTTCTATTGGTGCAGCATGCGTGATCACGATTGGCCTGTGGTTTGTGGTTCGCATGATTCAGAGGAAATCTGATCTACCTTACCCTCCCGGTCCCAGAGGGCTTCCTATCATCGGGAATGCATTTGACATTGCCATGAAGGAACCGCATGTGACATATACTCAGTGGGCAAAAGCTTACGGTTTGTGTCTCTTGCCAACATCCAACATTGCGTGGCTACATGCTTATTTGTATATAGGAGACATTGTCTACTCACGCACCCTGGGCCAAGACTTTGTTGTCGTGAACTCCGAGAGGATTGCGCGGTTGTTGGCTGACCAGCGGTCATCCATCTACTCTGATCGACCACATTCACCACTTTATCGAATGTGAGATCCATAGTCAACATTGCTGAGTTAGCTGATAGGCGCATTTCAACAGCTTCGGCACGCATCACATGACACCAGTTCTGAAGTATGACAATGAGTGGAGAACGCACAGAAAGCTCCTCCATGCTAGCCTTCGGCACGACATTATCGACCGGTATCAAGACTTACACCTCAGTAATGCCTGCCAACTTCTGGAAAATATGCAACGCGACAGCATCGATTGGTGTGGACATTTCGACCTGTATGTGCTTTGGGTCCTTACAGGCCATCCTCGAGGATACTAATGGTCTGCAGTTATACTGGTGCCACCGCTCTCGAGTTCACATACGGCCGCAAAGTGGATGGAAAAGATGATCCTGTTATCACCCTGGCGAATGGCCTGGCCGAGGTGATGACTAAAGGAATTACAGCCGAACGAGCTGGCCTACTGATGGCTGTGCCAATACGTTAGTCTCGTCTTTGAATGTACACTGGCGCTCAAGAGGTTGTTTCACAGTTGAACATCTTCCGTCATGGTTTCCTGGAACTGGATTTAAAAAGGAAGCACGCCGTTCCAAAGATATGATTAAGGTCGTATCCGAATTACCATTTTCCATCGCTAAAAAGCAAATGGTAGGTCATTGCTAACAGTTACTCCATGCATGTGTTCATCCTACCAGGAATCCAACTTGTTGCAATCCAGCCTAGTTGCCGACATTCTGACACACGGCAGGGTAGAAGATTCAGATGCCAAGGAAACGGCTATGGGTATCTTTATAGGTGCACCTTTCTCCACGCTAACATTCATTGGTAATTAACGGATTGACGTTGATCCCCAGCTGCGGCAGAGACTGTAGGCACACATCCCCTCTATCGTACCATTGTGAATATAGTTCTTCCTTCAGACATCCGCTACCTTGAAGGTCCTGTTGCTGGCCATGGTACTTAACCCTGATGTTCAAGCCAAGGTCCACGCAGAGCTGGACGCCGTTGTTGGAAAAGGGGTGCTACCAACCTTCGAAGACAAAGAGCCACTGCCGTATTTGCAAGCTATGCTATACGAAGTCCTGCGGTGGAATCCCGTCTCCCCCCTAGGTCTCGAATACGGTTTTCCTATACTAGTTCTTTGAGTGCCTCCTTAACATGAAATTCAGGTGTACCCCATGCCACTACCACAAGTGATATCTACGAGGGATACTATATTCCGAAGGGTGTGTATCTTTCTCAGATATTTCCACTGAACCGCCTCACATGGTTCCACGACAGGATGTATCATCATTTTCAACATCTGGTGCGTCAATGAAACCCAACCTCTTCCTGGCTGAAGAAAATACAGGGCAATGAGAACCGGAGAATACAGTGACCCAGAAAGTTTTAACCCAAACCGGCACCTTACATCGGTCGGGCAGCTTAAACCAGAAGCAAAGCAAAATGTCTCAAAGTATTTTGGTTTTGGAAGGAGGTACGCAGTGCACTAACATGACTTATTGCACTAGAGTAATGCCCAATAGGATTTGCCCTGGACGTTTTTTTGCAGAGAATGCCTTGTGGGCCGCAGCAGCAGTGATGCTTTCTTCCCTTCGATTCGAGAAAGCCAAGGACCCCTCAGGAAAAGTCATCGAGGTTGAGCCTCTCTTCCGACACGGGGTTGTTAGGTGAGAATAGGATTATCAGTTTCACCTGTTGGGATAAACTTACAGAATGGGTTATTTTAGCCATCCAGTTCCCTTTAAATGTTCCATCACAAGCAGATTTTAGCAGTTAGTGAAGCCTGCAGTATTTCCTCAACTCCTATTCGAGTCGTTCCACCTTTTTGTAGAATGAGACAACCAATTTGAACCCAAGTTGATCTGCGCTTCCGCAATAGCTCAACAAGGACGTTCCGGACACCCCCTGCATTCCGTACTTTTCAATATGTGTTGACCGAACTGCGCGGCTTTCTCGGTAAAGAGCATGAGCTTCAACGGTGAGTGTGACTGGGCTCTGTTGCTGCCACTGTGGTATTATGTAGCTAGACGGAAGTTATGTAACATAAGCTAATGAGCGAGGGCACTCGAGCTAAAGAACGAAAGATATATAGCCGAGTTATGTGCAGAAAAGCCCAGGGTCCTCAAATTTGTGGGGGCGAGGCAGCGCTACGAATCTAAGTACAAATGCCAGAAGTGGTCGAGAAAGGCTATATACTGATACTTGCCCAATTTTTTATTACTGACTGGCATCGACTGGGCCATCGTACTAGGGTCCAGACGGTCCCTCGAATGAAATGTATAATGAATCTGAGACGAGTAGCGAAATTTCAGCGAATTGAACGTTGTAATTGAGACATAACACTTGAGCTTTTATGACAAGACGCACATAAACACTCATGTTGCCTGTAAGCTACACAGTCCCCTAATTTTAGTGATCTTCCACTCTCTTAGGGTCTGCCTACGGGAGACTAACACAGCCCGCGACATTGAGAATATGACGACTACTTTGACCCTTGGGGCTGCACACTCTTCCAGTGTCACTCCTTAATTGAGAACTGAATCAACACCTGTCACTCACGATGCCTGTCGCAACAACTGTTTTAATACCATACCTACGTGCTACCACCGCGAGTCCACCAAGTTTTAGCTTAGCCTAGTGAGTAAGTAACATCCATTATTATCTGAGACTAATTCCACCGAGAAATGCCATAGATACACTATGCCCTATGGGTTAGAGCCAGTTCGAAACTCTTGCTAATCGTTTGCAATTTGGTAATGACGAAAGTTATCATCCAAATGAATTCATGATGGCCCAAGGGGACGAGTTTCAGCCACAGGGAAGTATGACCCTTGCGGGTCCATTTGTCTCATAGGATATCAGAGTCTCTAGCTGTTTGGACACTCCCAGTGCCGAACGGCGGATTAGCAGGTGATGTAAATCAGTACGACCGCAAATCTCTCACACTAAGTCGGTAGTACTTCACAACCCCAGTAGCCCCAACTTGTGAGTAAGGCTGTTGTCATGTGACAGTCATAGGTTGTTTTGATCTATGATCCAAAATTTCAATCTGGAAGCTACCATTCAAATCCAGTCCAGCGAGAGCTGCTATGTTTATGTGGCAGAGACTGTATAAGAGGTGAGTCATGTTTGACTTACACTTGGACCTCCACATCCACAACTATGGGCTTTTCCCTCATCCTCGGCGCAGCAGGTGTGGTACTGCTTGGTCTTTGGCTTGTGATTTACAACTGGAATCATCATTCTCTACCTCATCCTCCGGGTCCCAAGGGACTCCCCATCATCGGAAACGCCTTTCAAATTAACCGAAGGGAGCCTCAGCTCACGTACACTACGTGGGGGAAGATCCATGGTTAGTGTTTTGGTCTCAAAAGATCTCCTTACTCATTTGAATCTAGGGGATATCCTGTACTTTCACATATTTCACCAGGATTTCATCATTGTGAACTCAGAAAGCATTGCACACCTTTTAGCAGACAAGCGCTCTGTGATCTACTCCGATCGACCTCATTCGCCGATATATAGACTGTGAGCTTCTGAATTGGACCCTGATTTATTCCCCAACCATAAGCATGACATGCTTCTGCAGTTTTGGCGTCGGTCGTATGACTCCCCTCATGAAGTACGGAGAAGACTGGAGGATTCACAGAAAGCTGTCTCATATCAGCTTAAGATCTAATGTGGCGGAAAACTACCATGACCTGTACCTTAGTAACGCTCGGCAGCTGCTCCACGATTTGCAGCAGAGTGGTGCTACATTCTCCGAACACTTCAAATTGTGAGTTTGGCCTCGTCGACTCGAGCCGCCGTTGTGACGTTATTGCTTGCAGATTTGCTGGTGCCCTTGCATTTGAGCTTTCATATGGAAGGAAAGTGGAGGGCAAGAATGACCCTGTCATAAAGCTGGTGGGCCAAATATTCAACATTTTGAGCGAGGGCGCTACGACGGAAAGTGGTGGACTTCTGTTGGCTTTTCCAATCTGCACGACTTAAAGTCTGTTATCATGGACTTCCCGCTAAGATATCCATAGTGGAACATTTCCCGTCTTGGTTCCCAGGGCTCGGCTTCAAGAAAGGAGCTCCGCTTTGCAGAAAGTTAATTGCTAATTTGTCAGAACTCCCCTTCAGCGAAGCGAAGCAACTAGTGAGCCGTTGGATCAAATGTTTTAATGGGTGTTCATGTCATGCCACAAGAAATCTGGTACTCTGCCACAATGCTTGGTATCTGACTTTCTGGCACATGGCGGAGTCGAGGAATCAGCTGTGAAAGATGCCGTAGCAGGTATCTATTTGGGTTTGTTCGCTCTTTTCTCAGTTGTGCAAATTTAACGTCTGGTGCTATACAGCTGCTGCAGAGAGTGTCAGTGTGCCATTGAAATTACCGTTGCTTTATTGACGCACTGTAGACCTCGTTGACTCTGGAGACCCTTGTTTTGGTATTGCTACTTTATCCAGAGGTACAAGAAAAGGTCCATGCAGAGCTCGACGCCGTTGTCGGGAAAGGTGTCTTGCCGACGTTCGAAGATAGACTACAACTGCCTTACCTGCAGGCTGTGCTATTTGAGACAATGAGATGGCGCCCTGTCTTCCCGTTGGGCATAGATATTATCTGATATATTGACATCCCTGACAACAGTAGGTTTACCTCACGCGACTACTTCATCTGATATCTACGATGGATATCATATTCCCAAAGGTGCGTAGACGAATCGCTTGCTGTCGTTGATGTATTCACACCTCCATGACAGGGTGTATTGTAGTTCTCAACATCTGGTATATAAATGTCTTGAACTCCTGCTGATGATTACCGAAATTCATTGATAGGGGAATGGCCTACAATTGCCCGGACCCGGATCGCTTCGATCCGAGCAGGCACCTTACGTCCGACGGACACCTTATCCCGCAGGCTAAGCAAAACAATGACCTTTTCTTCGGATTTGGTAGGAGGTCCGTAGTAGCTTCCCCTCATTCGACCGGGTGGTGATATCGTGACAGAGTCTGTCCTGGCCGCTTTTTTGCGGATAACGCACTCTGGGTAGCGGCAGCGATGATACTTTCAGCACTTCGATTTGAGAAAGCCAAGGATGCCTTTGGAAATGACATGACTGTGAAACCGGAATTTACATGTGGCCTAATCAGGTGAGTTAGACTGTTTTGTCTATGGTTATGACAAGCATTCACGTACGATGATTGAAACCAACCACCGTGATCAGCCACCCATTACCTTTTGAGTGTTCCATCACGAGCAGGATCTGAGTCATGAAATTGTTGTATGGTGCCATTGTCCATAATAGTGTACTTGCACAATGGTCTGTTTGGACACTATTGCTTGTTCACCTTATCATATATATCGTATTCGCTCATGTTCTCATTCTCTCCCTGCTCTCTCTCCCCTGACTTCCCCTCACCTGTATTACCCATATACACTAGCTGAATCACTACGCTAGTTCATGTTCTCTGTTGGTTTGATCGAATGTAACTCCCCTCATGATGGGTCTCCACGAAGACGACGTGATATTCAAATGTACTGCAGAGAATCATTAGACAAATCCTAGAAGGTGAGGCAAGCAAAAGTACTTCATATCAACCGACGTTTGGACTAGTACGCTCTTCTCAAGGTCGCAGTGCATACATATATCTTGCGAGCTATTTTGTAAGAAGCTAGATACCCTGTCTACTCCTTACTGGCACTCCGAGCCCGTTGATGTGACGACGCACTTCCAGGTACGTGGCACCCTTGAGTCGAAGGATGGCCTTCCACAAGCTTGACCACGATGGCAATGCAAAACCCACCCTGTGAGTATTGTCCCAATGATTATCGTTTTCATTGTGCATGAATCAGGTAAGTAAGCATCAAAACTGTACAGCGAGGCTGTTATGTACCAGGTGTTGAAAATCACAATACACTTTAGGGAGGTGGTTTACAGGGGCCCATGAGCACTGATGACCCGAAGTGTATTCCGTTGGGATGTCCCGACGGCAAGTCCCCCGGATGACGTCATTTAGTTCGCGACATTCGACCTGACGCCCTATTTACTACGAAGCTGCGACTCGTGAATCGTCCAGCTACAGTTTGGTTATCACCTCTAGACTCAGCCCTAGGTACGTATACAGAGAGCTACCACAACCAAAAATAGCGTTCAAATTGACAATACATTATTTGGGAAGCCTTCTTCCTCCGACGGCATGAATATCATCCGATTCATCGTAATCCAACTACTCACATGCAGCTGCGTAGTGACACTATAAAGTCACTTCCCATCATAACCTGCATCATTGAATACGTTCAGCATGCTTAGACATGTCTACGATAAAGTACCAGTCGCAACTCGCTCGGTCACTGTCTTCGACGCTGCTGCAGTGATTGCTGCTTTCTGGACTTTGCGTATCGCCATCCGGGTGGCTCGAAGGACATTCAAGACGACTCGCCTTCGAGGACCTCCCCGAAAGAGCCTCATTTTCGGTGCCTCCAAGGATCTCCTCAAATCAAGCGACGCAGGGTCCATCTATGAAGGGTGGGCCAAGGAGTATGGCCCAGTGTATGAGGTTCCTACTACCCTTGGAGGGAATAAGATCGTGCTATGCGACCCCAAGTCCATCGCACACTATTACAGTAGAGAAACATGGACATACGTACTCCTTCCTTCCACCACACGTTTCATAAAGAACAATGTATGTCATCTCACAGCTGATTTTCCACTGTTTTCATGTTACAGTATCTAGCTCGGAAGGGGAATATTGTGGGCACAGGGTGAAACCCACAAGAGGTAAGTGTGAATATTCCTCACAGCTGAGAATAGTGCTTATATGACTCCCAAAGACAACGCAAATCCCTTACACCGGCGTTCAGCCATGCTGCGATACGTGATCTAATCCCTATTTTCTATAGTTCTGCTTACAAGGTAACTTGCTATGCAATCTAGTTTCAATGTCCTCGGGAACTAATCATTTCATACTCCATACTCAAGGCGAAGGACGCGTGGGAGTCCCTGATCGATACGAACCGCAGTGACAGTACTATCATCGAAGTTCAAAATTGGTATGTGCAAGGCATGTTGTGATCGCAACATCGGAACTGAAAATGTTTTCTGGTTAAGGATGAATCATATATCGTGAACCCATTTCCTTAGTTGGTCGACCTGGTCTTAACTTGGTTGTCTTCCAGGCTCGACACCATCGGGCTTGCAGGGTTCTCTCATGATTTCGGTTCTCTTGACGGTAAACCAGCTTCTGTGACAAAGATATTCGACGCCTTTAGTTCGTCAAACCGCTCTGCCATCCATGTCGGCCTCTTCCTGCTTACACAAGTATTTCCTGTGCTGTCATATGTGCCAACGCCAAGGAAAAGGTTGATGGAAGAGATGCAGGATATAATAGAGAACATCTCCAAGACATTACTGGAGAGAACGAGAACAGAGAAGGAGCAAGGTGTTCTAGATGGGAAGAAGGAAAAGTCGGTCATTGGAGTTCTGAGTAAGTTCATCAGAATTGACATATTTAGATCATCTTACATACATGCCATACCTAGTCAAAGCTAACGACACAGACACTGCCGAGCTTCACTTGACACGGGAAGAAGTTCTAGCTCAAGTAAATCTCGCTGTTTAATGTACTAACTCATCATCATCTTTCGTGAACAGATGAAAGTGTTACTTTTCGCAGGCTATGAAACTACTTCGAGTAAATACTTTATGTGATTGGGGCATCTTGAGTCACTTGACAGACCTGTGTAGTTAGCCTGACTTGGGCGTTACTTGAACTTGCACGCAACCCCAATATCCAATCCAAGTTACGAAAGGAGCTTATAGCTTTCGGTGTCGATCCGACGTACGACCAGCTGAACAACAGTCTCCCTTACCTGGATGCTGTAGTTCATGAGACTCTCCGTCTCCATCCACCACTTCCGGAGTTCACTCGTGTGGTGCGCTACGTCTCTAAACTGCCATACACCACCCTTTGTATTGACACGGATTTTATCGCACCTTTACTGCAGGCAATAAAAGATGATGTTATTCCTGTCTCAGAGTCCGTACGCACCAAGTCTGGTGATTTCGTCGACAGTATCGCTATAGCACGTGGAACCCAGATCACCATACCCATCGCCTGCATCAATCGTTCCACTGCGATTTGGGGTACAAATGCAAAACTATTCCTCCCAGAACGATGGCTGGAGGAGGGCGCTATCCCAAAGGAAGCGCAGGAAGTACAGGGATATCGGCACCTATTGACATTTGCGGACGGGCCGAGGACTTGTCTTGGAAAGGGATTTGCAGTGGCTGAGTTTAAGGTATGCCTGCAACCCCCACTTCTAGGTTGATGAAGGGTCTTCACACACAGCTTCATATAGATAGTTCTGTCAGTGCTAGTGAAGAGCTTCATCTTTGAGATGAGGGATGGACCTGATACGCAAGTAGGGATGGGTAGGGGCATGTTACCAAGGCCCAAAGTGGCAGGAGAAGAGGGAACTCGGATGCCACTGCGCGTAAGTCGGTATGACCAGTAACTGGTGAGTCGGCCTTGGGAGTTATACTATGCAGTATCGTTTGTATCGCTTTATGTATTTGTTCGTCACCGCATACGGGCTAAAGAGATGGTTGTCAGGAGATCATGTAGAACTGATCACTCAATAAGTCGAGGTGATTTCATCCTGTCGCCAATTTACTGCGACATCAGCGGTCGGTTGTGAAAACGAACTGTGGAAATCCCGAAGACCTGCTTTCCGCGCAACTGCTTAGGGCTTCGTGACTGTAGGACCAACCTTGGGGGAAGTGTGTCCCAATGGTCTTTCGGGTAGCAGTTTATTGCATCAGTATGATATGTGCGGAGGTACTAAATCCTCCATGATAAGATTGCTCAGAAGTACTGTATGACTGTTGGAGACCGAGTACTTCATTATCAAATTTAGCATCAGGCGTTAAGGTCTTCAACGTGTCCTCACAGGACAATTCATCTTACAGTACTTACATTGTATGAGAGTAGAACGACCTTTACCCTATCGATACCCGAGTACAAATGCAGGAGCTGAGAATACCTTCACTAATCACTAATTCTGCTCTTAATGGAACACTTAAAGGGAACTGGACGGCTGGTATAACTGGTAAGTTTACCTCAACAAGTGGCACAGACAATACTGTCCTCACCTAGCAACCCCGTGCAGGAAGAGAGGCTCAACCTCGATAACCTTTCCCGAAGAGTCCTTAGCTTTCTCGAATCGAAGGGCAGAAAGCATCGCCGACGCCGCGGCCCACAACGCATTCTCTGCTAAAAAGCGTCCGGGACAAATCCTGCTAGGTGTTGCTCTTTCACGCGGTGTGTCATATCACTGTGCCACGCACCTCCTGCCAAAACCAAAATACTTTAAGATATCTTGTTTGGCCTCTGGCTTAAGCTGCCCGTCCGATGTAAGGTGCCGGCTTGGTTCAAAACTCTCCGGGTCGCTGTACCCTCTAGTTCTCATCGCCCTGTTTTCCTTTATTCATTTTGAGAAGTGCTGAATTTCGCTGACGTACCAGGTATTGAAAAGGACAATGCATCCTGTTGTGCAACCATATGAAACGATCCGGTGGAAAATGTCCAAGACATACACACACACCTTTTGGAATGTAATATCCCTCGAAGACATCACTCGTGGTGGTGGCATGGGGTAAACCTGGACTTCTAGTTAGGCCTTCACTCAAACAAGTATAGGATAAATGTTCAATACCTAACGGCAAGACAGGTCTCCATCTCAGGACTTCATATAGTACGGCTTGCAAATACGGTAGTCGTTCTTTATCTTTGAAGGATGGTAGCACCCCCTTGCCAACGACGGTGTCCAGCTCTGCATGGACCTTGGCTTGAATGTCAGGATTAAGCACCATGGTCAGCACCAGGACCTTCAAGGTAGAGGATGTCTGAAGATTGGGTCTATTCACAAAAGTGCGGTAGAAGAGGATGTATGCCTACACTCTCTGCGGCAGCTGATAGACAATGTCAGCACGATAGCTACTCATGAATATTGCGAAGGAGATATACCCATGAAGATACCGGTGGTTGCATCCATCGCATCCGACTCTTCTACCCCACCGTGTGTCAGAATGTCGGCCATTAGACTTGGCTGCAATAAGTTGGATTCCTGGAAAGATGAGCATATGCGTAGAATAACAGGTAGAAACGACCTACCATTTGTTTCTTTGCTATGGAAAATGGTAGTTCGGATACGGTCTTCATCGTATCTTTAGAACGCTGCGCTGCTTTTTTGAATCCGGCGCCAGGAAACCACGATGGAAGATGTTCAACTGCGTGATGATTTCCTGAGCAACCGCATACAGTCAAAGATGAGCTTACACTAACGTATGGGCAAAGCCATCAGTGCGCCAACTCGTTCGTTTGTCATTTCCTTACCCATCATCTCGACTAGACTATTAACCAATGTGATGATACGGTCGCCTTTTCCGTCCACCTTGCGACCATATGTGAATTCAAGAGCGGTGGCACCAGTGTAACTGTCGACCATCATCATACCTTCTGACAGCATGAAGGGAAATCGAAGCACATACAGGTCAATATGCGTATACCAATTTATGCTGTCACGTTGCAAATTGTCCAAAAGTTGGCGAGCATTACCGAGGTGTAAATCTTGATATCGGTCGACAATGTCGTGCCGAAGGCTGGCGTGAAGAATCTTTCTGTGCATTCTCCACTCATTGCCGTACTTCAGAAGCGCCGTCATGCGATTGATGCCAAAGCTGTGGAAAATGCGCCTATCAGCTAACCCAACAGTATTCACTATGAAGCTCACATGCGATAGAGTGGTGATTGTGGTCGATCTGAATAGGTGGATGACCGTTGGTCGGCCAAAATCCGTGCAATCCTTTCGGAATTCACGATAACAAAATCTTGGCCAAAGGTGCAAGAGTAGATAATGTCTCCTATACACAAATAAGTGTGTATCAATGTATTGCCTGAAGTTGGCCAGAAGTACAAACCGTAAGTTTTGCCCCACTCAGCATATGTCACATGTGGTTCCTTCATGTCAATGTCAAGTGCGTTTCCTATGATAGGAAGCCTTTTAGGACCGGGAGGGTAAGGGAGTTCGGTTTTCCTCTGGACCATACGAACTACAAGCCACAGGCAATCGTAATTGCGCACGCTGCACCAATATATAGAGGAGAAGTCATTATCTGTTACAAAAGTAAGCGAAGCTGGGGATCAGATGCGTAGGCTAGAGTTGGAGACATTTACATCTTTAAAGGCCTTTGGTACAAATTGAGGCGAGGAGAATGATGTAGAAAGCAACCTATGACCACCATGACGGCAGTCTTACTCTGAGATCACAACTTACTAGCCTAGGTCCTGAGTGGAGTGTAAACTTACATCACCTGCTAATGGGTCCCGCCCTTCGGCACTCAGTGGGGTGTCCGAACAGCAAGTGAAATTCTGATATCCTGTGATACAAATGGTCCCGCAAGTGTCATCTTTCCCTGTCGCTGAAGCTCGTTCCGTCGAGGCTCCGGTCAACATGAATTCGTTTGTATGATGATTATTGTCACCACCAGATTGCAAACGGCTAAGACCTGACTTTAGAGGAACGATTTATGCTCTATCTGGGTTTGGCCCCGAAAAGACTAGGTTATGCAATAAAGTTCAAACCATCATTGACGTTTAGTTTTCGGTGGAACTTGGTTTCAGATAGAACTGGATGTGACTTACTCATTAGGGTAAGCTAAAAGCCTGGTAGACTAGCAGTGGTAGCACTTAGGTATGGTAGTAAAAACGGTGGTTGCGGCAAGCGTCGTGAGCGACAGGTGTTGGTTCAGGAATTCCAAGTTACACAAGTAGTGACACTGGAGGTCACCGGGAGCAGCCCCAAGAGTCAAATTGTAATCGTCACGTTCTCGACGTCGCAGACTGCGTAGCTTAGAGAGTCGACGCTTCAGCCACGAGTACCGTAAATGTCTCAAGTACAAAATTTTTACTGAAACTATACGCGTCTCAGATCCATCGCACATTCGTGGAACGCAGTGAACACGAATGTTTGAAAGAACCTTCTGCCCAATGATCCACCTGCTCGGAGGCAGGATATCTCAGACAAAAAGGGATGACACAAGCGAGGCAGCGAGCAGGTAGCATCTAACCTAATCATGACAATACGGTGGTCACTGGTCAGTATGCAAGGCTAACGCTGATGGCACAGCTGACAGGACTTTTCCAAGCTGGGAGTTGTTGGGTGGCGATCGTGACATGGGGTATGACCTTTACTTTGAGAAATCAGTGTCCAAGAAAATGGTATAAGAACAATGGCTTCTCAGTGGTTACACAACCTTGTGAACCTCGACGTGGAATTTCCTGTCATGCAGTCTCTTATGCTCTCAGTTGCTGCTGGTATAGTGGGTGTCATCCTTATTGGCTTGTGGCTCGTGGCTCGCAAGAAAAATGGCGGGCTTCCTTACCCTCCAGGTCCCAAGGGACTGCCCATTATTGGAAACGCCCTCGACCTCAATATGAAGGAACCACACGTCACGTACGCTAAATGGGCAGAACAGTATGGTATTCACCTTCTATTCTCTTTGCGCAACAGGGTAGTGATGCGCCAACAGGAGACATCATCTACTCTCGCATCTTCAGTCAAGATTTCGTCATTATAAGCTCTACGAAGATTGCTAGACATCTAGCAGATCAGCGTTCTACGGTTTACTCGGATAGACCACAATCTCCATTATACAAGCTGTGGGTAGTGTGCTTTACTTTGATAAATGTCGGTGATAATATGCCTCTATAGCTTTGGCATTGATCAAATGACTTTCCTCATGAAGTATTGCGACGAATGGAGGATGCACAGGAAATTGTTTCATTCCACTCTTAAAGCTGATGCCATTGACCAGTATCAAGAGATGTATCTTCGTTGTACATCACTGCTCTTGTCGAACTTACAGCAAAGCCCATCAACATTTCGCGAACATTTACATCTGTAAGGCATAGTCACTAATTTTATGGCTCTGGAATAACAATTCGTAAGGTACACCGGCGCTATTTCACTGGAGCTGGTATATGGACGAAGAATCGAGGGAAAGAACGATCCGATCATCACTTTAGCCACTGGATTGGGTGATATTCTTAGTAAAGAGACCACCCCAGAGAGAAGCGGTCTTCTGATGTCCTTCCCGTTCCGTTCGTACAGCTCTGAATTGAGTAAATTGAGTTGGTGCTGAATTGTCACGATGCAGTTCAGTACCTTCCCGCATGGTTTCCTGGTTTTGGTTTCAAATATGATGCAAAAATATCCAGGAAGATGGTCCAGACGTTGGCAGAACTTCCGTACGGCATGGCTAAACAACAAATGGTGGTTATCATCTACTTTTGCTTAGTGCCCATACTGAGCCCATTAAAGGAATCTGGTATCCTGCCACAATGCTTAGTATATGACTTTCTTATGAATGGTGCAAGCTTGGAAGAAAAGTCTGCGAAAGATGCTGCATCAGGCGTTTATATAGGTTTACCTCCCTTTTCCCTACACGTTTATATGCTAATGAAAATCATGGCGACAGCTTCTGCAGAGGGTGTGAGTGAAGTCATCTTTCCTAATTACTAATGTTCATAGTATATAGACTGCCGCCATCTTAGAAATGCTCATCCTAGCCATGATACTTTTTCCTGATGTACAGGAGAAAGCCCATGCCGAACTCGATGGGGTCATCGGGAAAGGAATCATACCGACATTCAATGACCGAGAACGGCTGCCTTATTTGCAGGCCGTGATATATGAGCTTATGAGATGGAACCCCATTTTCCCGCTAGGTTTGTAATTGTTTCCATCTTTGCAAGGCCTTTTGATCTGGCATATAAGGTGTTCCTCATATGACTTCGACAAGTGACATCTATGAGGGATACTACATTCCCAAAGGTATGTGACATGCCCGAATGACAAGGTGCTTCTGCTAGATGCAATGCAGGATGTATTGTGATCTTCAATATCTGGTTTGTCAGACTTTCACCGCTGTTATGAATTGATCCTACTTATTCTTGAACTAGGGCCATGACCCGCGGCCATTCGGATCCAAAGCTCTTTTCTTGATCCAACCCGACACCTCACCCCTGACGGCCAGATTCTTCCACAGGCCAGACAGAACAATGGGGTGTACTTTGGCTTTGGCAGAAGGTAGGCAATATTCTGTGGGTATCCACTGCGACTAATATCCCTGATATCTGTCAGGGTTTGTCCTGGACGGTTCTTCGCAGAGAATGGTCTCTGGGCAGCAATTGCGATGATGCTCTCATCATTCACGTTTGAGAGAGCTAAGGATGCAAATAGGAATTACATCGATATTGAACCGAAATTCGAACATGGCCAGGCGAGGTGAGTTTAACTTCTGTGTGGCGCGCTATAGAAAGGCCTACCTATACTTTCATATGACAGTCATCCGTCACCTTTCGAATGTTCTATCATCAGGAGGTAAATTATATCACGACCTAATGTTCCATCTGGCGCCAATTTGTAACAGTATGACAAATAATACTATGCATCATTCTTTGTCAAGCCTACGAATTGGCATAGCCATGCATGTGGACTACTTTGAATCGAGTGTACGCCCTCCGTGGTCGATGGTCGTGCAGTTGATAGTTTCGTTGTCGCTTCAGTTTCCTCCTCAATTCGGGACATCAAGTACTCTTATCTGAGGTCTTCGTTCATCCATTTTGGGTTCCCAATGCAAACGCGCGAGTGGTGCGGACGGTACTATGACCGAATTCTAACAGGCATGCTACTCACTTTGCAAAGATACTACTAAGAGAATAGACTCGGGCTTTCAGATGCTTTTAGTATGTACGCGTGAGAGACGACAGGTGAGCCAAACTCAGCCTAACGTTCTCTGGAAACCCCCTTCAGAAAAGGGATAGTTGTTCCTTCTAAATTGGACCGAATTCCTCAGAGGCTTAGAAGACGAGTTCTCATGGGTTTAGTTCTATGTTCCCTGTGACGGTCTTGTTTCACAATTTCCCTAATGATGATCAAAACCTCAAGTTTTCTCTAAAATGTATTAGCGGCCACGTATATTTATCATACTGCAAGCTACACAGTCTGATGAGAACATGGTGGCGATCTTTCTTGGGGTTGGGAACTTGGGGAAAAGCACTAGTGAGTCAATGAGTTCACTATTAGAACCGAATAGTCGAACTTCACACCTCACGACTTCACTGTGGTGACCGTCTTGATGACCCCGACCGGATCAATAGACCCGGTATTTAAGGGAACGAACCAAAGTGCGCCCATGTACCCTATGGAACGTCAGAGCCACCAGCCTCATTCGCCGTTAACGTTCAGGTGCCTCCTTTGGCGTGCGAGCCAACTACTTCTACGGAACCACAGGTTGTTTCAGATCAACGCCGGCAATCCACTTGCTTGCTCTAAGCCATTTTCCTCACCTTTCTATCAAAATGCTTGGGGTCCTATAAAAACGACATGCCCTCAATTCTAGCCCACACCTCTGATTCTCAGCTTTGCTCGGTTTTATAACAGACAATGACTTCTCCTCTTTCCATTGGTGCGGCGTGCGCGATCACGATTGGCCTGTGGCTTGCAGTTCGCATAATCAGAGGGAAATCTGATCTACCTTACCCTCCCGGTCCCAGAAGGCTTCCTATCATCGGGAATACACTTGACATTGACATGAAGGAACCGCATTTGACCTACACTGAGTGGGGCAAGACTTACGGTTTGTATTTCCAGTCAACTTCGGGTATTGCGTGGCTACACACTTATCTATGTATAGGAGACATCGTCTACTCTCGCATCTTTGGTCAAGACTTTATTATCGTGAACTCCGAAAGGGTCGGACGAATCTTGGCCGACCAGCGGTCATCCATTTATTCGGATCGGCCACAATCACCACTTTATCGGATGTGAGCTTCATACCAATACTACTGAAATAGTTTATAGTTATGAACTTATTTTCAACAGCTTGGGCACGAATCGCATGTCGGGACTTCTTCCATATGGCAATGAGTGGAAAACGCACAGAAAGATCCTACACGCTAGTCTTCGGCACGACGTTGTTGATCGGTATTATGACTTACACATCGGTAACGCTTGCAAGCTTCTGGAAAATATGCGACGCGATAGCATAAATTGGCGTGAACATTTCGACTTGTATGTGCTTTGATTCTCTTTTAGGCTATCCGCAAGTATCATAACGGTCTACAGTTACGCTAGTGCCACCTCTCTTGAGTTCACATATGGTCGCAGGGTGGATGGAGAAGATGATCCACTCATCACACTGGCTAGTAGCCTAGCCGAGGTGATGAGTAAGGAAACCACAGGCGAACGAATTGGGCTGCTGATGGCTTTACCGATGCGTTAGTGTGAGCCCGTCTTTGAAAGAATTCTGATGCTCAGGAGGTCTTCACCCAGTTGAATATCTTCCGTCATGGTTTCCTGGGGCTGGATTTAAAAAGGCCGGGCCACGTTCCAAAGATATCATGAAGACCGTAGCCGAAATTCCATATTCCATAGCAAAGAAACAAATGGTATGTCGTTGCTAACTTTTACTCCACACATGCGTTCATCTTTGCAGGAATCCAACTTGTTGCAACCTAGCCTAGTTGCCGACATTATGACACACGGCGACGTGGAAGAGTCGGATGGAAAGCTAGCTTCTGCCGGTATCTTTATGAGTGCAACTCCCTCTCCACTGATATTCATGGTCAGCTAATGCACTGACGTTGACCACCAGCTGCATCAGGAAGTGTAGGTACACATCCCCTTCTATTGTGCTTTCTTGAACATGAGCCTTCCTTCAGACATCCTCTACTTTGAAGGTCCTAGTGCTGGCCATGGTACTTAACCCTGATGTTCAAGCCAAAGTCCACGCAGAGCTGGACACCGTTGTTGGCAAGGGGGTGCTACCGACCTTCGAATACAAAGAGCGACTGCCTTATTTGCAAGCTATCCTATATGAAGTCCTGCGGTGGAGACCTGTCGTTCCGCTAGGTCTCGAACGCAGCTTTTCTATAAGCCTACCTAACAAGAAATCCAGGTGTACCTCATGCCACTACTGCGAGTGACATCTATGAGGGATACTATATTCCGAAGGGTGCGTATCTTACCCAGACATTTTCTCTAGGGTTGTTTCATGCGTGCACACCAGGATGTATCGTCATATTCAATGCATGGTGCGTCAACGAAACTCCGTTTCTCCCGAGCTAAACAAGAGAAAATAGGGCAATGAGAACTTCAGAGCATAGTGACCCAGAGAAATTTGACCCTAGTCGGTACCTTACGCCGGACGGACAGCTTAAACCGGAGGCAAAACAAAGTGTCTCAAAGTATTTTGGTTTTGGAAGGAGGTACGTAGTACACTGACATGACATTTCCTACAAATGAGTAACACACAACAGAATTTGTCCTGGACGCCTTTTTGCGGACAATTCACTGTGGGCCGCAGCGGCAGTAATGCTCTCCGCCCTTCGATTTGCGAAAGCCAAAGACCCGTCGGGCAAGGATATCGAGGTTGACAGGACCTTCCGACCTGGAATGGTTGGGTGAGATGGCATTATCAACTTCACACATTAAGGTAAACTTACGGAATGGGTTCTATTAGGCAACCGGATTCCTTTGAATGTTCCATCACAAGTAGATTTAGCGATGAGTAAAGTCAGTTATCCCGTCCTCAGTTCCTGTAAAGTGGCCGTTCGAGTCGTTCCACCTTTATGCATTGTACGTAGAATGTAGTAAATATTTTGAATCCATGCTTCTGCAACAGCTCAACTAGAACGCAGGACATTATGGGCGTCGTCTTCACACTCCTTCACGGTACTTCTCAATGACCTGCGAATTTATAGTCATCCATCCTGCACAGCTTGCTGAGGTCAATCCCGGCGGCAAGTCGGCACCACAAAGAATAGGGAATGGCGGATACATACCACAGGTGCCGCTGCGGACACATTTATCCCGAGACACTATCCGCTGAGGATAGAGTACACATTGAGTAGTGTAAAATGAAATAAAAGGTTCTGCCTCACCCTATCTCCTGAATACCTAAGCTTGCCTTGCTACATACCTGCCTTGACTACATGGCTCCTGCACTTACCATGATACTCCTATGGGTCTTTATCCCAACAGGTTATGAACCCCACTGCTCATAGCGAGGCAAGCAAATAAATTCCCTATACAATGCTGACTACATCAATAAGAATCACCAGATAAATTCAAAAATTCACCATGTCTGATCCCAATGCAAGTACATATGCTGAATCTGAGTGTGACAAGCTCAGATACAATGGTTCCATGTGTTAGAATTTGCATGCTGGGGTGATCAGGTGACAACTGGGTGACCACAATGGATAGATGGGTGTGAACCAGGTCCAAACATGATGCTGATACAGGTATAACTACAAACTATTTATCTGTAGCTAGGCATCTCATATATCAAAAGTAATTAGCTAGCTTCAACCCTTTCTTCCTTTTACCCTGCATACTTACAAGCCTGTTTGCTTGCCCCATAAATATTTTCACTTCATCCTTTTCATCCTCAGTCATCTTGCTACCTACTAGGGAGTTGGCTGAGGTATGTATGTCACACTTATATTTTATTTTTCTTACTTAGCTCACTGTACTAGCTGGACATCACTGTCCTTACCTTAGTTTTTGTCAGTGGCAGTACCCCCAGGTAAAACTGAGAATGAAGCTGTGACCAGACCTGCAAAATAGACTTTGGGCAATGAAGCAGAGGACCTCCCCAGCTTGAAGCAACTCTGTCTGAGTGAGGTCACCCATGGCCGCCTGCAATATTTACGAATGAGACCCCGGATCTCTGCAAAGGTTGGGCAAACGACGAAGAGGTGATGCACAGTTTCGACAACAGAGGGTGGTGCCCCAAGCCACCGATGGAGTTTAATGTACGTGAGTCACGGAACTATTGCTTACGCAATCCACGACCCTTTTTCCCTTTGTCGGCAGCGGAGACTTGCCTGATTCATTTACAATCACAACGACGCAGACACTTGGATCGCTGTCTTCGTGCCACCACCATCACTCTCACCAACGTCCGTTATTTGCTAGATTGCTCACGGAATAATGTCAACGTTCTCGAGTCCAACACCCGCTCCGAGTGGCCGTACATTAGCATCCAGCGCTCTCAAGCGTGCAGGTCTTATTGACCGCGATGAACACATGCGGGACGTTTCAGCGGAGACCCCTGGCGGGAGAAAAGGCATCTCCAAGATTCGCTCGCACCGCCCACGACCAGTAGACATCTTCAAAGATCACCAGCCAGGCCATACTCGCTCATCCACGGTAAATATAATACCTTACTTTTTATTGTCATTTCAACCTATATTTACTGCGTAACACAACATGGTCCCCCTTGTCCTCTTGGAAATCATTGTGTACATGTTTTACCTTTCACTTACGCACCCCTTCCACCTGATTTCTTCCGGTTCATTCTCCTTTCCATGTCGTCTGTATGGTCGTTGCATCTCCGGACTTTTCGCCGTGCTGAAAACATCACGCTCACGCTGATTTCTACTCGCTCCACCGCCGCTTGACCTGCCTTGTGATGGACATGTGTAACAGCTAGCCTCGAGGACACAGTCGGGGGCGCCAATGGAGGGTATCTCAATCCGTGGCGCCGCTAGCGCGAGGAATTCGACGGTGGGGCGTCTTCGCAGGAACGTACCAGGTATGACGTCAACGTCAACTGCTAGTACAACACGGGCATCGAATAGTGGTGTGAAAGTGATGGATGTCTGGAGAGACTTCGTGAACAGAAGATGGAATCCTGAGACAAGGTTTTTGAACCTTGAGGTGAGCCTTGATGCGGGTTTATTGTTAATGGATACAGTATGCTCATAAATGGTGATGTCGCTCAGTCTATGTTGGATGATCCCGAGTTGGCGAAGCACGGACTACTTCCTCCCGGAGCGCCCGGGTCGAGCGTTAGAGAAGCTTCTGTCCTCTTCAAGTTAGCATCCCAACTCAAACCAACGGTGAGCTATTTGCCTCGTGCAGGATTTTTTTTTTAATGTCCACTGCTACAGCCACAAACCATCTCTCTTGCGAACAACAATATTGGTTCGGGACAATTACTTTCGACTCTCGCGCACTATCTCCCCCAACTTGCAAACCTCTCCCTTCAGAATAATAGCTTGAAAGTATGGCGTGATATCGACCATATATCAGGGCGGAAAGGAAAACTAGAACATCTTCGGGAGCTAATATTGCTTGGGAATCCACTACGTGAACTTGAGATAAAACACGGCAGGGGTGATAAATACAAGAGGCAAGCTTTCATACTACATTGCCAGGTCCCATCGTCTAACCTATTTCAGCGAGGTGACTCGTCGATTTCCTTCGCTGGTGATGTTAGATCAAGAAGCTATTACAACGATCGCCTTTGACGCTCCCGGACCATCATCCACAGTGACGGAAGAGCGGCCGATGGCAACTACGTTTCCGTTTGAAATGAAACCTTCATTTATTACTGGAGTAGAAAATACCATCATTAGCAACTTCCTCGTTCGGTGAGTATTTATACAAACTTGTCCATATATCAATCGCTGATTGTTCGCTTTACTCAGGTTCTTCCCGCTATTCGATAGTCAGCGCGCTGCGCTTCTCGATGCTTATCACCCATCCGCGACGTTTTCTTTTTCGGCCAATACCAGCATCCCTACTCGTGCCCGAATACAAGGGCTCCATTCTTCCAAAGAATTTCCTAACCAGCGTAAGCTAGACTGGGCGGTTTGGTTGGGAGGGGGATCCAGGAATCTGACGCGACTGGGCGGCAGTGATGGTATGGATAAGGCCGTCACCTCTTTGCATATTGGAGGCGAAGCGGTTATTCGTGCCATGACAGCTCTTCCGAAGACGAGACATGAGATATCGAATTCACCGGAGAAGTTTTGCATTGATGCCTGGCCAGTAGGGCAAGGAGATAACATGAAATTATTTATTTCGCTACATGGGCAATTCAACGAAGGTACGTCTTAGACCTTCGGTTTACCTGTATTACTCCATGGCGTTTGTCTCCGGAGCTAGTCATTATTGATGATATGATATATACTAACGATTCATATTATTTGCAGAGCCTTCGCAAGGTATTCGGTCCTTTGATAGGACGTTTGTGCTCGCGCCTGCCCCACCAGGCTCACGGTATGTCGTATGGACTGTTCATGCCGACATTGATTTCATAGTATTTTTTTTTTTCCTCAATAGTGCCAAATTAAACGGATGGGATGTTATGATTCTATCGGACCAATGGACGGTCCGTGCGTACTCGAGCCATGAAGCGTGGCGACCTGGGCCGATGCGCGTGCAAGCGGGAGAGACATTATCTCCTACGCAACGGCAAATGCCAGTGCCACAACAGTCGACGTCAACGCTGCCCCAGACGCAACTCGAGGAAGTCTTATCTACTTCTGTAAGTTTTTCGCTTCGCGACCTTAAAGTTTGAACACATCAGTTACTTACATGGAATCGTGTCATTTCCACCGTTGTGGGCGCCGTTGCCATAACGGATAGTCTGAACCGCAGCGTAGTCTGATAATGCAGATATGTCAGCGGACCGGGTTGAATGTGAAGTATGCAGTGGATTGTCTGCAGAACAACGGATGGGATGTGGATAGGGCGATTGCCAACTTTGAGGAGGTCAAGGTAAGACTGGTGGGTTCAAAGTTGCGATATCATTAGTGCTTACGTTAGAATTGCTAGGCTCTACTGTCACGGGATGCTTTTTTGTGACGTGGGAAATTTTTATTTTCACACACTTCGTTACGACGAAATCAACGGACACTGAGAGGCGAATGAGCGAACTCTCCAGACGTTGCCTAAACCATAAATTTAACTGCATACGGCAGGCTCAAAGCTAGCGCGCGACCATGGTATTGGTTTGGTTTGTTGATAGTGAATGTACCTTATCGTATTTCCATGATCGTTTTCGAATATTCCGAATCTATTTCTCCATGGACTTTACCAAGCCAAATAATACACTCAGATAAGGCAACCCTGGAGTGTAATGATGGGCAATATAGACGACTAGAAGTGAGACCAAGACACGAACAATTGTGAGCAAGCGGAGCGACCATTGAAGTGGACTTTAGCCACGAGGACACGATGGGGTCGGAGTGGAGCAACAGCGGGAGGGTCGGAGAGACACCCTGGCGGGAGCTGGACTATTTATGTTGGTTGTTCGTAATCATTGCACTGCACAAGACAATGGCACGAGGCATACAATGTGCAGCCGCGTCGGGCTGGAATCGTGGAAACAATGGCAGGCCTCGAGGCAAAGGTCAGGAGCGGGAATTTTTCCGTGAAAGTGCAGTCTAGACGCCAAGCTTCATTTCGCATTTGAGCGACGTTCTGATATGCGCCTGCCTCGTTGCACTCATAAAAACGATCATTCCAAGCGTACATAAACTAACGTAGTCCCCATCTAAACCATATCTCCTTCTTCTTATTCCCCACTAGCTAGCGCGCTTCTAATACCCACTATATCATCTTCGCCCCCCTCCTCCCCTCCTCATCAAGCTCCTTTCCTCCATCAGTCGTTACGATCACTCACGACTTGTCATGAGTCGGGTACAACGCTCTTTTGAAAACTTTGCTCTCCTACAGGCTGCTTCTGAGGGCTGCGCAGATGCCGTGCGCGATGCACTCGACGCTGGTGCTGACATCAACGCGTCAGACAGCTCTGGTCGCACGATCCTCACCTGTGCCCTCACAGCTGATCGGTATGTCCCCTTCTTTCGCCACGCTCTATTCACTCATCTTCCCCCAGATGGGAGACGGTCGACGCGTCCGACGCGTCGTTTATGTCCGAGGACCGTCTCAATGTCCTTCGGATAGCCCTTCTACACCCAGACATATCTCTCTACACCCTCAATGCCCCTCAAGACTCTATCAACGACGTTACACCCCTGGGCATGGCCGCCTGGTTGGATATGCCACACGTTGTCAGGCTCTTGCTCGAATGCAGCGCAGGCTCTGTGTCTGTTGATGGCACTGACACTGATGGCGCCACTCCACTCATGTGTAAGTCGAACCCATGTGCCTCGCAGCACTGACGTTGACTGCTGTCACCAGACGCTACCCGTGACGGCAGACTAGACGTTGTCCAGCAACTGGTAGGTGTAGTGTACGTTCCTATTGATAACATTCCCACCTCGTCTTCTTGTCAGCTTTCCCATGGTGCTCGCCCAGATGCTAGGGATCGGAATCATCGTTCTTCCGTCCAGTTCGCACTGCCCCATCCTAGAGTCCTTTGGGCGTGCGAACACGCCCTCCGCTCGCATCGTTGGTGCGAATTCAAGGTGAGGACGAGGGCGCTCAATTGAATAAACCCATTTAACTGGAAGGTGTGTTAGAGCGGAAACAAGAAGGCGCTTTCCTATCCATCCTGTTTCGATCTTGAACAGCTTTCGCCATATGCTTCTGGACTTCCAATGACGTACTACCCACCCGCTACAGCCTTCTCGCCCGAGTCCATCTCTCTTATCACCGACAATATTGTACACGCTGTACTCACCGCCGATGTTTCTATGGTCTATTCTTTGTTGTTTTCTCCTCAGTCATTCGAACCTTCCCCACTCGAAAACGGACCTGTTGTTGTAAATGTACCCGATGTCGAAGGATGGAGCGCCATTCATTACTGTGTCTCTGTACCAAATCCCTCTATCGAAATGCTCGACGTCTTGTACCGCGCTGGTGCTGATGTCAGCCTGTTTACTACTGGAGAAAACTTCACCCCTCTCCATTGCCTTGCTCGGCTCGCTCGCGTATCTGATGCTCATGACTCTGCACAAAACTTGTATCACTTCGCTGTACACCTCGTTCGAGACCTTCGTGCACCACTATCTGCGCGCGACAAAAACGAAGAGACTTGTATTCATGTAGCTGCCGAGTTTGGTGAATGCATTGATGTATTGCTAGCCTTCCTGGAATGTGATCCGACGGGATCCTTCAGGAACCTACGGAACTCTCGAGGGTAAGTGGTTTTCTGTTTCGGGTGTCCCGCATCGAGTTGGCTGATTAAGTTTTTTGATCGATCAGGCTCACAGCGTACGAGGTAGCGAAACCCCACTTCCGGTCTGCTTTCTGCCTCGATGGTCCGAATAACCGACCGCAGTCTTCCCTTTCTGACCGCACTATCCGCCCCAATACGTTGGACCCTCTTCCATCGATCACTGCTATTACAGACTGGGCCACTCCGATCATACCGCCTGTAGCCGGTTCAGAAAGACATCTTCCCCCAGACTTTGATGTGACCTCGACTTCCGAACGCCTCCTCGATAACATCCAACACCTTTCTACTGAAGCTCAGTTCGTTCGGGATCATGCAGGACTTGATAACCTTGAATCTGTCGTCACCGAAACGTCACAGCTGGGTAAAAACGTCCTCTCTCATTTCCGTGGACAACTTCATGACTTGGCACAAGAACTCCGTGGTACGCGTGAAGCCTTGAATACAGTCGACCGTATGTGGAATACCGTTTCCCAAGCCGCGGAAGATCACCTCCGCGTTCGCGGTAATCACACTGTGGCGTATCTTTTAGCACACAAACGCTCCCCGCGAGGCTCCGAGGACTCACAGCTAACGGCCGTTGAACCCGAAACCACCGAAATAAAGGTATTGCCGAAAGCCAAGGAGACTAAGAAGTCGTACCGGGATCTGGGTGTCATTACTGATGCCCTTCCATCCAAAATAATCGAGACGACTACTCCAAGTGGTGCACGAGCAGTGCCATGGCCAGAGTGGCTGGATCCCTTCATATTGAGTGCAGATTCGTCAACGTACAAAATGCACCTGGCGAACCTGATGGAAATCGAGCGGGAGCTGTTGGCGAGGGATGCGATGGGCGCGTTCGAGGAGAAGCTTCCGTTGAAGGAACCGATAATAAAAAATCTGATGAAAAACAGGAAGCGTCACGTGAAGATGGAAAGGAGCGGAGCATCAAAGCTCAAGGCGTGGTTAAAGAAAAAGGTTGTAACAGATAGGCCTCTACAGCTTCAGCTTTGCTATGATCTGGAAGACCCGGATTGCGCGGTAGGCAGAGAGGTAAAGGGTGACGCTACCCTATTCCCTTCTCTGTCACAATCGCAGTCAGACCATGAAGCCTACTCCATTCACTTCAATTTGTCCGTTGCTAATCGGGATCTTTCTACTATTGATGATTGTTTACACGGGGTATGTTCATTCATTCATCCATTCATGTCTGAGACATGACAGCTTATGTGTTATCTAGGTCGACCAGTTGGTGACCTCTGCAAATCATTTCATCTCCCGCGCTGAGCGACTGATCAATCGGACAATCAAGGTAAGTCACCGTCCATAATGTTAATTGGAGCTCTACTAATAATAATAATAGGTTCGGGAAACTATGGTCAGAAATCTCCGGTCGCGATACCCTCCCGCATACGATGACATCTTCGCTCCCTCGCCAAAGGGCACCATCCCTTCGGCCTATGTCGGTCGTGGACATAGCACCTGCCCATCTGCATACCCCTCCCCCGCGAGCAGCAACAGTTCCTCCTGTTCGTCCTCTTTCGTCTCCTTAGCCGCGACGCTACATGACGAAGAAGACGAGGACGCACGTGCCTTGCGAAGACTGTTGCTCCGAAAAATCAACGCGCATATTGACGGTGCGTACGACGAGATCGACCGTGCCAACGTCTGGTTGCGCGTTGTAAAAAATGTATTACGCGATCTAAGCACTCGGACGCTCTCACCCTCACCCCCTTCACTCTCATCCTCATCACTCGCATCATTCTCCCTGGTGTCCTTCTGCTGACCATGTCCCCTCATCATACCCCATACTCTGCATTATTCTCGGCATCGACATTATTTGCATCAACATGAAGAAAAACACGGCACGTGGAAATGAACAAGGAAATAACCATTCAAGGGGACTCGTGCTGCGCTGGGTCATGTTGTGTGTATGTTATTGTGTAATGTATGTATATTATTGGTGATACTGTTATTTGTCTCGGTGCGTTACACTCGTTGTCGGCGCTTTCTCTACTCTTCGTTCTGTTACGCCTTTTTGACGCGATCGACCTTTTCTTGTTCCTCTTTACCTTTTGAAACCCCTCCTAGAGTCCAAGAACACACCCCATGTATGCACGCCCTTGTAGCACTGTAGATAGCAACGTAGACTGGCATCTCTCCTGAGTCCTATCTGGATCGCACCTGACCATTTTCGCTGTGGATTACTGTAAGGACTAAAAGAACGCCACTACAAGTTGCCTGTACCGTCAGCAACTACGAAGCATGGGTGACTTTGATGTGACTGTAACATAGTGCCATTTAGAGTGAGGTCAACAAACCTTACAAGTGGCGGTCTGCTGGGGTCACCCTAAGTTGCAAAGTAGTCTGTACTAATAGGTTATTTTTTGAAACAGTATCGAGCCCATACGTGATCGCTGTGATATCTGAAGCCGAAAATCGGAATACGACTAGAACCACTCCCACTGCGAAAGAAGTAGACCTACGTATGGACACGCTTGACGTAGTGCTGAGACGCGGCAATTAAGTCTTGGGGCAGCTGTTGGGCCTTTCGCAGCTACATGGGTCGAAACGCTTTGAAAACCTGCTTGTTGAAAGAAGTATGGTATCCTGTTCGATGCAACATCCATTTACCACCATATCCCACGAACCTCGCCGTATTAAAATCTATTCCAAACCTAAGGTCAGATGAGATTGATGGCAGTGTCTGCAACAATTCGCTCATTGATACGTACGAACAATCTGAATCAATCGCACGGCGCCGTTTCAATATTTGAGCGCAAATTTTACATCATTGATGATATGAAGTCCTGACAAAGTAATAATCCTACCTAGTATGAGAATTATATACTATCAGGTATGGAATCACCAACAAAATGGCTCACCTACGCCGATGTCGAAAAGATGGCTGATGAAAAGAAAACCCTTGGTATCGGGGAGAGCCGAAGTTCGTGTGATTCCTCCACCTCCTCAATGTCATGTAGATGAAAAAAATTGCTAGGGTAGAGTCCACCCTAATGTTCACATTTCTCATGGTGATGCTACAGGCAATCAGACGGGAGATATATTAGCAGTGCCCGAGCTACTAGGTCAGCTTGGGTTCAATAGGACCAAATTCTGATTTACTCGACGCCACACTCTTTTCAGATGAAGTGGGTTTAATAGATGAAGGGAGGGATAGTCCTGACCTCATCGTGGTCCAACGTGTGGTTAATGAAGCCTACCACTGAAGTTATGACGCTAGCACATAACCCGAACTTGGTCTCCCAAAGCCACAAGTATTCCCATGCGAGGAAGATAGTAATCGTTCCTTTAAAATGAAGTGTGGCTAAACGGAGGGAGTCCTGATGGATGGTACTACCCTCATCGTGGCCTGCCGTGTCATGAAGCCTACCACTATGAGATCGGTCAGGATACAAATCTGAATTGGTCTCTGCAGGCCATATTTTTATCGGGACGCAGTAGTCCTTCCTCTAAAAGCAGAAATATGAATAAATGAATGGAGCACCGACTGATGAAACTAACCTCATGGTCGTGATGTGTACAATAAGATCAGAAGAACCTTCGGGGCATCTGCTATGACGGCATTAGGTAAGAATGAAATACTACTCCCTGCAAAGTGGTGCTTCATCGATCATGGCCGAGTCCCGTGATCGGCATATCATGTCACACTGATAATCGGTCCGTGGTCAAGAACAGCAACCCATCTAAAGAGTTTATCGTTGAGATACATCTGTCGAAGAGATCTGAGACCATCCGCACCGAGAACTGAAATATCCGCTCTGAACATGATATTACACCCGAGACATATATACATAGAGTAGTATAGGAGTGAAGAATATAGAGAACTAAGGACGTCTCCGTCCCGCCTCGCATTCTGCTCCCGCACCTAAGTCTTGCCTAGCACTACCATCGCGCCCTCGGACCCAGCTCCGCGGGACCAAACTATTCTATACATCCCAACATTTATATGGGCGACTATCCAAACATGATATGTCCAATGCCTGATGAGTGTTCGGAACGGTACGGGTTTAGGTTACACCAGACCGGATGGAGATACGCACGTCACGTCAATACGAACTTTGTGGCCACAGGATCCAGAATCGCGAATCCCGGAACGGTATCCCTACCAAATAAACTCATTTAAAAACGTTTTGCTATGGCGTGCTTGTTTTGCCATCGTGGAAGGACGTGTAATGCGTAAGTTCGTTGAGGGTTGATCTCTATATTGAAGACCCCAAACCCACGGAACTCGTTTGGAACCCTGACATTGACAGCTGAGTGGGGTCTGAGATCTGAATGCCAGTGGTGAACTAAGCCGACCGAGGGGCACAGGAACATCCTACGTCTTGGTGCAAATTATTATTGCAGCCTTTATGGAGGTTGTGATCATGTTCAATATTACATCGGCAGAAGATGACTGCCCCTACATTTGTCCCGGGTGCAAACATCTACACAGGAAATGCTCCATACGCGTCGAAAAAAAGTGATTATCAGTGGATAATTCAATCCATCGGTACCTAATCACTAACTTGCTCATAGATTTGTCGTAGAAATTAAATCCTTTGCTCCTAAGGACCGTGCCTCGATAGAACATCGGAATGGTTTCGGATGCCTTGCAATCTCAATCAGTATACAGCATAAAGGGGTGTATAATGCGCACATAACAAGGCCAGGCTCGAACTCGAGTTTCACCTCAATCTCATGACCATTCTCATCTATGGCCTTCCCGATGCGAAGGGTGGCCAAGATGGACACAATAGCAGCCCAGACACTTCGGGTTGCAACATGTCTCCTTGGGCAAATATGACAACAGAACTTCCAGTAACATGACTTGTCCCAGGTGAGTAGCACAACCTACCGTCCGATGTCAAATATTGGAGACGAGGTATCTTCTGCGACCTTGCCTTCTGAGGTGAGATACCTCTCGGGCTTAAAGGTTGATGGGTCTGGGAAGTGTATTTCGTCGTGTGACATCGCCCTAGTCATTGTCAACCCCTGAAATTGATAAGATTTAGATAAAAAATACCAGATATTTAGTAATACAGTCGTGGCTAGCACAGGGTGGGTCAGCGTGAAATAATGAAGGATGGGGAGATAAATTACCCTTTGGGATGTACATCCCATCGAACACATCGTCCATCCTGGTCAAGTGTGGAACCTCTGCACCAGCACCCGTCTATAAAGGATCCTCTTCAGAGCCAAGAAGGTACTCACCAGGAAGAATAGGACACCACCGCAGGGTCTCCAGAAGGACACATTCGACATAGGGGAGGTTTCTTTGGTCACCAAAGTCAGGTAAACGATCACGTCCGACCACATGATCAATTTCTTCTTGAGCTTTGGTTTGCACTTCTGGATAGAGTGTCATTGCAAGCACGAATACCAACAGAACCGCAGATGTCTGTGGGATTTGTAGAGCAAGATCAGTTGATGCCTGCACATGCCACTCACAGTGTCTACTCCAGCTTATCGAAGGACTAGATCTCATTGCACATTGAAGAGGGCTGCGATGTACCATACCTCCGAATGCAGTGGCGGCTACCTCTTTCATGGTTTCACCACAATTGAGATCTGTATCCTTTCCTATTTCTGCCCGAAGTAAGTCATATACAAGTGACTTCCTTGCAAAACCAGTGGTCTGCGAAATATCAACACGTTGAACACCCATGCATCAACGAAACTTACCAGGCTGTTTTTAACATAGTTAACTGGATCATCCAGTACTCGTCTCGCAAGAGGTCGGCATTCTCCCGCTTGTTGCTTGTACCGCCCTCCAGGCAACCGTGAAGGTATGTACGCCACTGCCACCGTTAATACCAATTCAGGATGAAGCAAGTGATAAACCCACGAATGGGAAATGCAGTAAATAAGGCAGCCCGCACTGGAGTCACCATCCTTGTCACTATCTCCATAAGTCGCAATGCATTTGATACAAATGGGTCGTTTTCGGGCGCAGCATCATATCCATAGGTAATCGCCATAATGACCGAACCCGAGAACCTGCCAATGGTTGGAGTCTTTCAACATGCAAAGAAAAATAACCCACGTCCCGACATACTTAACGTAGTCCTGTGGTGTGGCGATCAAGTTCTGGAGCAGCTGTTGGACCTTTCGCAGTTGCATTGGTTGATATGCTATTGAAACCTGCTTATTGAAAGCGATGTTGCACATCTTCCGATGTAGCCTCCATTTTTTGCCATATGTTAAGAGCCCTGTGTTGAAGTCGACACCAAAGCTAGAGCCAAATAAGACAAGGTTAACTTGGAGTTACCGACAATGTCTCCACCCACAATTTGTTCGTTGATAAATATGGTCTATCAGCATAAATTGCAGACCGCCGTTCCAACAGCTCGTACGCAATCTTCTTGTCGTTAATGACGACAAAGTTCTGACCGAGCAAAGTGGTGAAAATGACACCACCTTTGAACGAGGATAAACGATCAGAGCGAATCACGACTCCAACGAAAACAGTCTTTACCATATTGCCTCCCCCATTCTATATATGTCAACCACGGCTCACTGACATTAATGTCAAACAGATTTCCAAAGAACGGTAAACACTTCGGACCAGGAGGTAGCCAAAGTGCTGTTAGAATTCGCGGGTTGGGGCAATCGGGTGACCACGATGGATGGATGGGTGCAAACCAGGTCCAAACGCGATACCAGTACAGGTAAAAACTACGAACTATTTATCTGTAGGTAGAATCCAATATATCAATATATAATTACTGTCAATCAAAGGTGTCTTGTGAGTTTGACATATAGCAACTAAATATTCTGACAAGTGCGAGTTTCTGGTTTTTCCACGTTCGAAGTGCCGCATGGAGCAAATAGACTGCCACAGTAGAGCAAATAGCGATCTTTGGAAGGTCCATTATAGATAGATGGTAGGTGGGGGACAAAACACCTGTCGATCCCGTGGTTATTACTAGAACTTGACGTCACAGTGCGCTGCGGCCCATCTGATACTCCAGCCGGTGGTGGAATCCACCCCTTTTAAGGGTTAGCTTTGTCGTAAGCTTTGTCTCCGTCCAATCAGAGTGCTTCCTGAGCATTGAAAATCTCAGCAAGCGCATAGCGTAATTCGACGCTTCTGCTGGTGCAGTCTGTTACTGATCAAAATGTTGTTTCGGGGAATGCATGCTTATGTTTCCACAGGCCTTCCGGGAGCGCTGGATGTGGACAGTGTCAGGGTGAAAGGAACATCTTCACCTATAAAGCAGTTTTCACCGCAATCCATCAAATGCGCATGAGCACGAAAACAATTTACCTGTTGCTTTGCTGGAGGTCAGGGAGGCTCGACACAACCTGAACGATCGCATCTAGATGTTCCCTCTGTTGCAAGACTTCCCTGGTGGCAGTTCGTTCATTGCACGAACACTGATATGAGCATACTTTTCCGTCACTTTGGAGTACAAATGAAGCGTCGAAGGGTGATAGCACACCTGACTAGGAAAGTCTTCCACTGGGGCCATAACCAATCGTAATGTAGACCTGGTACTTTGTTCGTTGCCTGTCTTGGATGCATTTGATGAGTAGATTACAAGATAGAAAGAGTCCCATGTAATTTCAAGAGATGGTTCGTGTACGATATATTTTGAAGGATACTGCTACATGGTCAGTTGAACAGAGCCAGCGAATTCTGTCGGTGTATTCGATCCATCTGAGTCCGTTGAGAAGTGGCAAGTTAGTAATCCAGTCTGGCCGGAAGGTGGCGGCCCGTTGTTTGAGTGGTGCGTGGCTGGCGACTTCGTTCGAACAAGGTCGGCGAGTATACGTGACTGGTTCACTATGGCACCTTTTCACACACCAAGTGTCATCCTCAGCGATTTCAGAGAACGGCCAGAATCGTTGCTTGTGCAAGGTGACCCGTTGTTTACTCGCTATATTACTGAAACACCAAGCATACTGTCTTTACTGCTCAGGAGAGAGATTGTACATTGGAACCGCTACAGGAAATCTGCACATTTATGACTTGCATGTCTCTCCGGGTAGGCTGGACGACATCGCCTGACTTCCTGGGCTCATCCAACTGTCAGGTGACGATGAACACTCGACGTTGGTCGAGACTAAGAAGGGGCTATCACGGAGGGCTATCGACCAGCTTGGATACGTTAAGGATATAAATTCCATCGTGCTACTTTCCGGTGAGAAGACTGGTTGCAATCGTGACTCTTTAAGTTCAACACTAGAATCTATAAGAAACCCTTGTGACCCTCTACCCACTACCGTCATTCTCTCCTCCGACACCGCTTACCAAGGCAAGGGGTGCATTGTCATTTGCCACCCATTCCTTCGTGGTCAACTTCCCATCTTCCGATCAGGTTGGCGGGATCAACCAGGCGGGCACTATACCAACGATGGTCACACAACTCATCATTGGTTGCCGCAGGAAGGTAGTGGTATATAGCTGGAAAGATGGAGAGGCACAAGGGATCAAGGTATGCCTTATTGACTACAAATTTGATCTATTCCATCCCACTGAGATGTTATCCTGTTTTAAGGAAGCTGTGCTGCCTCACTCACCTCGCCTGATTGCCTTTCTGGACCAAGACAACGTCTGCTTCGCATACTCGCCCACTGAATATGCCGTATTTTCTATCAGTAAGCTTACTGCTACCAATGTGGTGCTACCGGCAGCTACCACGGCGTCTATGGGGGCTTTCTCGGGTCTGGGCAATTATATGATGCTTGGTCTCGGTGCAAAGGCAAAGCCCAACGTGGTCGGGATGCGGCACAATGAAGCCCTGGTTGTCAAGGATAGTGCGTATAACACCACGTATCGTCCTGCAGTATCTTGATAACCTTGCTAGATCAAGGTTTGGTGGTGGGTGCTGACGGAAAGTTGGCTACGCCAGACACAATCGATTGGCCTGGCCCTCCCGACGAAATCGGTGAGCCAATAAAATAGGAAGTATATCATTGCTCACCCGTTCGCAGCATTCGTGAACCCATATATCTTTTCCATCCTCCCGCCAGGCATGGTTCCAGTACCTGAGGACAGGAGCAGTTCATCGTCTACCCTGCCCACCAGCCAACAATCTATGATACCGGCTCCCGTAGTGCAGATCGTGTCGTCGATAACCAAACTGCCTGTTCAGACAATTCCGTACCCCTTCCCTCAATCCAATTCCAATATTCCAGCCAATGCTAATTGTACGGTTCGGTTGCTAACGGCGTCTCCATCTGCTATGGCACCTCTGTTCCTTATCTCTACTCCGCTTGATCGCACTCATGCCACTGCTGAGGGTAGCTGTGTATGGCGGTTCCAGATGAAGTCATGGGGTGGACAGATCGACGAGTTGGTGCAAAAAGGGTCGTATTCGGATGCTTTAGCGCTTCTGGATGTCCTTGATTCTACTTTGCTTCCTGACAAGGTATTGAGAATACATTCTGGAATTATTGCACTATTTTCTCAGCATCACTTGATGGCAGGACGAGCGACGAACTCGAATACGGACCCTGGACGCGGTTGCCCAATTCCGGGAGGGAAAGTATGATGATGCAATCAATACCTTCCTTGAGCTTGACCTCAACCCAGCGAAGGTGGTTGCTCTTTATCCCAAACGCGTGGCCGGTCGATTATCCGTTCCTCGGGGTGATTGGATACCGTTATTCGGGGGTCCAGCAAACCCGACTACTAAGGCCGAAGACACCACCTCGACAAAGTCAAGTGATACATCAAAGGAGGGGAGCAAGGAGAAGCTCATCGATCGATCACCCTCGCCCACCGGTTCCATTCGTCTACGGGGAAAGTCGACATTTGGTTCCTTGCTACCCTCAGCTTTAAAGGACGATGATGTGGCATCTTTGAGTGGTAGGAAGAAAACCAAGCAACCGATGGGTAACCTCCGTTATATTTATGATCAAGCAATTTCTGACAATTCCGCCTAGACGACTCTACCCGCGCCGTTGAAGTGCTCTGGCGCTATTTAACAGATCGCAGACCGAAGGTTGCAGGAGCGTTGGCTACTGTCAATATCACGTCCGCCCAATCTCACCAATGGCCAACCCTTTCAGAGACTTCTACAGAAGAACTCTTCTCCCTTCCCAATGTCCCCCTGCCGTCTCTCACCCCACAGCAGTTAGTCCGCTTCGCTCAGATCGTGGATACGGCATTGTTTAAATCGTATCTGCTCTATCGACCTGCATTACTTGGTTCGTTGTGCCGAGTAGCGAATTGGTGTGAGGTGTCGGAAGTGGAGGAGGAGCTGCGGGCTCGAGAGGTCAGTTCAAGCTATTGAGGGGGCTCAACATTTGATATTTCTCCAGAAATTTGCAGAGCTGATTGACCTTTATAACGGGAAGAAGATGCATGCGAAGGCTTTAGCGCTCCTGCAACAGTGAGCCTCCACGATTTACGATGTTATCATACAGAGTCGATGACTATTCGTTTAGACTGAGTGAGAAGGAAGACGACATCAAGGACAAGCTCTCGCCGACGGTCTCGTACCTCCAGAAACTAGGACCGGAATACCTAGACCAAATATTCAAGTCTGCGCACTGGGTATTTAGTCAGGACCGCGAAATAGCGTTCGAAGTAAGATAACCATACTTAATCTTGGCTCGCTACTGGTTCCTAAGGCATCTCATAGATCTTCATGTCTGATGATGTCGAACTCCCTCGAGGCCAAGTAGTGGACTACCTGGAGAAGATCGATGCTCAGATTTCTGCGCGGTATATTGAGTACCTTATTCAAGAGAAGCAAGAGGAAAGTGACGTCTTCCACAACCGCCTGGCTGAACTCTATTTGGGAATTGTCATCAATGCAAAGAAGCTTGGGGACGACAGTGCGCTCTAGTTTTTGAGACCTACCTGGATTGTACTCACTGTCACATCACAGGGAGACGAGAAGAGGTGTATTCTCAGCTCCTTCGCTTCATTGACAACACCAACCATTATCATCCTGCTCGTTTGTATGGTCGACTTTCGGAGGGTCGGTCTCATCCTATCGGAGCGTAGCCTTTTGCTCACGACAACTTTCAGACTTGTACGAAGCACGGGCAATATTGTTGGGCCGTATGGAGAGGCACGAACATGCCCTTGAACTCTATGCATACAAATTAGGTGATTTCAAGAAGGCTGAGGAGTATGTCCACTCTCAGCTGCTTATCCCCTAATCTTTTCTCAATCCTTGCTTAGGTACTGCAAGCGAGTGTACCAGCCTAATACCGACACAAGCGTTATATTCTTGGCACTGCTGAAACTTTACCTTCGGCCGACGATTAAGAACCCCCCCAACTTGCTTCAGCCTGCTCTAGATCTCATCAGCCGACAGAACCACAGGTTAGACCCCGTCGAGACGCTCCAGCTTCTGCCACCCCTCGTATCTGCGCAGGATGTGCGGGCATTTTTGCAGCAGGCTTTGCGTTCGCCCGTTTTCGATAGTCACGTAGTCCGGGAGATCAACAAGGCACGGGGCGAACAAGTTGCAAGAAAGTTGATGATTCTCGAGTCTAGACGCGTCAAAGTGACAGACAGCAGAATGTATGCTTTGATCTTTCATTGTTTGCCTGCCCCATGAATTACATGATATACCTCAGATGTCCTCAGTGTCACAAGCGATTGGGAAGCAGCGTTATCGCGGTTCATGCTCCACGGTATGTTTTTCTACCAGGTGCTCATTTATCGGTGTTTGCTGAATGCAGTTATATTAGGGGAGAAGTCACCCACTACCAGTGCCGAGAGGCATTTTCCAAGAAGCTCAACATGCTGCGACAAAGTTGAGGAGTTCTTGGTGCACATGGTTTAGTAGTCTGTTCGATACCTCCAAGCAGTAAGGTTAGCTGACACACTAACACGACTCGATGCTATTCCGACATAATGTACGTGTTACTGGGGGATACGTGTAGTGAGACACTACCCTAAAAGCTTTAACAACCTTCTTAAGTCGTGAAACTATGTGACATCGTCGGAAAGAAAGCCACACCATTGATTCCGAAGTCCCACAGCCATGGACGTATGTCAGGGTGCAGATGGCGGAGCGAGAAACGTGTGGTGTGGGAGACGACAGCAAAGGGATGCAGCTGAAGGTTGGCGTAACCGGACACACGTCAGCTTCTTGGTCGGTTCCAAGAGTTGGATGCTCAGTGCGTAGTTTGTTTGCAACGGTGCAACACACATTGATATCTTCACCGTGTTTAGGTCATTGGCAGCGCATTCGATGGCTGAAACCACTCTTCTAGTTTCTTCACCATATCCTCCACGCTCTTGATATACTTCTTGAGAACCGCCAACAAGTCAACATAATCCACTGGCGGAGGGAAGGTTTCTTGAAAGTCTTCTTCGAAGTTCATCTTGAGCTCATCCATCGAACGCCTGATCAAATCGATTGATGAAGGTGTATGCTGGACAACAAGACTCACCCCTGCTGTCTACCCAACTCCTCCCGTTCACTTTCCCATTCGATGACCATGTTCATCCAATTAGAACACTGGTCTTTTAACTGAACAAATACTTGCTTCTCATCTTCGTCAAGATCCATGTGAAATAGGAAGGATGAGGGCTTGTCGAATCCATTCAGAGAACCCGGGAAGAAATCATTTAGCCGAATGGGTAACAAGCATGATTCGGGGGCTGTCCACAAATAATGGATATACTGTGTGCCATGATCTTCAGCCATGCATCAATAGGTCATCATAGATAAGACCCACAACCAGACAGAGGTTCCGTAGTAAAAGGAAATACTCGCTACGTAGACCCTCGCTCTGCGCTTGGTAATGCTCGAGTCTACGGACTTCTTTTTCTGTCAGTAACCTGACGTCTTGGTTATCTGGATTCTGGGAATAGAAGTCATGCCACACGAGCACGTCCTCGATCTTCTTATTCGCGAACTGGCGGGATATATCCACCATCGTGAGGAGGTTGAACAGATCTGGTATTTGGCCAACGATAAATGTCGGGTGAATAATGTTGCGAATCGCATAGAAGACCAATGTGGGGGGGACATCTGATGGCTGGTCAGACACCGCTACATGTGCTATTGATGCAACATCATCTGAAATTTGGGTGAGGAAGATAGCAACGCGACAGGACTGTGACGCCAACTGTATATCATGCGGTGTGTCTCAGCCGCGTATTCCTCGTCGCTGAAGTTAATCTCGGATATGTTCGTCTTCAGTTGTTCGACTTTCCCCGAATTCATAAGCTAACCTAGACTAGGTGCGTTGAAACTGTAGATTTAGAAACCGCGTTGTCGTGCGCGTCACGCGTCATATAGCGACACGTGACTTCAGTATACTGCAGCTTTATTTCATTTCATTACAACAGAGGTGTAGCACTACCGGATCATACACGAGAGGTCATTCGTCGTCAAAGTCAGCATCCCCAAACAAGCAAGGTCCGTCAAAACACATTTCCACATCAACTTCTATAATTTCTGACATCTGATGTCTTGAATCGAGGCTTTTGAACTGACCTTGTGAAGAGTCTGTGTCGAAAGTCCCCACTGCTCCGGTGTCATTATCATACTCACCTTCTCTTTCGTCGCCGTCAAGTTCAGCGCGGGAGGAGGACCGATTTTGTGATGGAGAACACAGGGCACCACTAAAACTAGGGGAGCTAAAATTGCGCCGGGAGACGTCGGCACCTTGCCACCTATTATAAATGATCTTATGAGAGTCGGAACAAGGAGACGAGGTGATGGTCGTAGGTCTTAATGGCGAACTACTGCCATGAACCGAGTGTTGAATGGACTCGGATTTGACGTTTTTCCACGATGAGACTGTACTCATGGAGGCGGGGTTTGAAGAACTTCGTTCGTCCTGCTTATAACCAACACCTTCCCTCCCCTTTGTATAACTGACCAGCTGTTCGTCACGGAATGACGTAGAAGACGGCTCTAGTGGAGGTTCCAACTCAAGAATCCGGCCGATAGTCGTCCAGGGATCTGGGTCGCCAATGAAGTCAAGAGGAAGGTCAGATGGAACGGCAATTTTTGACCTCTCCTCTACAGGTTCGGGACTAAGTTGTACCTGTGGGGGGAAACGATCTGAAAGTCTGAGCTTCGGGGAGACGGGCTTGAGGGAAAAGGGGTGTAATGAAATTACGGAGCTCGAATGACTGCTATCCTCGGAAGTTCGGTTATGAAATGCATGACGGGACAGGATGGAGTGTTCATTTCTCCGCGACGCTGTTCCAGGATTTATTCGTCTTGGTGGGATGCGACTTGCAGTGTGCATATGACGATCAAAGTTCATCGACTGGTCGTCGGACCACTCGGTGATAGGGCTGGGAGGTGCCCCGGGCGAAGTATCGAAATCAAGTATAGTGTCACACTCCATAATTGGAGAGTCAGAAGTCCAAGGAGAAGACCGTGGAAGTGGTGAGCTGTGATAATTCGACACCAAGGCAGGGCTTTCCTTCGGTGGATTGTATGCAAATATGTCGTTCGTATCTCCTGTCTCAACATACCCTCTATCACAAAAGTCGCCAAGTGTGCTAGTTGGTCCTTCTAGGCTATTCTGTGGAGCGTTCGATGAGGATTCTGCACAACAAAGACTCGTTTCGAAAATTTTATACTTGGTGGTTAGTATCATGCCCATAGGAGGTGCCGTCATACCCTATAACATCATCCCGGAGAGAGGGTTTTGCATGGACGCCTACCAAATCTGGCAGCTTTAGGATCCGGTCAATGGCTGCTCGAATTGAAATATCTATCAGTGTATAGTGGGAGTGTTCAGTGCTAACAGAGGCTCAAAGAAAGAGAGGCATACGATCTGACGTATCCAATGCAGCAAGGACCTTGGATGGTTGTTTGTGATGGTTCTCGATGTCAGAAAACGATGAGTGAAAAGGATCCGTTCGAATTCGAGCATACGAAGCTTGAGTATGTGCCTTCGCATAATGAGCATGCGCCAGGGATATCTCGGGCAACATCGAGGGAAGGCGAGGATTACTGGAGTTGCGATCTCTGCTTGTTTTGGTGGTAAGGGCATTCACGAGACGCTGCTTTACAAAATGCCGCTTTTGAGCACGACCCGCGGCATCCCTTGCCCTCGCACGGGCTGCATTTCTACCTGTCGTTCTTAACGCTGATCAAGAAATAGCAGACAGGGTGCAGCCAAACCTTCTTCCTCCCGTATAGTTTGCACCAGTCATTGCGTTGAGCGTGATAATTGCATGCCGTAATAACTCATTGGATGGTCTTCTTTTGTTTCGCTTGCCAATGCCAATGACTGAACCCGAGGAACAAGATATCGGACTGTTCTACTCTCAACCGAGCTCTTGTACAGTATCGGACACGGAAGCCTCGAGTGTATTTACTCACTCTCATCATCCTTCCCGGGTCCACCTGGAATTACCAACCCAACATGCCTCAACGCCGTTGAAATCAACTTCCACGTCTAATGTCGTCGATGCTCGACCGGAGCAACAGCTGCTGCGCCAAAGGAGGTTATCACGATCAAATACTCTTCCTCGGCTGGCGCAGCATGCGTCTCGGCATGGAAGCGCAGACATGACCTCATTCGACTTCCCAGATGACAAAACTTTGAAGATGCGTCGGTGGGTACTTGGGTTCGTTGTTGGTGAGAGCTTCGCCCGCCTTTGCACTCCTCACGAGACAAAACTACTACAGTCGATTTTGACCTTGATCTTGGTCCTGTCGTGCGAGCTGTGTATCCCCAAGTGTATCTGTCACCTTCTGAGAAAGAGAACATGTCTGTTGTATTTGTCACTTGAAGGTATTTTAATAAGCTGATAATGTTGGCAAAGTGCGTTCTCGGCTTTCCCTGACTCAATGCAATTCGACCAAGGGACAGAAGTTCACTCGTTCAGAATAAGAGCGTACCCTAAGTCTCCTAATGAGTCTTCTGAAGGTATCTTCAAATTGCCAGAGTCTCTGGATGGCTTCATGTACGGCTACTCGTGTTTTAGCCAGAAACGAGATTCGAGTTCAAAACGCGGGTACAAACAGGTAATGGAGCCTTACTTGCAAAAGAAATCGTCTTTGAGCTTGAAGTTTAGTCATCATTGGTGCTCCTCGCACACCATCAATACCCGGCATTGTTTACGAGCGTAGTATCGAAGCTTGGACCCCTTTTCCAAACCCATGGAATTACTATGTTGGAAACAGCGTGTCACAACATAGCAAACTGGTGCGTATGAAGTTTATTAATCATTCGCTACTACTGACCTGCTGCGTCGAGCAAAGGCAGACCCCGTCACCCGGGCTCACCCTTGAACTTGGATTCCTGGGCTCTGTGCTTCATGTCGAACTTCCAACAAGTTCTGATAGCCAGCAACTCGCTGAGACTGCCTCTTTCGATCAAAAGTTTGACCCCACAGAGCACGTTAGCTGATTCCTTCACTTATAACTGCGCAACCCATTGACTAATATTTTAGTTGCTGGCATCATCAGTGCCATTTGACCCTCCTCCCATCAATCTATTCGAGGCCTCCTTATCCCACCTGTGGTCAGTATGGGAGTGTTTGATGTTGTGCGAGCCCATCCTCGTGTATGGGCCTTCTCCTTCTATGACCAGCCAGGCAGTCTGGTGGTTACGTGATCTGATACGCCCTGTACGCATATTACCGACCTGGAGCGATTTTTGCCATTGATCATCTTGGCAGGTTCCACTGGCTGCGGACATCCGACCTTACTTTACCATTCATGACAGGGATCACACAATACTGGTGAACAGGGCCCCTCCTAAAGCAGGTCTCATTATTGGAGTCACAAACCCATTCCTTCAGAAATCCTGCACTCACTGGCCGCACGTATTGAGCGTTGGACGGAAGACGAAGTAAGTACCTCAAATCAAAGGATTTCGAAATTGGAGTTCATATCAGGGTTCTTGTACGTCAGACAGGGCACCGCGACGGTTGCTACTGGTCCTTGCGCCGGGTGGACAACCAAGACCCACCGACGCTATATCTCGAAAGACCGCCATCTACTCAAGCGACTCGAGCGAGCGTGCACAGGGAACGAATCAGATAGTGCGTATAACATAGGTCGTAAGCGTTTGAACTAATCGACTTCTTCCAGGATTGCAGGCTTCGTTAGAGCTTCGGAGACATTTTTACTCTCGCACAAATGCGGTTCTCGTACCACTAAACCGGTATCTGAACACTCTGATGCCATCTCCAGTTGAGCGTGATGCATCTCCTGGTCCCCGCCATCTCAACCTGTTTAATTTGGTCGACTTCTTTTCGTCGCTGAGATCGAATCCCTCCGCCCTGCCGTTTAAATCTTCTTCGAAACAGAAGGAGTTTTATGAGAAGTGGTTGAAGACCCCTGCATTTGGTCTCTGGCTGGCTCGTCAGGAAGAGATCGTTCAGGACGCAACGAGGAGGTGACTCCTGATTAAACCGACATAGATTAAATACATATACGACTTACATGCACACTGCATGCTTCCTAATACTGTCGTCTAATAAGTTCCATCAGCCTAATTCAACAATGGTTATACCGTGATGCCCCTGAGCAACCACTTCGCCACAGGCGATAAACAGAGACAAACAATTCAGCTGATACAACCCCCAGCTGACTGACGAAAACTGTCGCTCTTCTGTTTCCTTTACTCTGCCATCCTTGACGACACGCGTGCACTCAGCATTCTGGTTCGCCTTATCAGAGGTGATTTTCAGTGTCTACTATCCACGTCTCTACGGAACTGTATAACGGTGGAAGAGTGCGCCATAGTCACTGTCACTGTATTCATACCTGTGCATGTAAGACGTCTTCCATTTGTCTGCGTCGCTGATTTTTGTAGCGCGCACATCCTGTATACGCGCATCTTCTGTCGTCGTTCTGCTATCTTTGTCGTTGGTTATATTGTCATTTGGGTACTCAACATTCCTGTCATTCTACCTTCTAGTGCAAAACAGTTTCTATTCTCTCCGAATTCTGCTTCTGAGTCATGCCTGAGGACGATTTTGACATCTATGGCGAAGACGACGGCTTCCATCCATCGCATACTGACGAGGTAGGTCGTGGTTCAAGGCGCATATATGCACGTTTACTGACTTGGGGCAACCGCCCGCGCGCCGCAAGGGTGACGCGCTACAAGATGGAGTACAGCTCGAAGAACCTGTTGAAAGTGTTATTACCACTGTTGAGCCGTCCACTGGCAACAAGCGTCCCAGAGAAGAAGACGAAGGTTACAGTCCCCCAGCCCAAAGTTCTCACCGAGAATCACGTTCCCCGGCCAACTCCAGCGTTACGCAAGCCAAGACCGAACCGCCCCAGAACGGAGCGATAAACGGTAATTACAACTCAGGCATGGCTCACGGTGGACAGATGGGGAATGGAGGTGACCCGCCCATGATGGGGTATGACGCTCTGTATATTGGAGATTTACAATGGGTCCGTTTTGTCCTGTCGATTAGTTCCTGTCCGCAGTGTTCTTATTCCTGTTTTTTGTTGCTGTTAACAGTGGACGACGGACGAGGACCTTCGCCAGGTCGCCCTCAATCTTGGAGTGAATATTGATCACCGGAACATCACATTCTCAGAGCATAAAGTCAACGGTAAAAGCAAAGGGTACGACTTCGACCCAGCTTCGTACATTGTTAGTGTCATTCAACGTTTTACAGCGTAGCATATGTGGAATGTGGCAATTTTGAAGCTGCGAACATCATTAAAACATGGTTTGACAATAAGTAAGGCTATTTCGTGTTCGTGACAGGTGTGCAGCCGTATGACCCATCATCTCCCAGTGAATTCCAGAACCGACGAGCAACAGTAACTCCTACTAGTTCAGCGCAGGGGAATCCATTCCGCACACTGCCAAAAGGTAGGGCGCATATATATATACCTTTGGATGATTGGTTCAATCGTATCCACTAGAACCACCCCCACGTGAAATGAGAATGACCCAGCAGGGTGCTCCAACACCTACTGGAGGCGCTGGGGCAGGCCGCGGCACAAGTAATTTCCGCGGGGGTGGTAACCAAATGGGTGGTGGAGCCCAAAACGTGATGGGCATGCAGCGCGGTGGAGTGATGGGCGGAGGTAACATGATGCGAGGGGGTATGCCCGCCATGATGGGCGGCATGGGTGCTATGGGTATGGCAAACATGGGCATGGGACCCATGGGTGGAATGGGAATGGGCAACATGGGCATGGGCGGCTTTGGTGGTGGTATGGGCGGTGGCTTCGTCGGTGGACGGGGCGGTATGATTCCTCAGGGTCCCAGAGGAGGCGGAATGATGGTAGGTGGTAGAGGAGGCATGGGAGGAGGCATGGGTACGAACTTCTAGTGATCTGTTGCCTGGCACTGTTCTTACTTGCACTCGATGTATTTGTATAGGCATGGGAATGATGGGCGGCGGAGGTCGTGGTGGCTTCAACATGCAGGGTCACTTCAATCCTGCGTTTATGCAAGGCGGTCAGTACGGGGCCAACAAACGCTTCCGAGCTGACGACACCAGTTGACACACTTGACTCCTTAACTAATCCTACACCCGACTTCAATATTGGCTCGCATTGTCCTTTGCTGTCCTTTATGTATTGATGTAACATATGAATCTACATAACTTAGATGTTATAGTGCCAATGTGATTTGGGAATGCAAAATACACCATGACAGTGAACAAGGCCGTATAAACAAGATACCATGTATAACAAAAATGAGCTGGGGTCGATGTGACACCTATGAATGCATCTAGATGTTGGCATGTAAAGTACATACAAATACCTCCACTAACGGGTATGTGTCCTTTCAAGCAAAAAAAGTTAAGAGTGGCGTAAGTATAGTATGATGGGTACCATGATGGAATCAGCCACGCTTCTCCTTCATCTCTCTCTCGCGTTTCCTCCTTCGTTTCTCATCTTCGTGTCGTTTTTCTTCTAGCAAGGCCAACTCATCTTCGCGTTTAGCAAGACGAGCACTGAATACATGGATGAGTTAAGTGGCCCTCGAGAATCGACGGAATATGCTGACCTTCTCAGCTCCTCTTTCATAAGAGCACTGGCATCAGCCTCCATATCATCGTCATCACTATCGATGTCCCTTGCGACATAGGTAGTCCGGTCCTTCCCGAACAGTTTCCATATCTCAGAACGAATAGCATCGGCAGGAGAGTCTGCACGACGCTTAGGCGGGGGAGACTCCGAACAGGATGGTGAGCGGGCTCGCTTCTTCGACGGCACAGAACCATTAGATGGCCGTGAAGTCGACAGTGACTTCGATGGCTGTGGTTTCACCGATGCAGGAGTCTTCGATTGTACTGGCCTAGCACCAGCAGATACAGATGCACTTCTAGAGTCACTCGCCATTTTGGCGGATATTCCCGCTTTAGCGGGGACTGCAGCTCTGGGCTGTGGAGCAGAGGCATATTTACCAGCAGAAGGTACACAGGATACCTTTGCAGCTGCCTGGGCTTTCGATGTCGGCTGTGAACTCGACACTGCAGAGTGTCACAACAACTACTGGAGCGACTAGTCACAGAACGGCACTTACTTGCACTCGATGACAGTGGCGACGCCGCCCCAGATGGAGGTGGAGAGACCTGACTGCTGGATGACGGTGCGCTGCTCAGTCCAATATCCTTTTTCTTGGATTTCCCAAACCAGTCGTTGAACTCGCGCGCTTCGTCGCCATCAAGGATGCCATGCTTAGCCTTTGCTCTGTCCTGAAGAATCTCATCGATAGTTCTGGTGTCACGTTTGTTCACGTTGAGTTTCGTGAGCGTGTTTGGCAGTGCAGCAAGCCGGGCCTTTACGGACTGCGTGCTGGCCCCGGAGTCAGCGGAGGGGGCTGACGTGGCATCAATAGCACCTCCTGGCAGCCGTCTGCCTGCCTTGGTGTACCCCGAGGAAGTCGACGAGCGCTTGATAGCGTATGTGCGACGCATCTCAGCGTCGAGTCTGCGCCGTCGTTTCTCCTCCCTCGTTAGCGCCATGGCGGGAGATCCACAGCGGGAGTCATCGTCATCGTCCGATGGAAGCCTTCGTTTGCGCACATCCTCTTTGGCAGTTCCATTTGACGTCGGCCACTTTGAACCATACTTGGATTTCTTGGGTCCGTAGAGTAGCGCATTCTTAGCTTCCTCCTCCCGCCGTGCCTTTTCGGCTTGGAGACGCTGCATCTCGGCAGCTCGTTTAGCCTCCAACTCATGCTGTTTCTTCTCGTCCTCGAAGCGTTTCTGACGTAGTTTAGCCTGTTCCTCCCTTTCCTTCCGTTCGAGCTCCTCTTGTTTCTTGCGCTTCACTTCCTCATTTCGTTGGCGCTGTAATAATGCGGATTGCACCGCACTCTGTGTTTCCTTGGTCTGAGATGCACTCAGGGCCATTAAAGCGGCAAAACCAGACATGGCGACAAGCTTTTGCCTAAGCCTGGGCGCAGAAATGAAGTCGAGGTGGTGGTAGGAGTACAAGAGCAAAGCTATGACCCTATATTATTGGTGTTTTATGGGACATGGCGGTGCGGCATTTTGTTTGTCCCTGTGTGGACACAATAAGCCTGTCGTATGTACTAATCTAGTGTCCTAAGTAGGTGATGCAGATGCTCTATCTACCATGCTCCATCGATCCAGAGGTGGATATCGAGGGGTAATATCGTCGTGACAATGCGTTAGGTCGTTAGTTCTTCCACATTTTGCGTGGGAGGAGGAGCGAAGCCCCGATACCGATGAACACGAGCGCCAGAAGGTAGTAGTACGCAAACCACGCGTTTTCCGGCTTTTCAATCGAAAACGAGAACATCGATGCGGCAGATGCAGGCCCGAAGGTCCGCATGATGGACACGAACATCTGCGCAATTCCATTAGTGGCACCAAGGGACCCGCGATTAGGAGAGGAATTCGCAATGTAGATGAAAATGCAAGCTATGGTGACCGACGCATCAGTTCTCTATCGTCTGTTAAGTCCTTGTCGCTTACAGTAACCAAGATTCAGTGCTATGGCACTTGGCAGCTGCACGCCAATAACACACCATACTGCCCAGTTGACACCATATACGCTTCCAATTGCATGGATCAGTGGAAATGACAGGATGAGCGGAATACCAGCCAGCATTGCAGCAGTATAAATGGCCTTAGAACCAAATCGGTCATGGAGGGTTCTGAAGAAAAAGATCTGGAAAGACCCATTTATCAAGCCGTACACCGACAGGATATTGCCAATGCTAGCCGGGTCCATGCCCAGACCGCCAAGTTCAATTGGTGTTGAGTAAAATAGTGGTTGCACGCTGCGGAAGGCAATCTCAATCACCGACAACGCAGCGTAATTTCCTGCCGCGATGAACACGCGGGGGATCAGGACTGCACGAAGAGGTAGTGGTGTGCTCTCGTCGATGCCCTGCAAGCATGGGCTGGCTGCGGAGGTTTCAGTACATGAGTCCGGTGATACTGAACCTTCTGCAAGTTTTTTGTTGAATTTCGACTTGACCAGTTTACCCAGGGATACGGGATGAGGATGAGTCTTATCGTTGTTACTCAGCAAAGGCAATCATGTGATAGATCTGACTCACCTCCTCTAGGAAGAAGAACATGATTACCCACGCCATTGCTGTGAACGTAGCCGGCACAGCACATGATAGAAAGTATGGGTACGTCCTGAAAAACTCGACGTTCCAAAACAGGTCAGGAAAACGATCAGCTGGTCGTGAGAGAAAGCCTCCGATCAATGGGCTGTAAGATATGATCAATGATCACTTCACTTAGGTAACAGTTCGACGCACCCGAGTGTTCCACCACTTGACCACGCTAATGGCATAAAGGCATACGCTTGCGCGATATTAGTTTCATCGGTAATTTCCGCCACCATGCTTTTCATGATGCCGACGTTTCCATTTAATGCACCATTCAGAGCACGACTGTCGAGCCACAGTGTGAAATGAATTCATACCAGGAGTAATAGCCACACACACCTTAAAACCAGGCCCACGAAGGTTGTTGATAAACCAAAACAGTACATTGATACCGACAAGCCAAAAAGGCCGATCAGAATGACGGGTTTCCGGCCGATATGATCTGAAAGCCGGCTCCAGTGTAGGATGGTGACAGCTTGTGTTGCGAAGAATAAGGAATGCTGGAATAATCCACGGTCAGCTCAAGATCCGGGATAGATTAGCAAGAAACTTGCCAGTAGTCCAACGTAGTATCCGACCTTAGTTTCGTCTCCATGCGTGACACCAATATCTCGTATTAGCTGGAACGGCAGTCAGCCATCACGATCCAGTGACAACGAAAGAGGAAGACATGCCTGGGGAGCGAAAGGCGAAATGACCTGAGCGGTGAGTGGTTCTGCAAGCTGTAGGAGGAGTATAATACAGAATTGACGCAAAGGCAATGGCGTCCTGGTTTTCTTCTGTTGTTGACCCAACAAGGGTGTCTCTTCGTCGCGAGTGGACATGAGGGTTCGCTTGAGGCCATCTCAGTTTACACCCTGTTTATATTTCCATCTGACATGTCTGAGTCATGAATCAGTCATAAGCATTCCAAGTTCCATTCAGCCCCTCCGTCGGTCAGCCGACTGCGACTTCTTTGGAGCGAAATCAAACAAAAGCCCCGGACCGGTGCACCGCTGTGGTCGGAATATCGGCTTTGCACACACGTGACTAGGCGCGATGGAGTCCTGTACTCTGCTTTGGCACGCTACTGCCACTACAGAACGATAAGATCATCGAGACTCCAAGGGTATTCTTACTGCTGTGGCTGAGATGGCTTGCTTTGTCGGTGGAACATGGCATGCCACAGTCATTGTCCAAATGTTGATTGTCCGTCCACCATTCAGGGGCTACATTCAAAGCGCACATGGAACATATTCGACAAGAGGGTGTAACTCGTTGGTTACTCCTCCTACTCACTGTTGTCGTCAACATGGCCTTCGATCGTAACAAGGCACTCCCAGAACTTCCACTGGACCATTGTGCAAGTTCCTTTGAACTGCTGCCTCCATCTCCTTCCGAAGGAAGCACGTCGAGCGAGAGCAAGGCACTTCCAGCTGTCAGGGTAGAAGAAACACTTTCTAAGGAGGAGATGGATAACTTACGCGACTGTTGGAATATATCCTCCAAAGGAACGGTAAGTTGGATGTCCCAATCTCTCCATCCTTCAGATATGAATATTCCGTTGTTAGAGCGTGCACCGCAAGAGACAGCTGGGCCAGCACATGAAGTTCCCCCCACCTCCAATAATTTTACCCGATGCCACCGAGGGTATTCCAGCCAGTGCCCTTTCCACCCCCAACCAAGCGCTGCCAGAGTCCCGGTCCCGGAAGCTATGGGACTTGTTGAAGGGAAAGTGCGATCGAGATAAACTCGTCTCATTTCCAATCAACTTGATGAACAGCAACACGCCCACCAGTCCATCAGTCCAGAAGACTGCGAACACGCTCCAGTCCTTCCGGTCCAAAGCCCAACACAACCTGCTGAAAAGGCTGAAAAACGCCACATCCACACCTGAGATTGGCGGCCGTGCCAACGTGACCACCAAAACTGAGGTGGCAACTGCACCACCCGTGCCCACCCTTCCAAAGGAAGTTGCCCCTGATATGAGCGTGGAGAAGAATAGGGCCCTGACTCAAGAAGAGCTCATGATAGATGATGGAGGGATTTACTTGACGATCGACTCGGATTGGCGTAATTCGCGTGGCGAGGCGGTGCTGACTTTCCTCTCGCCTATCCCGCAGGATTACGATCCTTTCAGACCAGATTCGCCCATCCTGCATAGACACCGCTCGCTTTGTGACTTGGCCACACTGATACGGATGCAGGAACCCAACGTTGGGACCACAACTGTCCATCCGATCGACGAACTACATTCCTTTATCATGCTTTTGGACTGAAACAATGTAACCGCCGGAGATGACCCACCTTGCTTGTTCCTCACTTGAACCTTGTATCACATCGCAATAGCCATACCTGATCCAACATACCTACCACTCATTTGTATTATTATCTGTCACTGTTATTGCATAGATATATTGCCAGATCGTCCACTACCCACCTCACAGCCCTCGCATCGGGGGTCTCTTTGTTGTCCATGAATAGGTGCTCCCCACATAGACAGACACGCTTTGACTGGGTGCCACGACTGGGCCAGCTGCTCTTTGGAGACTGCTACAGTCTTGTAACTAAGCAAGAATGGATTTTCCTGTTCTCGAGAGACAAGCGTGGGCAAAAGGCAGTGCCTGCTGGGGACTTTATATTTATTCTGCCTGTTCAACTCCATCGTCATCAGTCCTTGTAAACGCTCAGCATTTTTCTGCAAACCCTCCATCTCTGCTATGATCTCCCCACCACCCTCACCGAAGATGGCTCGCAAGTTACCCGGCAACGATATCGAAAACGACAACCAATTCTCGCCCCCGCTCTCTCCGAAAAGATCCTTCGCACAAGACCACCTGGATCCTATTGACATCAAGCGTCGTCATGTACTTTCGGAGGGCGAGGGCGGTCTCGTGCGAACACCGCTCGGTGAGTCCAGTCGTCGTACAGCTTTCTAACCTATTGACTCCACCGCACTAGATCCGCTACCGCTCTCAGGCATGGAGAACATAGTCAATGGGGACATTGGCCCGGATATGCACATATCCCTATCAACCTCCACCTCCCTGCCTGATCTCCGATTCACACCGTCCCAGAGGAAGACCCGGGGACAGCCATGCAGTGCCACGGGAAAATCTACGGCTGGGCCAGTGTGCTCATGGCCCCCTTCTGCTTCCCAGGGAGGCAGTGTCCCTCCGAACTGTAAGCCCAAACGTCATGGATCCGAAAACGATATATTGCATAGCTCAGATGCGAGGGTGTCGTTCCGTGCCACTATCAGTCGCTCCACCTCTAGCTCACCCCTGTCGGAAAATTCACAACCCGCTACCATGTCAGATAACACTCGCAGTCAAGGGAGGTCTGAAAGGACTGCTCAGCCCATACGACTGTGTTCCAACTCCCTTCCCCAGATCCGCTGTCCGTCTGGCGAACTGTGGCAAGCGGCAACACCTCCTGTTCATGAACCTGCTGTAGTTTCCGATCCGGTGAGAACGGTATATGGGCCATTCGATGACAGCAATGGTATTCCATCTTCACCGCTGTTTCCTCCTGGACTTTCTCCTTACCCTTCGGAGCTGAGACGTTGTGGGTCAGACACCGACTTACTCACACTTGGCTCAGCCTCGTCGTTCCTTGCATCTGGAAGCCAACCGCTGCAGGCTTCTGAACAGGCAAACCCGGTCGCTCCGATAGGTGCCGAGCGCAGCAGAGTGTTGCGCATGATATCTAGCAGGCCTGTAGAGAACAAGTCCAAGCCACCGTTGACAGAAAAGACGACCAACGCTAGTGACCCATCAGCATATCTTTGGTACCCACCCATGCACTCCCCCAAGCTGCGATCCAAGTTGCGTAGCCTTGTCCTTCGCGGGGGCGAGGACACAGCCGATATTCCTCCCGAGTCGCGTTTTACCCCTCCAATCTCTCAGGATGATTTTCACCGCCTGATGCGCCAGACGACGAACAATAGGTTCGCGTCGAGGGTTATCTCTCCTTTGAGCCCTCTCCGTACCCCGGCACCTTCCTTTACTCTAACCACCGATCCTGCGTACCAGGCACGCATGCCTTCCTTGACGAACATCCTCTCGCTTCGATATACCAAAGGTCCTGTAATGCGATCGCGAACGTAGGTGTCCTTCCTTCGTTACTCGCACTATCTGACATACTCCACTGGACCTTCAGCATGTGCGACATCTACCAACCTTCTCATCCCGAGGAATCGTGCACGCACTGCCAGGAGTGCAAGCGAGACTCGGTCGGCAAGCGCTTCATGGCGTTCAAGTATCGCCAGCAGTTCCAATACAGGCTCCGTTCCTATGGCCGTTCCTTTACGCTGCCCCCGCCGACGCGCAATGCGCTGGATATGCTTGGCGAGGATTTCTGTGACGAGCGGAGCTTGTGGGACGAGGTGGCAGATGCCACCTCTGCGGAGCCATTCCCACGCAGTGGCTCTGCTGTCGTCGTCGGATCCAACGGTGGATGTGCTGTTGGCAACGGCGTTCCCCCTAGCCCACGCCTTCAAGACATCCATTTGTTCGAGGACGCCGACTTTCCGGAGACCCCGGATGGCGACATGTTACTCGCGAACGTGCCGTCCTTTCGTGAACTTACAGTTTACTGATTCCCAACTTCCAACATTCTTACCCAACAACCACGACAATTGTTATCGAGCACAATGTTTTCTATTTCTTGGGGTTAGAAGCAAGTGTATCATCCACTCATACATAACATTCAACCATCATGTTCAGTTATCTTTGAATATTTAATGCGCTTTTCTTATGTACGTATGATGTATAGGAGGGTAATGCATTTTGTATTTTCTTGGACTGTGAATATGTGCAAAGGGTATTTATACATACAACTGTTGGAGGTATTCAGCTTTCTCAACCCAATCACACGATGTTCAGAAAAAGTTATATTCCCTTGCAAGTGCCACCTCCTTCGCAGGTTCCACATCCGCAAGTACCCCATCTGCACAAACCTCATAGCTCTCAGCGTCGACCGACATGTCGGGTAGTGTATCGTTCCACTTCATGTCCTTCTTCGTTATGGACCGACAGCCGACGACGGGCGCGATGTTCTTCGAGAGGCCATATGATGTGACGATATTTTCGGTAATAGAGTACTGAGACACGAAAGCGTACGAGTTGCGCGCCGCTGATGCAGGCAAGGAGCCCCACATCGGGCGGCCGTAGGCGGGTTGAACTGTCGGAATTGAGCCGTTGGCCTCACCCATCTACAACGGGGGAAAGTGAGCGATCACAAAAATGCACGCATGGGTGAGATTAATGCGTTGGTGTGTGTGCATCATATGCCACGTCGTGCATCCGCGTTTACACGAAGACTCGACCATGCAACGGCATCATCAACACTTGCATGCAAACCACCACATTGGCATCTCAGCCAAAACAACGCGGCTCTCCTGACGGAAAATAGTAGAAAGCATCGAACCACAAACGTACCTGTGCCCAGACGATCACGCCAGATTTCAGAACCATCTCAGGCTTCGCACCAAAGTTTTCGGGTTTCCATAAGACGAGATCGGCGAGCTTGCCTACTTCGACAGAGCCGACGTACTTGCTGATGCCGTGTGTGATGGCGCTAGGGCGGACACGTCAGTTTGGATCATGTGAAGACCAGAAATGGGCAAGCGATAAAAGTTTTGACCACTGACGTCGAACAAAGAAACAGAAGCGAGAAGAGAAGAAGCATAAGACTCACGGATTAATCGTATACTTGGCAATGTACCGCTTCACCCTCCCGTTATCACACTCCTCCGAATCGCCAAGATCGGTCAGTGGTCCCCTAAGTGTCTTCATCTTGCTCGCGGTACGCCATGTCCGCGCGACGACCTCCCCGACGCGGCCCATCGCTTGCGAGTCTGAGCTAATCATCGAGATGGCCCCTGTGTCATGCAACACGTCTTCTGCTGCGACTGTCTCAGCACGGATGCGCGACTCGGCGAAAGCGAGGTCCTCTGGAATGGATCTATCGAGGTGGTGGCAAACCATAAGCATCTTGGGAGTCGGTATTAGCATGTAGCTAGTTGGTGGTGAACACAGGGCACTTACGTCGAGATGCTCGTCGAGGGTGTTGAGGGAGTAGGGACGGGTGGGATTTGTAGAGGAAGGAAGCACTCTTTCGCAACCGCAGACGACGATGATATCAGGTGCGTGGCCACCACCTAGTGTTTTCAAGACTCAGAAACACTATTCGAATAAACTATGCATGCACCCACCGGCACCTTCAGTGTGATAAGTGTGGATGGTACGATTTCCGAATGCCTCGATGGTAGCTACACGGATGAGACCCACAAAAGAGGTTGAAAACACGGCCACTCACTCTCTACAAACCCACTCTCGTTAAGTGTGTCCGTATGGATATTGACCTGTCAACACTTGATTCAAGGTCGATCCCCATAGAACACCAGTACCACCCACCTGTACATCGTACATATCCCCCACGTCCAGACAAGTCGTGATAGCAGCTGGCGTACTCCCCCAATCCTCGTGTAACTTCAAGCCCGCCGCACCAGCCTCGACAACCTCCTTCATCGCCGTAATACCCGAATCATTCCCCTTGCCCGTAAACCCAAAGTTCATCGGTAGAGTATCCGTCGCAGCCAGCATATGCCGAATGTAATACGGACTAGACGTGCACGTTGTCGCGTTGGAACCTGCGCTCGGACCTGTCCCGCCCCCTATCATTGTTGTCGTGCCAACCGCAAGGGCTTCGGGGACTAGTTGTGGACAAATGTAATGGACATGAACGTCGATGGCGCCTGAGGTGATCAGTAACTTTTCTCCCGCTATGACCTCCGTGGAAGAGCCGACGATCAGGTTAGGGTCGACGCTATCCATGGTATCTGGGTTACCAGCTTTTCCGATCCCGACGATGATGCCGTCCCGAACGCCAATATCAGCCTGTATTTCATCGTCAACTGTATGCTATGTAGAGGACAAGACGAAATGCACCTTATAAATTCCGCTCCAATCAATGATGACTGCGTTGGTGATGACGAGGTCAAGTGCTTCTGTCGAGCTGCGACCAGTGGCCTGGCCCATTCCATCCCGGATAGTTTTTCCTGGAACTATGAATACCGAAGGAGAGCACACATGATTTAGAATTACCTCCACCAAACTTAACTTCGTCGCCATATACAGTCTGGAACGGTCATTCTCGCAAAGATGAGAAAGGCACAGGAATTCCTACCGAGTCCCTCTCAATCTTGATCCATAAACTCGTATCGCCGAGTCGGACACGATCGCCAACGGTGGGCCCATACATTGATATATATTCATCTCCACTCAGGTCATTGTCTTCGGTCACTATAGGTGCACTGGGTTCAGGTACATGTGCAAAGCCTCTCAGGAGTTTGGGATCGACGGTTCCGTCCCCACTGTTCTCTAGTTCTTGTACAATGAGAGCGGTCAAATTGTTTCCACCTCTCGGAATTTTATTTCCACCAATATCGCACAGCGTGACTGTTTTGATATCTCCAGGTTCGAAGCGCACAGCTGAGCCTGCGGGGATGTCGAGTCGCTTGTATAGCGCCTTGACACGATCGAAGGAGAGTTTGTTGTTCGTCTCGACGAAGTGGTAGTGCGATCCAATTTGGATGGGACGGTCACCCTCGTTAGTGACTCTGAGTTTGATACGCTCGCGTCCCTTGTTGATGGCAATGCGCTCCTTCTTTGCGATGATGGTGCCTGGGAGATTCGGTGTATCCACAAGGGGGAAGAGATGTAGAGAGGGAACAGGTAGAAATGAGCCGTATAGTGCTGCCCATATGTCACCATCGTCTGTACATATGGGGTCATGTACAGTGACCAAGAAGACACTAAGGGATGAAAATATTAAGCACTATCGAGGATCCACAGGGGATAGATCCCCACCCATCCGGAAAGGTGCCCTCTACTTGAATCTGATGAAGTCGGGCGGAAACTCCAGGGAGGACATGTCTCCGTCCAAGGAGAGTCTTTCCGTGTTGCATGAGTTGTGCAACCGAGTGCTTACCATCGCGAATGCGCTCTTGGAGTTGAGAGGCAATCAAAGCAGTCGCTTCATTGATGTTGAGTTGTAGTCCTCGAGCGAGACGCTTCTGGGCTAGGAAGCCTGCCTGTGGCGATGACAGGTGGAATGGTGAGTATGGAATTGTAAGGGTGTAAGTACCTGATGCAGAAGGAGTTTGTCCTGTTCTCTTGGGAGTATGTACATAGTGGGACGAACAACAAAGGACTGGCACTACTCATTCTAATTGTTATCTAACCGATATCGGAGTTTGAAATACACAGGTCGCGGTAGCTGGGCCAATCAACCAAGATTTAATTATGACGTCACCTCCAACCTTGATACGAACCATTGCAGGTATTCGTGGTGTCTATTCGTCGTAGAATGGACGAGGAAACAAGCATCTGAGTGAACTTCAAATTACTTGTTCGAAACTCTGGCTTCTGCGTCACTGTTAGATGGTTTTGTGTAAATGAAACCGACGAATGGATGCACTTGATGCATGTTTCTGGAGACGGATCTCACAACAGAATACTTATACGACGCATTCATACAACTACCAAAACACTTCTCCTATACGGACACATTAATCTTATACTTCAGATACGGTGACATGTTTTCTATCTGTTCATGTGGATATTTCCGTGCATGCAGTTAGCAGGCAAAAATCTGAATCGCTGGTTGGGATTGTCGGATTCAGTGGTAGTGAGATACACCTGAAACAGGGGTATGAAATGATAATATCAGAAGACAGAAAAAGGAGAAGGCTTACTCGGTGGTTGGGGCCCCCTGCATAGGTCCAATAGAGATCAGTACCTGCTTTGCAAATGCTGTGGGTAGAAGATATTCATCAGGAATTCCCGCAGTAAAAACAGTCTATACGTTGATGCCAACAGCTCACGTGTAAGTGTTTGCTTGAATGTCGTCCTGCGCAATGATCCAGAGGTGAGGCTTAACACCCTGCTCAATGGCGAGATTCCCATCCTGAGCCTGAACACTTCCCCCACTTTCAGGCCAAATCGCATAGGTGCCATTTGGACGTTGTTGTTGCAGGTAACAGGGCTGGTGACGCATGATTATCTTCATCACAGAAGCAGCTGAAATACACCCACTTGTCCACCCAGAATTACAATATGGTCTTGGGCACTAGTCGTAATTCTATACCAACCGGAAGGTGGCCCAGTATTGGCCATGTTGAGAGCCTAATGTGTAGAGTGCTAAGACTGGGAGAGTATGCGTACACCACTTTTCCTTTTATCTTTTACATGGGCGCTTCGATATGGCTGGCTGTATCAGATTTATTGTTCAAAGCAAGTCATGATCATGGCCTAGTTTGACACGACGCTGTTCAGATGGAATGCTTTCTGACTGAAATTCTTCACCCATTATTACGGGGAAATCAAGTAGGTTTTTCGCGAGCGGGATAACCCCATTTTTCGATGGGTTTTCTTCGCTTTTGGAATTGTCACGTCAGACCTCGTCGGAGTTTCAATTCGTATCAGTATGTACCACTGATCATGTAAATAATCAAGGTTCCACTGGTGTCTTCACAAACAGAGTTCAAAAAGTAGGCCTGCATGTGTAATCTCTCAGCATGGAATCCGAAGCTTCCTTGAGAGTTTTTGTAGTGGATGCAACAGACATCGGAGTTTCAAATTTCATCGCACAGAGTAGCGAGTATATAAAATAATATTATGATGCCCCGACCAACGGAACGTCACCAAGCCGCACACTGCTCACCTTTTCATGTCTGCCCCAGTATATTTACTTCCATAAGTAGGTCCAGTTGGGCAACGCTGATCATAGCCTATACGTACAGTGAATTGAAAGTCCGACCACCTTTGCCGAAAACGAATCAGCGCAAAACCATCGAAACCCCCTGCCACTGGTTTTGGGCGCAACAAAAACAAAAAATCACCCTCCAAACGCCTGCGAAAACCTACTCTGAATTCCTACCTTCCATTGCAGTGAATGAGGTGAAGCTAAACCTTCGAGTTATACTCACCGTCAGCTGGAAGCAAATTGCATGTTTGGTCTCCGAAGGTATTACGATATGACTTCGTTTGGGACCGAAAAGAAGGGAAACATCAGTGAATGTGTAAATGCAAGTATGGGGTAAAGGGGGTGTGCCGTGTTTGCAATATATGTCTACAAGGTGCCCGCTGCACTAGTCTCCCAAAGCTAAGCCTCAAAGGATGAAGAGATGAGCAGGTCTTCCCAAATTCCGCTGCACGGGTCCTTCAATACATTACACAGGTCGTACTTTGCCCAAATCTATGACTGTCATGGCCGAAACGCGCTTCCATATCATTGGCACAGGGCATGGGACATTTACACTGTGGACATGAGCAGTGTCCGGATTGATAAGGAGGACCTTATGGGGACCAGTGATACTCATTCATCAGTGTCATTGTACATCTGTGGAACAGGAGAGGAATCAGTTCCGAAACGTAGGACGCTCGGTTTGCGGATACCCCTAAGTATGCAGAGATGGTGCAATTCGAAAAGAAGGCCAGTGGAGGTCCAGTGCCAAGATTTGATTAATTAAATGGCGGTGATGTGATGTCCTCGAGCGCTAGTCGCTAAACGGTGGCGTTTCTTTTGTTAGTCATTCTCAACATAGCACGATTGTTTGAATGTCTCCAGGCTCGAAGCGCGAGCGTGCGGGGATGTCGAGTCGCTTCTTGACACGACCGATTCGGCGAAGGCGCCTGGGAAATTCGATGTATCTACAAGGGGGAGGAGGCGGAAACGAGCCGTATAGTGCTGCCCGTATGTCACCCGTCATCTGTACAAATGGGGTCATGTACGGTGGCCAAAAGGACACTAAGGGAATGGAGATATTAAACATTATCGGGGATGACAAGTGGACGAACTCCTACCATCCGTAAAGGTGCCCCTACTTGGATTTGACCGAGTACATTCGAGTCCTCCCGTACATCAGTTGCGCACCCGAGTGTTCATCATCGCGAATACGTCCTTGGAGTTAAGACCAAGGCAGTCCTCGAGCGTGCTTCTGGGTTAGGAAATGATGACAGGGAATATGGAACTGTGAGGATGTAAGCACCTGGTGCAGTCTCTTGGGAGTATGTATGACAAGCGGGGTTCAGGAACGAAGCCCAATTGTAAGGATGTCCCACTCGAGCACTAGTGGCACTAGTCTTTTGTTGGTGGACTCGTCTTCCATTTCCCTCGGATTGCCACCCGAGACCCAGTCCTCCCATGAACAACGGTGGACCCGCGGGGATGAGCAGACGGAACCTCCGATTCTGTCACTGAGCTCGTGTTTATGAACTGTCACCCTCTCTCGCTTTTTTTTAATCGATCGAACAATATTCACGGACGAGTGGTCGATCCTTTTTGTGTGACAGTTGGGACTTCTAGTGTTTTGTGGCTGTGCATGAGATTAGATCCGAGATCGAAAGGAGCAGTCAAAAGCAGCAGCGCCTTGTTGTGGACTCCTCGGCTTTTGTTTCCGTCTCTCCCTTTCTTTGTCCTTTCCACGCCGGGTCTCTCTTTTCCTTTCCACCTCCCCTTGTTTCAAATAAACTACTTATGTTCTCCATCCCACGCAAACGCACCTCCTCTTTCTTTGATCATCCTCTCCCTCGCAAGTCTTCCCGAATGAACCTCCGTCGCACAGAATCATTTCTATCGCTCTCAGACTGCTCAGACGAGGAGCCTGGCTCGTTCCTCCATCTCTCGCCAGCTCCTCCCCCTGGACTCTCCTATACTCGCATCGTACCCTACAGCAAGGAGCACCGCGAGAAACACAGACCAGGAAGTAAATCAAGGCCTGAGTTCACCATCGGCTCTTCTCCACCCCACAGCAATCCATCTAAGCCACCCAAGAAGCGTCCCGCGCAGCCCTCCTCCCTGGCGCCTTCCGCCTCGGCCAACAAGGACAGCGTGCGCAAGACATCCCCACTAGCCCCTGCCCGTAAAGTCCTTCCCCCTCGTGCCTCCTTTCCGCGTTCGAAACCAGAACCGGATCTCTACCGCGTCGCAATAAAGAAGCGCATGGAAAACTCTCCCGAGGGCGAGAAGATCCTCCGCATGGGGCCTAGGCCGGCAGTGGCTATCCTAACTGCCATGAGGGAACTTGAGCGCATCGTGTCCGCTGCTGGGTACGAAGACGATGATGTTGTCATGGTCGATGACATCCCTAGGCCGCCGAGCTCGGCTGGTCGATATTGGCGGGTGACTCATGCTCCGCGTGGGCAGGGTATGGTACACTGTGGAGCCTGATGCGCCTGACGCTACGACATTATGATGCCCGCCGAACTCCATTTCCACTCCCACTCTCACTCTCTCACCCCCTCTCCACCCTCTACCTCTACCCGTGACGACGTCTCACGTCTGTAACACGACACGACGCCTGACGGCGGAACGGAAGTGAATGGCATGTATTTATCCCGTGAAACAGCAAACCTTTTACGCAACTTCGAATTCGTTCCTACAACTTATTTTCTTGCACAGAGACCCGGCTTCTTTTGGTTCGTTCGTCCATGTTTCAATCCTTTATTTTCGACTGTCCAATTTCCTGTCCTACATATGTGTCGGATATGGACGATGTAGTCGCCTTCGTGTCTGTCTGTCTCCGCACCTGTATTAGTCTCACCTTCATGACCCTGGACCCTATCTATTACATAGCACGCTGCCTGCCCTCCCACACGCTCACTTCCCTTGTCCATCTATTGATCTTTCCAGACCCAATATATACTTACATGACTGTTTCGCATTCGTTTCTTCGGTTTGTCTTCATCACACTCGTCATACCCTGCAATGCAATGAAATGCTGTGCAACAGCGTGTGCTGCTAACTCCCCCTGATCGGAATGAGCTCTGATGCGGACTTTGGGTGCGATGTCGATTGGCTGAGCAGATGGCATGCATAGAACGGATGTACTCAGCGTGCACCGAGTATCCTTGTCACTCAACAATGTAAGCACCAAAATTGACCATAACGATCGAGGTACCGTGGCGACCGACCAAAAGCGAGTCATGTCTTAGCACAAATGTGTCTATTGACTCACTCAGTGTCGGAGCTGACACTGACAGGCAACCAAAGAAAATGAATACGTAAGCTACGACCGGGATCGCAATTTGGAAAACAAAATCATGATCACGAACGCCCATTTTTCGAATTGCTCCTTGGAGACGAATAAGAGCGCCTGAGAAAGAACGGCCTTGATAATTTGAGCCGACATGCCCTGTCAGAAACGTCAGTTTAAGCATAACTCGATCGGACACGTCCCCGTTGTCTCGGGTGGACAGGAGACAAAGTAGCGTGGTGGCGGTGAAAGGGAGAACAAACGGAAAGTAAAGAAAAGGAAACGGACCTGGTAGCAACCCCCGATGCCTTCTGTCCTAAGTACGCGAATGAGGAGACCAAGTGCCCCTGTTTGTTTGACACGCACGCCGCGGGGATGCGGGTGCAGAACAGATGGACCTCCGACGAGTTTCTCAGCATCACTCGTCCGATCATTGGTTCGATCCGCAGCTTCAGCATCCACATCAGGGTCGGATGTCCGAGCTTGGATACGCACTTTGGCCATGATATAAGGATAGGTGACCTGCACGTATGGCAAACATGCACAGCATTAGCGTCGGTCTTAAGTGTCAGTTTCCAGTTTCAGGATAGAGTTTCGTCTTTAACCCCGATTGAGTTGCCTCGGTGTCCCCGCGCGATCCTCGCACGAGAGGTGAAACCGCGACGAAATGCAATCCAGCCAGGAACGAAAAAAAAAGATTGAGCTTCACTCACGATGGTCGCCAATGTCTTGCTAAATGCACCTAACACGAAACTCATCCATGGCGTCATTTTCTCACCCGCAGCTGCCCTGGCCCTCGCGAGTAACAGGATACTCTTGAGACGCTCGTACACTCCGTAGGTGATGGCGGGGTTGACGGTGAGTACCATGCTCGGTTTGAGACCGCGCCAGAGTCCTGTGATGCCATCCTCGCGGATGATCTCATGGGCGATAGTGAGGAACGAGTTGTCGTTCTCCTCTTCATCCTCCTTCACTTTTGTTCGTTGTTTCTGTGCTTCTTCGTCTTCCTTTTTTTCAGAATCGTCCTCGCCGTCGACAAGAAGGTATGGTTTACTGCTCTGCCTCAACGACCTCCCGATCTGCTGACGCGTTGCGATGACAGAAACGGGGATCGTGAATATCTGGGAAAGTGCACCCGCGATGGCTCCGAGGGCAAGCTCCGCAACTGTTGAAAGCGGGGGAGGCTTTGATCCCTTGGGAAGCTTCGAAGCAAGGCGTTTCGTATAGGCGGTGCGGATGAAGGAGTAGAAGAAGAAGTAGGCGTATTCTGCGTGGGTGGGGAGGGCCGTCTATCAAGTGGATTGCGGACTACTGGGAGAAGACATACGCGTAGAAAACGTGTTCAGCATCGTCGCTGCAAATCCGCTGTACCATCCTACAATACCCTCCTGTTTCAGTATGTCCTGCAATACGGAGAGCATTGTCATGTCATCTTTGCGTTTTCCCTTGGAAGCTGGGGAAGTGGCTTGGATCCGCGTTTTTGCGCTAGGTATAGATGCGTTAAGGATGTCTTGTCAGAAGAGGTAGTACGCACACATCTAGAGGGTATACAACACTGCGAAGGAAGGTGAGCACTCAGCATAGAGAGAACAGAGCGAAACCTACGCATTGCTGAAGCAAGCACCCAGCGCACCACCCAGCGCAGCACCGAAAGGCGTCAACGACATCGCAGACTACACGAATGCAAGCACGGCCGGGGATTCCACATGAGTTTTCTGCCCGAGGCATTTCCAAAGGAGGAAGTTGCATGTGATTTCTTTATGGACGACTGCCCCGGCGCCCCAGTTTCATTCCCGACGTTGTCAAGTAGCCGTGCCTTTGATCCGAGAAGACGGAGCCTCTCGAAAAGACAGTCTTAGGTTGAACGGAGAGAGTCACCTCCGTAGAATGCTATATACTTGTAGAGTAAGTAGCATTCAAAAGAACCCGACAAGCAGACACGGAAGTCTGAGTTTCTGGGAGCCGTTATCGGCCCTGCCTCAACTCGCTATTGCCACATACGCATTCACAGCAACGATCGTGTTGCACAGGGAGTAGTTGTATGCTCGGCGATGGATGCTTAGAGTGCAGACATTTCGATCACCACAAGAGCCTCATCACCAACTTACTTAGCGAGGGTTCAGATACCCCCACCTCATGGAGATCTGTGGGGATATCGTGCAGCCATGCCACTGCACATTTTGGAAGGTCGTCGCATTTTTCTCACGGCTCACTGGTTTCAACTGAGATGGCCGCCCTCCCAGTCGACGACATCCGCAGGTTATCAGACCTTCACCCAAAGCCAGAGGATATAAGATACCAATATGGTACTGCAGGGTTCAGGACTTCGTGCGTCCTTGTCGCTTCATGACGTTTGGAAGCTCTGATCTGGACATCTGACAGGGGCAAGATCCTCGACTCGGTGCTCTTTAGAGTGGGCATTCTAGCCGCCCTGAGGAGTAAGAGGTTCGATGGAAAAACCATCGGCGTGATGGTCACCGCCTCCCATAACCCTGAGCCTGTGAGTACATACATTGTTATTGGTACGTCCAAGATCTCACGGACTGCGCAGGACAATGGGGTCAAACTTGTCGATCCTCGCGGAGAGATGCTGGAATCATCTTGGGAATCTCACGCGACGGTGCTTGCAAACGCATCATCGTCCGATGACCTGATCGCTGCGCTCCAGGATCTCATCAAGACGGCTAAAATAGACGTATCGAAACCAGCGAGAGTCGTATATGCTCGCGATACCCGTCCATCTGGACCGGCACTCGTAGCTGCACTCGAAGATGGTTTGAACGCCATGGGTGCGGAAGCCAGAAACGCGGGGGTGACTACAACCCCGATCCTTCATTATTTAGTGAGAGCAATCAATACCAAAGCCACAAAGGATCCTTACGGGGATGATACCGAAGAGGGATACTACACCAAGCTTACCAGCGCGTTCAACAAGCTTATCGTACGTGCACCCATTTTGCTTTGCGTAGCTTCGCATAACACAATGATTACAGGCTGGAAGGCCTCCGCGTTCTCCACTCGTCATTGACTGTGCCAACGGCGTCGGTGCACTAGCTGCCGAAACACTCAGTCGCTACCTCAAAAACTCATTGCCTATCGAATTGCAGAACATCGCGATCGATGCCGCTGGAGCACTTAACAACTCGTGCGGCGCTGACTTCGTCAAGGTCAACCAGAAACTTCCGCCCTCTCTTGCGAATGTACTGCAACCTGGCCAACGGGCGTGCAGCCTGGATGGAGACGCAGATCGCCTTATGTATTTCTATCTCGACGAACGGCACCAATTTCACATGCTCGATGGGGACAAGATTACAACCCTCGTCGCCAGTTTCATTGTCGATCTCGTGAAGGCCGTCGGTCTGGAAGAAGAGCTAAGAATCGGTGTTGTGCAGACGGCGTATGCGAACGGAAGTTCCACCAAGTACCTTTCAGCGGTAGGGGCACTCGACGAGCGTTTTGACATTTGACTAAGATCCCTCTCTCTCTGTAGCGACTACCTGTCAAGTGTGTCCCGACAGGAGTGAAGCACTTGCACCATGCAGCCGAGCAGTACGATATTGGAGTTTACTTTGAAGCAAATGGACATGGCACCGTCCTATTTTCCCAGCCGGCGCAAGAGTTGATTGGTTCCCATAGGCCATCCACTCCTGCACAATCGACAGCATTGACTCACCTGCAGAACATCATAAATGTCATCAATCAGACCGTCGGAGATGCTCTTTCTGACATGTTGCTCGTCGAGGCAGTGCTCGCGCACAAATCCTATGGCGGGGCCGAGTGGGATTCGTTGTACGCTGACCTGCCAAACAGGTTGGTGAAAGTGGTAGTGGCGGACCGGAACGCTTTCAGGACCGAGGATGCAGAACGTCGTTTGGTGAGCCCTCCCGGATTACAAGCCAAGATCGACGAGCTGGTGAAGAAGTATGATGGTGGTCGATCGTTTGTGCGGCCCAGTGGGACGGAGGACGTTGTTAGAGTGTATGCTGAAGCTACTTCAAAGGGTCAGGCAGATGGTGAGATCTATGTTGGCTTTCTGAACAAACATTCTGATATTGTACTCTATAGAACTTGCATTCCGTGTAGCTGGATTGGTGTATGATGAGGCAGGTGGAGATCCCGGTCAGCGGCCAAAGGAGTTTTTGTAACGGGACTTGGCGTCTGTACTTTTGGGACTGTGTACTGTATGTTGGATTTGAAATGCTGTCCGTGTCTGATTGACCATGGTCAAGTAACTGGCCATACAGAGTTATGCTCGTAACAATAACTAGATATCCTTGAGCCTGCGGCTGTAATTAAGACCTCGTGTCTCGCATTTAACCAACGTCTCCTCATTGCATCTGATTGTTGCGGTCGTTCTCTGCGAGCCACTCCGCTATTGAATAAATATTGGTAACGCATCCGATGCTGGTCAGTTGCTTGTGATTGTATTATCTGCTGATGACGGTCCACCTGTCCCCGCCATAGATGCTGAGGCTTTCATGGCCTAGTCACCATTCTTTGCATGCTATCATATGTGCATGTCCTTCCTTCTCGCGCTCCATTAACATTTGCAGGATCGATCTTGTCGTCGACCTTCAACAATGTCCCAAGGATACTCTATAGGTAATGTTGAACAAATGAAGTATTAGTGCTGGTCTTACGTAACAGACGCTCACTATTTGTTCTCAGGAGATTTGTCATGTGCGTTTGTCACAGACATAACACTTGCACGTGTTTATCACTGCATGTGATTCTATGACCAGCTATTGGACATTACCGGTGTTTCACCAATATGGAGAAAGGTCTAGGCTTTGTGATGTCAGGATGACGTGCTTATGACATTGTTTCTTCTGTCTCATTCTATGGCATTCTATGCTTACTCAGTACGATACCTGAGAGACACTTTTATGGAAGGTCTTACTTACCATATGTAGTTCAACCCATGAGTTGAACAAAACTCCATATACCACGCACAGACCATGTCTGTAGTGTATATATACAGGACCTCCAGGTCCGAAAATAGTAACAGTTCAACATCCGTTGAATAGTATTCAAGAACACCCAACCAAAAGATCACCCCAAGTGAACACTTAAGTAAGTCTTAACGGTCCTTGCCTTAAGAACTTCCACTGCATAGTAGAAGTAGATTCTAGGCTCTGTCAAGAGTCAGTCTCCCGACTACACTACTTCGCTTTAGGTTATGAGCCCCAAGCTCATTGCCTAGGTTCAACGTCTATAACCTTGCAGCAGCTGAGCAAGGGATGCAACCAAACAATGGCTTGCGGTTCACTTGGAGGATTTTGTTGGGTCTCCTCAACACCCTCTCATTTCTCCGCGGTATACAATGGGTTTATTTGCAACTGCCATTTTGGCAAGCTGAGTTTTTCTTTGCCGTATCAGCTATTGCCTTTTTCACACTCTGTGTTGAGATGCAGCACACACCTGCTCATCGTCGCACTTATAGAGTGGCGGCTGAGGCACAGGATTGATTTGGGTCGTGGCACATCCAGGTGGATCGGACCATTGGTCCTCCTCCTGAGGACACTTCAATGCTGGAAGATCTTACAGATCCTCCTGCATATACTTTGTCTTCTCCACCACCGAGATATGAGTCTCGGATGACTGAAGAGTCAGCGGTGTTACGATTTGTTGATGCAAATCCAGGTATTACTCTGGTAGAACTACGTTCACGCCTTGATCGAGCTTTCATCGAGGCTGCTGAGAGAATTGTAGATTCTGTCCGACGACAGCGACTTGTTGAGTCTGCTAGAGCTCGCTTGACTGAAAGTCGAGTGAGAAATCGTCTGGACCTGACCCCTGTTCAGCCAACATCTTTACGGCTGAGGGGACAGCAAATGAGTGCCATGACGGCCTCATTACCATCTTCTGATCGTAGTAGTGGGACTTTTATTGGATATACGGATGCTGACGGTAATCCTATTCCAGTCCCCTATGAGGTAATTCATTTACAAAACGATCCCATTATTGATCAAAACCCATTGCCTATTCCTTCACTGAATACCAACAATCATGCATCCACCCACATCCCCTCTCCACCTTCACCAGCAGAACGATGCGGTAGTCGAGGAACATCTGGTCTGGAATTTGGGACCACCCGCAGTGACACTGAGTCACAATCTGGTGACGCCTTCACACTCACTGACAGTTCCCCGTCCGGGTCACCTCCTACAGCCTCGAGCACCCTCTTTGATTCCCACTAGGCCTAATATGCCTACACCACTTTCACCTCCTCACTGGTCCAGGGCACACACTACCAGAACAGAGGACGTAGAGATAAAAGAGGAGTTCGAGGATCTGTATGTCAAAGAGGAGGAAATCGTCTTCATGAAGCAGCAATCACCCCTCGAAGAAGGAGAAGTTACCCCTGACCTTGTCTATCCAGAGTCACCAGAAGAGGGTGAGCAGGTAGAGTTTTTACGCTTCAATTTCAATGAAGATGGAGATGAAAACCCGGATGACTACCTTCTCAGTGAAGATGAGAAACGTTACATTCGAGAACGTATCAATCATCCAATGATGGACAGAGAAGATTTTAACAGCATCAGGAATATTCCGAATTATGACATGGAGTGGTATGTAAGTCGCGGAGATGCAGCCCATGTCAGGGATTTCCACCCTTGGCAAACGGAGTATGGGCATCAGTATCCTACGGGAAACGGAGTCGTAGTAGTCGGAAAAAGACCTACCCCAGCAGAGATCTTTGCACCGGGATATGGCGATATTTTTTCCCTCTTCTTCATCGCCTACGACGTCTACCTTCCCTGGATGAGGGCTCTGGGATTAGAGATTATGAAGAACCAATATAGGTTCTCACTTGTCAACCCAGGTCGAGTCCATGACACACACCCTTTCTTCTGCACTTACTATTCACATCCATTCAAAGTCATGCAACAAGAATTCTCACGTTTTCTTGTTGAAATTCAGGACTATGTCGTCATCCCTACAGACCCACGAGGCAAAGTCAAGATCCTTGATCTTGAGGCGCTGCGCCCTATCCTCAAAATGGGCTACAATGACAATGAAGAACCGGTGCTTTCTGAGGCTCTATCAGAGTACTTCGATGCACCAAACTCATCAGACATACCCCATGCCGTATTACGTTCACGAGCCGTACACCGTTGATCTGAACTTTATCCTTTCTACATCACCCTTTGACAACGAAAACTATCACAGTGTACCTCTGAGGAGGAGTATACATAAAAAACACGTACGCTTCATGCATATGTTTCTTCCTTTTATCTTTGTACAAAAGCTTGAACTTTTCTCGTCTCAAATCCCTTTTACTGCACATCCTGTGTATCTCCATGGAAGAATTGCCGATAAGGAGTTCCCTCCTTCCGTGTTTAAAACACCTTTTCCTTCCTGTGCAATCAAAGCTTGGGAGCTGGATAGGAGTGTGTCTTTCATCGACTCTGTACTTGGTACAGGGGAAAAAGTCGATCGAGTTGATAATCCACACTACTTTCCATCTCTAAACTTCCAAGTTTTAGAGTGACCTGCAGGATCTGGATTATTGGCAAAAGGATACACATATTGGGAAAAGTCGAAGACAGGTGAAAGAAAGCAGAAGCGACGAGAAGCAGTGATAGAATGAAGGAAGGATAAAAGAGCAGACAACACACTACAAAGGATGATGGGGAATATGCCCCCTAGGAGGAAACCAGGGACGCATAATGGAAAGCATAGAGTTGGACCAAGACCCATTTCCCCTAAGCCTTTCATTCCCTTCCAGCTTGAAGAGGAAAACACGTTTGCTAATTGGTTTGCTTTCAACTGCCTATTCTAGGTTTAAAATGTCTGCAAAAGACGTTCTTACTTTTGTCCCCCTCTTGAATGGAAACAACTACAAGTTATGGCGAGACTCCATTGATGCCTTTGCTATGGCCATGGGGTTCTATCGAGCGTTCACTGAAGATACACCTGCTGTTGGAGCAGGAGTAACTGCTGAGCAGGTACAGGCCTTCGTGGACAAAGACATCCAAGCAAGGGGTGTCATTAAACTCTGAATTTCCCCTTCCTTTTACCATCATATGAAAACCACTGCCAAGTTAACCCTAGCAGATATTGAAGCCGCATATGGAAAGCCAGGCAATATCAGCGCTTTATCCGAAATGAGATCACTCTTTCAGCATAGAATCAAGGGAAATGCCAATCCCATTGATGAGGCAAACAAGTTAATTGCCTGTGCCGAACGCCTCACTGCAGCAGGTTTTGCTGTCGACAAGAAATTAGTTGCAATGGCCATATTAATGGCTTTACCCTCTGACTGGGAGAACGTTGTCTCCCTCATAACTACAACTGTCGAGGACGCAAATTTTCAACCGTTGACGATTATCCCACATATCCAAAAGGAATATCAGCGGAGAGTTACTGGAAAGGGAAGGAGCACCATTGACCAAGAGCGGTATGAAGGACCTTGTCATTCACAGCAGAAATCCCTCATTCACCGACTCTCTAATGTCAAGCCTGCAACCAATACACAGTATGCTCCATGAGGAAGCTATCCTCGATGCAGGAATGGCTCTTGCAGGAAGAACCACTATCCGGGCGAGACTTGCCACGTTACGGGCCAGAAAGTATACTATACTGGCAGCAAGCAGCAGATTCGCTGTGTCCCAGAACTCGTCCATGCGCCTCAGGTATCCCCACAAAGGCAGTTCCCTAATAAGGGAAAGGGACGAGGAAAGCAAGGCCAAGGTGCTCGTGGGGGAAAGAACCCACAAAGCCAGGGGCAGAGACCTCACCCCAATAAAGGCAAAGGAAAGGCCAGAAATAACATGATTCGAGACGACGAATCTATGGCCTATGAAGAAGCTCTGCAGTACGATGAACAAGACTTCACGTACATGCAAGCGGAATACCTCCAGCAGGAGGAGCTTGGGATTCAGGATCAAGCAATGAATCTTGAACAACCCATTGCGAGCTCTTCAAAACTCACTGTCCAACAGTTGGATCAGGAGTTAGAGCTTATCCATCAGGGTCATTCAGAGCCATTTCAAACGGTTCCTGAGATAGATATCCCTGAAGAGCTTTATGAGGACTCGGTCAACCCTCTCACTGCAGAGGACTATGACTATGGTGATGGTCCTATGGCGATGTGTGAGTCTACCACATCTACACCATCGTACAAAGTCTCTTACTCCCTTCTCGATCCTATTCCAGAGTATATCGGAGAGGAATCGAAGGATATGAGTGATGAGGACTTGTATTATCTTGTACGACGTGTTTTGCCTCGAGACGTCATGTGTTCCAAATCATCCACCTATAAACCTTTTAACCGAGACTATCATGACCAAGTGCATGCTTTTCAGCTAAAACCGGGAGTTACTGTCCCAGATGCACGAAGAAAACCTTGAGAATTTCAGATTTTCTATTGGTCACTCGACTGCCATACAGGTTTGTGGGCACCAGCCTATTACCATCCACACTACAAGCTAGATGGATACAATATCAGTGGACAACCTCTCGATGTATATGTCTATGACGGAGAGGATGATTGTGACGAGTGTGGTTCACACCACCCCAGATATGTCTGGAGTCATGATCTAGGGGAAGGGGATCCCCTGGGATATGGTGGTTTCGCTGAAACTGCACAGAAGCTGGCTGAGATACGACCACCATTACCTTCCACCGAGAATTGGCCTGGTGATGCCATATATCCAAGGATAATGGCAGATGGCCTTGGAAACACTGTCCTCATGGACGAAGATCATAACGTGCTGGAGATGTACTATCATCATCCACAGTGCTCTGATTGCACTAAGCACAAGTTACTTGTTTCTCAAGATAAGGGAAAGTGCGTCTCATGCCATTTACCTATGAATATGAAAGCAACTATGTGTCTAACCTGTCAAGGCAAAAAGAGTCAACTAATTCTCCTTGACTCGGGTGCATCTGTGCACTGCACTCACAACCTCAATGACTTCGTGTCATACTCTGCATATCTTACTCCAAAGCTGTCTCAAACAGTGGATGCAGAAACGGTTGTAGAGAAACTAGGGAGTGGTACCGTTATCTTTCGCCATGAAGGAAAGCTAACCAAACTTTGCGGAGTGGAGTACTGTCCCAAACTCCATATGAGGGTAGTTTCGACCACTCAGCTCACCAATAAGGGCTACACGTTGATGTCGAATGTTGATGGAACTCAAATCTTTGCACCTAATGGTCACCTTTACCTGCGGTCATGTCCGATAGCATCTAAAGGGTCCCTTCATTATATTCGAGTATCTTTGCTGTCTATAACTGATCGGATTCAAACCATTAGCTCAAAGGAAACTTCTGACCTGTGGCATGTGCGGATGGGCCATTGCTCTTACAATGCCATGCGCCAATTGCCCAAAGCAACCACTGTTCCTCCATTTGAGACTTCATTGAAGAACAAACCCTGTCCTGGTTGCGCTTTAGGAAAAATGACAGAGAAACCCTATCACATTACCTATAAGCGTGCCACTAAACCACTTGAACTTATTCACACGGATCTCTGCGAATTTCCCGTCGAGTCCTATTACCATAAATGCTATGTTGTCACTCTTGTTGATGACTACAGTGGATATGCCTCAATCATCCCTCTCTCTCTTAAATCTGACACTTTTGATGCCTTTCGTTCCTGGCTTGCCTGGGCTCAAAATCGTGTCTTGGGACGACTCCTTTGGCTTCGTTCGGATCATGGGGGGGAGTTTAGATCTCTCGAGTTTGCGGCCTTTCTACGCAAACACGGTGTCGAGCACCAGATGACTGCTCCAGACACTCCCCAACAAAATGGTTGTGCTGAGCATTTTAATCGCACCATGGTAGAAAAGGAAGAAGCTATGAGACATTCAGCTTGTCTTCCTCCTAACATGTGGCAACATGCTCTCGAGACCTCAGTGCATGTTTACAATCGCCAACCATTTCGTCAATCACAGTGGAAAACTCCAGTAGAGTTATGGACAGGTAAAAAACCTGATATTTCTTATTTCAAGGTTTTTGGTTGTCTGGCTTATGTTTTTATCAAAAAGGAACATCGGTCAAAACTACAGGCCAAAAGCGCTCCAATGATATTTCTGGGGTATGAACCCGGAACAAAGGCCTACCGATTTCTAGATAAAAATCAAAGGGTCGTCATAAGCACGAATGCTATATTTGACGAAGAAGTTTTCCCGCGATGTGCAAAGACTGGTGGAAAAGACCTAGTACCAGAGGAAACTGAAGACCAACCTCACGAGGATGTTCCAATGGAGGTCGCCCCTCCAGAAGAACAAATTCCAATCGATGTCCCGCAAACAGTTCGTCCAACTGTCTCTCCGAACGATCTGAAGGAACTTGCAACTCCAATGGAGATACGTACGGAACCACGAACAGAGACTTCTAAAAAGGCAGTCAAAATACCCTTAAAGACGCCTTTACCCTCTCGATATGCACCCTATCCAGACTCCAGTATCCGTCGGCCTACTAGAGAGAGAGTTATTCCTCTAAGACCAGAGAATGTCTATGGAGAAAGGACACACCCTGTTGATGCCGAACGGCTCGCATCAAAGGAAATGACCTTTGAGGATACGAGAGAAGCATTGGACATGGGGGAGCCGATGATCGACTTGCAAAAGCTTAGTCAGGAATGTGGTACTGACTTCGTCAACTATTTGCTTATGCAGAAGGTCGAGGAGAAGTCAAGAACACCTGTTCATTATCGGGATACTCAGAGATTACCAGCCGATGACAAAAAGGCTTGGGAAGCCGCCATGCGCGAGGAAATCACAGCGTTAGGCAAGAGGAAAGTATGGGAACTTGTACCTCTACCTTGTGGGAGAAAGCCTGTAAAGTGCAGGTGGGTCTACGCTATTAAATCTGATGGGCGGAAACGTGCCCGTTTAGTAGCAAAAGGTTTCTCTCAAGAATACGGAGTAGATTTCAAAGATGTCTTCTCTCCAGTAGCAAGATTCGAATCTGTTCGAATCATTCTATCCCTGGCTGCCCAATACAATTGGGATCTAGAGGCGCTGGACATCAAAACTGCATTTCTGTATGGAAAATTGGACGAGGAAATTTACATGGAACAGCCAGAAGGCTTTGTGCAAAAGGGAAAAGAGCGCCATGTCTATCGATTGCTCAGAGCTTTATATGGTTTAAAGCAAGCCGCTCTAGCATGGAACATCGAATTAGACAAGTCCCTCAAAACACTAGGCTTTACTCGCATCAGGTCAGATGCTGGAGTATACGTGTTGCGAAAGAAGATAGGACGAGAAAACATTGTCATCATTCTCCTCATTTACGTTGACGACGTACTCTTCACTGGCAACAGTCGCCAATACCTTCAGGAGCTGAAGAAGAAGTTCATGACAGTATGGGAATGTCGTGACTTGGGACAAGCCAAAGAATATCTTGGAATGTGTCTCCAAATAGATCGTTCCTCAGGTCTTATGATCATTGATCAGGTTGTGTATTTGGACAAGATCATCCGAAGATTTCAAATGGAGAATTGTCATCTGGCAAACACTCCACTCCCATCTGGATACAAACCAGTGAAACACGAGGGAGAGACCACCCCTACGCTGCGTTCAAAGTATCAATCAGTAATCGGTTCCCTGCTATATCTTACCCTAGGAACTCGACCTGATATCTCATTCGCCGTCATCAAGATGTCACAGTTCGCATCGAATCCCACTGAGGATCACCTTAATCATGCCCTATATATCTTTCGCTATCTTCGAGCCACCAAAGAGAGAGGATTGGCTTATTGAAGAAAAGCTGAGTACTCTATAGAGGCTTACTGCGATGCAGACTGGGCTTCAGACAAAAATGACCGAAAATCCATGACTGGTATGGTCATATTGGCGAATGGAGCACCTATTACATGGTTGTCGTGCAAGCAGAAGACTATCGCTCTGTCCTCAACAGAAGCCGAGTATATGTCCTTATCTGATACCTCCCGACAAGTCGTCTGGATCCACTCTATGTTCACCGAACTTGGTTTCAAACCAGAACCCATTCCATTGTATGGAGATAATATGGGATCAATTTTCCTTGCCCAGAATCCTGCACAAGAGAGACGAACCAAGCACATTGATATTCGGTACCATTTCATCAGAGAGTGCATTGAGGATCAGAAGGTACTCATTGTCAGACATATCACAACTGACAAACAACTTGCAGACATCCTAACTAAAAATTTAGGACACGTAAAGTTTCATGCCTTCGCAGACTTCCTACTCTTTGATTTGGCACATACCAAATCTGGGGGAGTGTTGAACAAATGAAGTATTAGCGCTGGTCTTACGTAACAGACGCTCACTATTTGTTCTCAGGAGATTTGTCATGTGCGTTTGTCACAGACATAACACTTGCACATGTTTATCACTGCATGTGATTCTATGACTGGCTATTGGACATTACCGGTGTTTCACCAATATGGAGAAAGGTCTAGGCTTTGTGACGTCAGGATGACGTGCTTATGACATTGTTTCTTCTGTCTCATTCTATGGCATTCTATGCTTACTCAGTATGATACCTGAGAGACACTTTTATGGAAGGTCTTACTTACCATATGTAGTTCAACCCACGAGTTGAACAAAACTCCATATACCATGCACAGACCATGTCTGTAGTGTATATATACAGGACCTCCAGGTCCGAAAATAGTAACAGTTCAACATCCGTTGAATAGTATTCAAGAACACCCAACCAAAAGATCACCCCAAGTGAACACTTAAGTAAGTCTTAACGGTCCTTGCCTTAAGAACTTCCACTGCGTAGTAGAAGTAGATTCTAGGCTCTGTCAAGAGTCAGTCTCCCGACTACACTACTTCGCTTTAGGTAAACCGGACAACATAGGTGAGTTTTCCTTCATAGCTGTTCCTTCAACTCGCACCGAGTCAATGCTATCGCCGCGTTCTGTGACGTCACCATTACAGTCAACCTTTAACACTCGCCATCAACCTCGCCCATCGATCACCTGTCGATCACCTTGTTCTCGACACCTCTCACAGTTCCTTCGATGACGATGACAACAACGTTGTCAACGGCCCCACCACCAGCACAATGACGTCAACTTCCACCAGCCCCACCACCAACACATTGACGGCAACGGCCACCAGTCCCCCAGTATGTCAACAGCAAGCATGATGACGATGACGACGACGGACAACGTGTCAACCACGACATCAATGCCTCCACCCCCAGCCCGTCGACGGCAACGGTCATCAGTCCCACAGCACATCGATAACAAGCACGGTGAGTATCACCGCTGGTCACCAACCCCATCACCACCCCATGAGAATGACGACGACGCGTCACCATCGGTGATGACTCCATCATCGGCATGCCAACAACCATCACGACGACGGGGTGTGGAATGTCGATGAGCACGAAGGACACCATGACAGGCGCATAGTTTTTTATTTGACTAGTTACATTGTACCATACATAGTCGAATGTATCGAGCATCGATTAGCAGGCATCGTATGAACTACCGGGGAGCAGGATTGCACCAACTCTGCCAAAACCCATTGTCAGTCGCAGCTTCTGGGTTCATGGACCTACGAAGTGTTGCACGACGACTTGAATGATCAGAGTAGATCCCTTCCCAGGAATGCGATGCCTGCAAAATACTGTCCCAAGTGCTCTGTTCGTTCCCAACTGGAACCAACAACTCGGAAGAGAGACCAGCAACCCAAATATCATACGTCGTGTAACTTCCCTTGGTTGTACCAGTAGACTTATGGCCCCTATGCGGATTGACTGTATCAGGAGAAGAATGCTGCGCGAGCACAAGACCGGGAGTATTTGCAGCAAGAGCGAATACGATTCGGATGACGGGAACGGAATTTGAGACTCCAAGGGAGCAAGGGTCCATAGCATGAAAAAGATTCTGCTGTGGAGAGTTAGAATAACTTCTATCATTCTTGACTTGAAACAAGATAACCCCGATGTTGTCCGCTCTTATTTCGTCACCTTTCAATAGAAAGGGGATGATGCCGTCGATACCAGGCTGACCATTTGCGCATAGTACTGCAGCGCCCCGAGCCATCAAACGCATAAGGTATTCGACATGAACGAGCGCATGCTGGTGAACTTTGATGAAATGGGTGAAATATACTTTACTATCATCGAATGTGTCGGCCAAAGATGACTTGATGCGTTTTGGGCTCCCTGCTGCGAAGTGCCATCCGCAGGAAGTGATAACATTAACATGATTGTCGGAGGGGGGAGAGGCAGTGTGAAAGAGAGATGTTAGCAGTCCAGTGAGGCTGCACCACCGCCGGTTGTTGGGAGGGCGACCATAGGGGTCAGCGCGTCCCACTGCCTTGTCGCGCGCCATGGTGAAAAGTAGTGTCACCATCAACTCTCCTAGTTCGCCTTTGTTCACCGCAAACTCGTTCAAAATCTCCTGCAATGCCTGAGGAGGACTGAACTGTGTTTGGGTAGTCATCACAAAGTATGCCGCCTCAGAAAGCACCGGTTCAGAAGGCGATGTAGTGACCATGGTCTCGAGATTCTTACCGACCTTGAGGACGACCCGCATGTGGGAATGGACTTGCTCCTTTTCCTGATCTGACACCTGGGAGGCATACACTGCAGAGAGAAACTCGATAGGGATTCGTTGAGCGAGACACCCAAGCTTTTGCGGGACATTGAGAATTTGACCTTCATATGCAGTGCCGCCTAACAGCTTCGCGGCCGCAAAGCGGAATATTATGTCTTCTTGTGTCTACCGGTATTCGAGAGGGAATCTAGGGCAAAGCTTAGGAGGAGTCGAACAGAGAGAGCGTTTAGTACATACAAAGGTCGACCATATGATATTAAATGCTCCTCAGACGTAACTTGGGAGAGCTTGACCGTTTTGGAGAAGTCCAGGGGCAATGCAAACTCGTCGAAGCCGAGCTCACAGAATGGCAACACAGCTTCCCCTTCAAGGAGTATTCTGGCTGAGCTGTCATGCCCTGGGGTAGGAGGGATCCAACACAAAGTGGCAGAAGTCGAAAGAAAGAGAGTGAAGAGTGATAAGGTACGAAGTCCTCGTAGTGCACGACGCATCTCGTGGAAGGGTGACCATGGATCCTGGCCCCGTGGCTTTGCCAGGGTATGGATTTCATCGAATGCAATGACAACTAAAGGATGCTCGGATCGTTGAAAATTGGCATTGGATTTTTTTCGCTTCTTCGGTGGCCTGTCAGTTGGCAATTCAGGTAGTAACTCATCTCCAAGGACTTTACACAGATCTTGGAAGGCCTTGCGCAAGGGAAAGGGAGTGCTAAGCAACAACTTATCCATGTCGTTATCCGATGGGCGTCTTGCAGAAAGAAGAAACATCGAATACGTTGAGGTATAAAAACCCTTACACGTTCCATGAGCTAGAAGGAATGGAACAAGTAACGTTTCATACCTCAGCAAGGGTTGTAACGGCTTCATAGAATGCCTTTCGATTCGGACCATGGCCTCTGAAGCCCATGCCCTTCCTCATGTAGTCCCTAAATCTCTCAGCGGTGAATCCTTTGATATCCTCCTTCAGGACAGCGACTATCTGAACAAATAATCCGTGAAGGAACGAGCAACTCCGAAGGAGAGCATCTTGTTGTGTCCTACTCCCCGAGAGATAATCACGTGCTGGACCGTCTGCAGGAGGATAACCTGGAGTCGGGAACAATCAACATTGAAGGGAAACACAGGGATGAACAATCGAGAATACCAGTTGAGTTACGTTCCCGTAAGTTAACGGGGATCACGAAGCGAAATCTACTCATTTGATCGACCGTGCGAGATTTACCCATTCCTGACGACTGAAGTATGAAGGAGTATTTCGCATAAAATTGTCGACTGGAATCTTGTGGAACCCTTTCGTTGAACCATTCTTGTACATGATCCGAAAGGACGTTTGCAGCATCCCCTACATATTCCTCTTCCCAAGCGTTTTCAGTAGCTAGTTATGTAAAGGGGTGGATAAAACGTCTGAAATTGTAAAGATGGCCCACCGTGTGGCACGCGCTCAAAACGCTTGGAACTAGGACCTTCAAAATATCAATGTTGATATGATTTCTACTCACTTGGATTGATACTCACTTGGTCGAAGCAGTTCTACAATAGGGGTGTTAAGACGTGCAATCACTGGGTCCAGACAAGTCCTTACTCAAGAGCCGCAGACATTTATAACCATTCTTCGAGCCGTCGAGTATCAGATTTCGGAGCCTGGGCTCATTGTTTATGAGGACTTCACATTCGGTGTGACTGGAAAAGTTTGCAAGCAGGCGATTTCCTGACTGCTGAACAATCATATGGAGGATGAGGGATGCGACATCGTGGATGCTTTCAGGAGATACGAGAAAGCACTGACGAATCTTCTCGTCCAGTTTTGCATGAGCTCCCTCTTCAAAGTCATCTTCAACGCACTCCAGGTCTGTGGGTTTATTGATATCCATGCTGTAGATGTTCAAGAAGATTTCAATTTTCAAGCCCCTCTCCTTCACTTGGGGAGTGCCAGCTGGCACCGGCGCAAACTTTGCTTGTCAAACACGAGCATTGACTACACACTGATCTGTGTCGGGGATGTTAACTCTACCCAGTGCAACTAAACGCAGAACCTGGCCACTCCTCCAAATTCCAAGGGTAATAACCATCTAAGCCGAAGACCAAGATCGTTCCAGCTTCATATCCTTAGGGGTATCCGCAACTGAGTGTCCTATGTTTCGGAACTGATTCCTCTCCTGTTCCACAGATGCACAATGACACCCACAAACGAGTATCACTGGTTCACATATTGTAATTCTTGGTGGACAAGTGGGTGTATTTCAGCTGCTTCTGTGGCGAAGGTAATCATGCATCACCAGCCCTGATACCTGTAACAACAATGTCCAGATAGCACCTACACGATTTGGCCCAAAAGCGGGGGAAGTGTTCACACTCAGGATGGGAATCTTGTGGCGTTAATTCCCTGGATCATTGTGCAGGATGACATTCAAGTAAACGCTTACACATGAGCTGTTGGCATCAACGTATAGACTGTATTATTGCAGGAATTCCTACCCACAGCATTTGCAAAGCAGGTGCTGTTAGAATTCGCGGGCTGGGGCGATCGGGTGACCACGATGGATGGATGGGTGTGAACCAGATCCAAATGCGATGTTGGTACAGGTAAAACTACGAACTATTTATCTGTAGGTAGAATCCAATATATCAAAATGTAATTACTGTCAATCAAAGGTGTCTTGTGAGTTTGACATATAGCAACTAAATATTCTGACAGGTGCTGATCTCTATTGGACCTATGCAGGGGCCCCAACCACCAGGTAAGCCTTCTCCTTTTGCTGTCTTCTCATATTATCATTTGATACCCCTGCTTCAGGTGTATCTCACCACCAGTGAACCCTGTTGACACGGTAGCTATCCGCAGTCTACAGGTCATATTACTTGACCACTATATTTTAGTCGTACTTTATTGATGACTTATCAATACATGACTGGTTATCACAGATACCTGAGAATCACATGGAACCATACTATTGGTATCCTTCTTTCATGTTCTACAATGTTCTATCTCTGTATAGAAACTTACCACTTCCTTAAGTAGTAGTTGTAGTTACAATGCTCTGGAATTACTCTGTGCACACAGACCATATACAGTAGGTATATATACTGTACTCCTAGGGCATTACTCCCTAGGTTTGAATCATATATTCTCTCATCTCTACTGAGCTATCAAGTCCTTCAACACTTGATCACTCTCATAGCAACATACTCATTCTTCCAACTCAAAGTACAAACCTCCAGGTGAGCCAGAGTCACTGCACCCTTCCTGCCCTTAGTTTGTTAGGTTATGAGCCCTGCCAGGCTCTGACTTGGTAGATGATTGTATTCAGCCTAATGGGTGATTCCCCAATCCAATCTATCATGCTTAGCTGGCTGGCAGACTTGTGCTTTGCAGTTACTTTTGAGTTACAGTATATAGCCTTCGCTCTTACCATAGCTTTGGCCTACTGGTCACTTAATGACAACGTTCCTTTCAGAGTTGTACCCCTCTTCACCTATATGGTTTACCTGGCTGTTCATGTTGTATCCCTTCTCCAGTGGAGAGATGCCCCAGTGGCACTCCCACATCTGATTGCACCTGCTCTACCAGAGGACCACAACTTCCATGAAGCCTTTCAGGGACTTGAACTGTTTCCTCTTGGGGAAAACAGTTATCCCACCAGCTTCAATCAGGCTCCACCACTCTATAATTGGGCACTGCATGCTTTTCAGGATTATGACTTTAACTGCTTCTATGACTACCTTCTGGTTATCTCATGGTTTGTATTCCCACAACCAGAGTTTTGGTTACTGCAGCAGTATTATATGCAGCGAACCTTCTCAGTTGCACAGTGGCTTGGAATTGGCTTTGCTGAATCCTTTAGAACTTACATGTTCTATGCCCCTTGCAGAGCTCTTCCCAATCATGTCCTCTTCAATGATGTCACTCCCTTTGATCTGTTTCTCATGCAACATTGTCTTTTCAGAAATGATCTCAGATTCTCTGATGACCAATTTGTGAAACTTGTTGCCCAGTTCAGTAATGAGAATGGACTTTACCCCCCTTCAGGCAATCAGGGAGTGCTGTGGCTCGAAGAGAGTCAGAATGATGAACATCAGAGCAGGTATACCGATGAGGATATGGACAATCTCCAACTTGATGGATCTGTCGATGGCTGATTGGAGGAAGAAGCAGGGATTAGGAGATGAGGAGCTGAGGGTAAAGGAAAAGGACATGCCCTATAGGTGCAGCCTTAGGTGGTCAAACTTTGTCAATGCTACTGAGCCTGACTACCTTATTGCAGGAATAGTTTCCGGCGGAGCAAAGACCCATCGGATCTTTGCCTGGGCCTTCTGTTGAGAGGCCGCTCAATCACCCCTTCCCTTCATCACTTCCTTGTTCTTGGCACCCGAAAACCCCTTTATGGAAATCCATTGGCTTTTCCACGGTTCCTATGAGGCACCATTGGCTAAACTGACTCAGTATTCTACCCTGCACAGCATTGCCAACTTTTGGGGTTTCGACCTTCCAGCCTTGAACGATGAAGACCCCTTGTTACTTACTGTCCCAGCCTTCTGGATCGACACGCACCCTGACAAGTACTCACCCAACTTGATCTGGGTTCACCCTCTTTGGGATCCTCAACCATTTAGAGGAGCAGTTCCTGCCGTCCACACCTGGAACAAGTACCTTGACTTGCACTTTAGGGGAGCTTTTAAGAGAGGAGCTTCTAATGAAAGCTTGTACCTACCCTTGTGCTTGGACCAACAGCCTGATGCTTGTATTGGCCTCTGGCTTTCACAGGTCATTAACACATGATCTGATCCTAGGGTTCAAGCTACTCTGGACTCTCTCAAAGCTGAGCTTCTCTCCCCTGTCTATGGAATTGCCTGGGAACATCACCAGTGAGCATCCTAATGGACTCGTGTCTTGGCAGCTCAACCTTTGTCGAATCAACCTCCTTCCTACACTGGAAGATGACGGCTCTGATTTCACATCTTAGGGTCAATCCCAGGGAAATGGAAGGAGCCTTCAACATGGTCCTTCATTACAACTATCCAAGCCCTTATTGGATAGAGCAGCCATATTCCAGAGGAGGATGGGTATATGACAATCTTTTGGACTTATCCACAGTCTCTCTACATACTTTCTTGAATCCTTCATATCTAATGATACATTTTCCTTACGAGATTTTTCCTGTTTCACTCTTGGAAATGACTAACCTGGAGTCATTGGGGATCCAACTCCCCAATTACCACTATTGTCCAGATTATGATCTAGGACACTTTTTTGAACTTAGGCTTCCGGATCCAACTCTGGTTGTAAGGCCTATAGTTCCCAGACCTAGGATTCCTCCTAAAGTCATACCAGTGGTATTACCTCCAGTTATCATTCCTCGACCATTTACCTTGACTCCAGATACAGACAATTCCTTTTTTGAATTATTGCTCTTACATGATTTGTAGCCATGGCAGATGAAAAATCTGGATTCATGAAAAACATTCTGATTTTTGATACCACCAACTACCTGGTCTGGGCAATATAAATCAAGAACTTCTTACATGTTCAAGGAACATGGTTAGTAGTTAACGGGACCACTACTAGGCCTCCCACAGCTGCCGCAGCAGCTGGTCAGCCCACTCCTCCACCAACTGCAGAACAACTTGCTTGGGACACTCTCGACTTGAAGGCTCTCAGAGCCATCATGGGTCACTGTAAACTAATAGTCCAAATTGAAATGGACCAGTTTGTGACTTCTCATGAGGTATGGGAGTCATTACTGAACACTTATGGCAAACCTGGCACTGCTGGAGTTTATGTGCAGTTCAAGCATGCCATGAAGATATCAATTAGTAACAGGGAAGATCTGCTTCCCAAAGTTACAGAAATCAATAACTCGTTCAGTTTCCTTGCCTCAAACGGCATGCCCCTACCTGAGTCAGCATGTGCCATGATCATCATGGCAGCTCTCCCAGCTGAATGGGAGAATTTTGCAACTTCCACCCTTGCAACACTCCCAGTTACTTTACCCATCAGTCAACAGGGACAAACCCTGACTGTTGATGCCATTCTTCTGTGTATAAAAGAAGAATATTTACATTGTCATGGGAAGACTCAGCTTCCAAGAACAACTGACAATGTTGTGGGCACTTCTGCCCAGCATGCACAACAGAACCAGCAACCCAAGTGTCACAAGTGCAGTAAAGGTCACAGGATGGAGGACCATTGGGAAGGAGGGAAACCTCCTACTGTTAATCTACCAAAGGCACAGGAAAAGAAGAAGGAAAAGAAGGCAAAAGGGAAAGGAAAGGGAGGAGGAGGCAAGGCCCCCTCCGATAAGGTGAAAGGGAAGCAGAAGGCTTCCACTCAAGAGATCAACAAGGCTCATGCTGAGCCATATACCTCTGACGATGAATCTTCTGTCGGACAAGCATATGCAAGCTCTACTATTGCAGAAGCAGGTTGGTCTAATTCATTCCCCTCATCAGCTCCCACTTCTTCTCTTGCTATTCAAACTAAGGTTCGAGAGGAGATGGAGTGTGATAGAGTCTGGAATAGTATTAGAACCTACAAAGACCCCTATAATGCTTCTTGTAACAATGGACCTTTTGCACCTCTTCAATATGACTCTGACTGTGAAGGAGCAGCAGGCTTTTACGCTTATATGTCTGACTGTGAAGGATGTCATCAAAGAAGAAAAGAAAAGGACAACTATCTTTAGCTAATGGATTCAGGAGCAACTAGTCACTCCATGCCCTTCAAAAAGGACTTCCTTAGCTATGTTGAATTCAAGTGACCAATACCAGTAGGCACTGCTGGTAGCAAGAAGATATACTTTCTGGGTATTGGGACTGTTTCTTTTACAGTGACACTTAACAGAAAACAGGAACAACAGACACTTAGAAATGTGTTCTATTTGCCTTCAGGAGTGAAACATATCCTTTCCATACCATCCCTTACCACCAGATTGGGCTACACCTTTCAAGGTGACAAGACCCACACTTGAATCTATGACATGCAAAAAAGACTCTTCCTCAAAGGCACTCATGTGTTTCATGGCTCCAATCTTCACTGGTTTACAGGAAAACCGATTGGGAAAAGTGATCAAAGATTGGTTCTTCTAGCATGTTTGGACAACAAGAATATCAACACGTTCTTATCACTCTTTACCATCAAATATTCTGACATCTATAAACTCTGGCATTCAAGGTTTGGCCATCCTAGTGATCAGGTAATGTGGAAAATCCCCAACCATACTACTGGTCTTGATCACATACCACCTCAACCTAAACTTTTTCCCTGTGGCAAATGTCTCATTGGTAAAATGCATAACTGACTGTTCTCTCCTTCCTGGACTTGAGCAACAGAACCTCTTGCATTAATCCATATGGATCTTTTACAGTTTCCAACCAAATCTTATTATTGTCATGTTTACTGCCTTACCATCATTGATGATTTTAGTGGCTATGGCTCTACTCTTTTGCTTCATGCAAAGAGCAATACCGCCAAGTCCTTCATTGATTGGGTTTCTTGGGCAGAACACCAATCTGGCCATTCTATTAAATCGGTTCATTCTGACTGAGGGGGAGAATTTATGGTGACTGCCTTCAAGGAATTTCTACTTTCCAAAGGCATAACTCACCAGTTATCTGTCACAGATACTCCTCAGCAGAATGGTCAAGCAGAACAATTCAACAGAACAGTTATGGAGAAAGAAGAAGTACTCTGGCATGTGGCTTGTCTACCCAAACGATACTGGAACTTCACTTTACTCACCACAGTATTTGTCTATAATTGCACTCCACTTCATTGAATTGACTGGAAGACACCTTATGAACTCTTTCTGAAGAAGAAACCTGCCATTTCATATCTTCAAGTCTTTGGTTGTCTAGCCTACATTTTCATACCAAAGGATCAGCGCAAGGACAAACTCTCTCTGAAAGCTGAAGAAATGCTCTTCCTTGGATATCCTGAAGGAACCAAAGGATACATTTTCTTATGCCAGAACAAGACAACATATATATCCACCACTGTAACATTCGTCAAGAATGTGTTTCCCAACTGTCCCGTAGAGAAGTTACAAGACAAAATCAATATACCTCTCCCAGCATCCAGTCCCTCAGAGGACTCTTCTGATGATCAGGATGGAAGCGAGACTGATCATCCTGCTCCAGGTCCTAGACCACCCACTCCAAATTTCAATGACGACAATCAACCAAGGCCTCCAACACCAAGTCCACCCCAACACAGGCAGCATCCACCTCCAGTTACTGTAGAGGATGTAACAGATAAAGAAGAATCAGATTCTCCAGAACCTAAGTGACCAGGTCCAACCCCAGGACCTTCTTCACCTGTCTTACCTACAAGATGTGAATGTTTGGATTGTATTCACATTCCAAACCCTACACACCTACAACCATCACCACCTTGTTCTCCACCAGCTCATGAAACCCCTAGTCAAGGTTTTCCTGGTCAAAGGAGACATGAACCTCATCCCATTCCATCATTTGTTCCACCAGTTTTGGACAGAAATCTTTCACCATTCCTCAAAAGACATTCATCTGAAGCCCCCAACCCATCTTATCCTCCTGCCCCTTCTGCACTTAGAAGATCGGCTTGTATACCTGTTCCAAGGGTTATTCCCAACAATGTATATGGAGACAGACCACTGACTCAGGTAGAAAGAGAGTCAGATAGGGATTGGGAAAGAAATCTCAAGAATCCACCTGAATGACCTAATATTGACAATCTCTATGAGACTCCTCAGCCTCCACCACCTCCAAATGAAGGGGGAGACGTCAACTACTTAGCTCATGAGCAAGGTCAAGGATTCATCAAATACCTTTTAACTCAGGCAGTTTCAGAAGTACCAAGGCAGTACAAGGATGTCTTACAGTTACCAAAGGAAGAACAGGACAAATGGAAGGAAGCAATGAAGGATGAGATCAAGTCTATAAATGACAGGCACGTCTGGACTCTAGTTGATTGTCCCCCTGATTGTAAACCCATCAAATGTTGTTGGGTTTTTGCAAGAAAATTGGATGGAAGATATAAAGCTTGCTTAGTAGCAAAGGGCTTTTCACAGATTTATGGAGAAGATTATGAAGAAACCTTCTCTCTTGTAGCAAGGTTTGAGACAGTATGACTGCTCATGGCCTATGCTTGCTCTCAGGATTGGGAGGCTCACTGCCTCAATGTCAAGACTGCATTCCTCTATGGAAAGCTTGATGAAGAAATTTATATGGAACAACCAGAAGGCTTTGTAACTCCGGGAAAAACAAACAAGGTTTATCGTCTTTTGCATGTGCTTTATGGCCTGAAGCAAGCAGCATTAGCATGGAATAAGGAACTCCACAAATCCCTACTCAAATTAGGTTTTATTCGAACCAAATCAGACACGGGAGTTTATGTCTGCAGGACTAAACAAGGCCTAGTTATCTTTGTCATCTACATCAATGACATTCTTCTCCTCTCATCCTCTGCTAAATTACTGAAAGACAGAAAAGAAGCATTTATGAAGATTTGGGAAGTACGAGATATGGGAGAAGTGAAAGAGTATCTTGGTATTCAGATTTCAAGAAATCAAAAGGATAAAACCATGACTCTCCACCAACAACCCTACATCCAGAAAGTCTTAAAATGCTTTCAAATGGAACAATGCTGAAGCATTCAGACTCCACTACCCAGTGTATACATCCCTACTCCTACTCCATCAGGATACACCACTACACCAGCTCTATGGCAAAAGTATCAGCAGGTTATCAGATCTCTGTTATATGTCATGCTTGGAACACACCCAGATCTAGCCTTTAGTGTCATTCACATGTCTCAGTACATGTCTAACCTGACACAACAACATCTAGACAAGGCCATGCATATCGTCAAGTATCTATCTTCAACGAAGGACTTATCTATCCATTACTTCCAGAGTGAACTCTCTCTGGATTGCTATTCCAATTCTGACTGGGCTGTAGATAAAGAGACTTACCACTCCACTTCAGGCTACACCATGTTCCTAGGATGAAATCTCATTTCCTGGCAATCTAGGCAACAACCTACAGTCACTCTCAGCTCTACTGAAGCTGAATATATGTCCCTCTGTGATGCTGGACAACAGATCAAGTGGATCACCACTCTGTTCCAGGAATCCCATCTTCACTTCACCACTGTCATTCTTTTTGGTGACAACAAGGGTTCTATTCATTTAGCAAACAACCCAGTCATTGAAGGTCGTTCGAAGCACATCAATATCAAGTACTATTGGCTTCGTGAATCCATTGAAAATGGAGACTTCAAGTTGGACTATGTGTCCACCAACCATCAAAGGGCAGACTCCATGACTAAGAGTCTTACCTGGCAGAAACATGACCATCATTGCTTGTTACTTGGTCTTCATTGAACCAGTTTAAAGTGAGGGGGAGTGTTGACACAGTAGCTATCTGCAGTCTACAGGTCATATTACTTGACCACTATATTTTAGTCATACTTTATTGATGACTTATCAATACATGACTGGTTATCACAGATACCTGAGAATCACATGGAACCATACTATTGGTATCCTTCTTTCATGTTCTACAATGTTCTATCTCTGTATAGAAACTTACCACTTCCTTAAGTAGTAGTTGTAGTTACAATGCTCTGGAATTACTCTGTGCACACAGACCATATACAGTAGGTATATATACTGTACTCCTAGGGCATTACTCCCTAGGTTTGAATCATATATTCTCTCATCTCTACTGAGCTATCAAGTCCTTCAACACTTGATCGCTCTCATAGCAACATACTTGTTCTTCCAACTCAAAGTACAAACCTCCAGGTGAGCCAGAGTCACTGCACCCTTCCTGCCCTTAGTTTGTTAAACCCAACAATCCCAACTAGTGATTCAGATTTTCACCTGCTAACTGCATGTAAGGAAACATCCACATGAACAGATAGAAAACATGTATCTGTGTCTGTCTGATGTATAAGATCATTGTGTCCATGTAGGAGAAGTGTGTTGGTAGTTGTATGAATGCATCTTATAAATATTCTGTTGTGAGATCCATCTCCAGAAACATGCATCAGGTGCATACATTCATCTGTTTCACTTATACAAAACCATTTAACAGTGGCACAGAAGCCAGAGTTCCAAACAAGTAATTTGGGGTTCACCCAGCTGCTTGTTTCCTTGTCCATTGTACAATGACTGGATCTCATGAATACCTGCAATAGTTTGTATCAAGGTTGGAGGTGATGTCATAATTGAATTTTGTGAGTGCTGATTGGCCCAGCTGCCATGACTAGTGGGCTTCCAACTCCGATATCGGTTCAAAGATAACAATCAGAATGAGTAGTGTCAGTCCTTTGTTGTTCGTCCCACTATGTACATACTCCCAAGAGAACAGGATAAACTCCTTCTGCATCAGGTACTTACACCCTTACAATTCCATACTCACCATTCCACCTATTATCACCACAGGCAGGCTTCCTAGCCCAGAAGTGTCTCGCTCGAGGACGACAACTCAACATCAATGAAGCGACATCTTTCATTGCTTCTGAACTCCATGAGCACATTCGCAATGGTAAGCACTTGGTTGCACAACTCATGCAATCTCCTTGGACAGAGATATGTCCTCCCTGGAGTTTCTGCCCGACTTCATCAGATTCAAGTAGAGGGCACCTTTCCAGATGGGTGGGGACCTATCCCCTGTGTATCCCCGATAGTGCTTAATATTTCCATCTCCTTAGTGTTTTTTTGGTCATTGTACATGACCTCACATCTACAGATGATGGTGACATATGGGCAGCACTATATGACTCAATGAAACATGGAGATATCAAAACAGTTACGCTGTGTGATATTGGTGGAAATAAAATTCCAAGAGGTGGAAACAACTTGACTGCTCTCATTGTACAAGAATTAGAGAACAGTGGGGATGGAACTGTTGATCCCAAACTCCTGAGAGGCTTTGCACATGTACCTGAACCCAGTGCACCTATAGTGACTGAAGACAATGACCTGAGTGGAGATGAATATATATCAATGTATGGGCACACTAACAAACTAAGGGCAGGAAGGGCACAGTGACTCTGGCTCACCTGGAGGTTTGTGCTTTGAGTTAGAAGAATGAGTATGTTGCTATGAGAGCAAACAAGTGTTGAAGGACTTGTGAGCTCAGTTGAGATGAGAGAATATCTGATTCAAACCTAGGGAATGATGCCCTAGGAGTACAGTATATATACATACTGTACATGGTCTGTGCGCACAGAGTAAATCCGGAGCATTGTAACTACAACTACTACTTAAGGAAGAAGTAAGTTTCTATTCAGAGATAGAACATTGTAGAACATAAAAGAAGGATACCAATAGTATGGTTCCATGTGATATCTGGGTATCTGTAATAACTGGTCTCGTGAGATATACATTGTCATGAATAATGCGACTGAAATATAGTGGTCAAGTAATATGACCTGTAGACAGGAATAGTTATTCTGTCAACACTCCCCCTTGCTGTAGACTGGTTCAATATAGACCAAGTAGTAAGCGATGATGGTCATGTTTCTGCCAGGTAAGACTCTTAGTCATGGAGTCCACCCTTTGATGGTCTGTGGACACATAGTCCAGTGTGAAGTCTCCATTTTCAATAGACTCACAAAGCCAATAATACTTGATATTGATATGCTTTGAACGACCTTCAATGACTGGGTTGTTAGCTAAATGAATAGAACCCTTGTTGTCACCAAACAGAATGACAGTGGTGAAGCGAAGATGGGATTCCTGGAATAAAGTGGTAATTCACTTGATCTGTTGTCCAGCATCACAGAGGGACATATATTCAGCTTCAGTAGAGCTGAGAGTGACTGTAGGTTGTTGCCTAGATTGCCAGGAAATGAGATTTCATCCTAGGAACATGGCATAGCCAGAAGTAGAATGGTACGTCTCCTTATCTCCAGCCCAGTCAGAATCAGAATAGCAATCCAGAGAAAGTTCGCTCTGGAAATAATGGATTGAGAGATCCTTCGTCAAAGATAGATACTTGATGATATGCATTGCCTTATCTAAGTGCTGCTGTGTCGGGTTTGACATATACTGAGACATGCAAATGACACTGAAAGCTAAATCTGGACAGGTTCTGAGCATGACATATAGGAGGGATCCAATAACCTGCTGATACTTTTGTCATAAGGCTGGTGTAGCAGTATATCCTGATGGAGTAGGGGTAGGGACATATCCACTGGGCAGTGGAGTTCGAACACTTTGGCATTGTTCCATTTGAAAGCATTTTAAGACTTTCTGAATGTAGGGTTGTTGGTGAAGAGTCATGGTTTTATCATGTCGATTTCTTGAGATCTGTATACCAAGATACTCTTTCACTTCTCCCATATTTCATACTTCCCAAATCTTCATAAATGCTTCTTTTCTGTCTTTCAGTAGTTTAGCAGAAGATGAGAGGAGGAGAACGTTATTGACATAGATGACAAAGATAACTAGGCCTTGCTTTGTCTTGTAGACATAAACTCCCACATCTGATTTGGTTCAAGTAAAACCTAGTTTGAGTAGGGATTTGTGGAGTTCCTTATTCCACACTAATGCTGCTTGCTTAAGGCCATAAAGCACGTGCAAAAGACAATAAACCTTGTTTGTTGTTCCCAGAGATATGAAACCTTCTGGTTGTTCCATATATATTTCTTCATCAAGCTTTCCATAGAGGAACGCAGTCTTGACATCGAGGCAATGAGCCTCCCAATCCTGAGAGCAAGCATAGGCCATGAGCAGTCATACTGTCTCAAACCTTGCTACAGGAGAGAAGGTTTCTTCGTAGTCTTCTCCATATATTTGTGAAAAGCCCTTTGCTACTAGGTGGGCTTTATATCTTCTGTCCAACTTTCTTGCAAAAACCCAATGACATTTGACAGGTTTATGATCAGGAGGACAATCAACTAGAGTCCAGACGTGTCTGTCATTTATAGACTTAATCTTGTCTTTCATTGCTTCCTTCCATTTGTCCTGTTCTTCCTTCAGTAACCTTAAGATGTCTCTGTATTGCTTTGGTACTTCTGAAACAGCTTGAGTCAAAAGATACTCAATGAATCCATAACCTTGCTTGTGAGCTAGATGATTGATGTCTCCCCCTTCAGTGGAAGGCAGTGGAGGTGTCTCATAGAGATTGTCGATATTAGGCTGCTCTGGTGCAGGTTGAGGTGGATTCTCGAGATTTCTTTCCCAATTCCTATCTGACTCTCTTTCTACTTGAGTCAGTGGTCTGTCACCATATACGTTGTTGGGAATAACCCTTGGGACAGGTATATGAGCTGATCTTCTAAGTGCAGAAGGGGCAGGAGGATAAGATGGGTCAGGTGCTTCAGATGGATGTCTTTCGAGGAATGGTGGAAGGTTTCTATTCAGGACTGGTGGGATAAATGATGGAATAGGACGAGGTTCATGTCTCCTGTGTCCAGGAAAACCTTGACTAGGGGTTTCTCATACTGGTGGAGAATGAGGTGGTGATGGCTGTAGGTGCGTCAGGTTTGGAATTTGAATATGTTCCAAACGTTCACGTCTTGTAGGTAAGGCAGGTGAAGAAGGTCCTGGAGTAGGGCCTGGTTGCTCAGGTTCTGGAGAATCTGGTTCTTCTTTATCTGTTATATCCTCTACAGTAACTGGAGGTGGATACTGCCTGCATTGGGGTGGACTCAGTGTTGGAGGCCTAGGTTGATTGTTGTTATTAAAATCTGGAGTGGGTGGTCTAGGACCTGGAGCGGGATGATCAGTCTCACTTCCATCCTGATTGTCAGAAGAGTCCTCTGAAGGACCAGATGCCGGGAGAGGTATATCAATTTTGTCTCATAACTTCTCTATGGGACAGTTGGGAAACACATTCTTGACGAATGTTACAGTGGTGGATATATATATTGTCTTGTTCTGGCATAAGAAAATGTATCCTTTGGTTCCTTCAGGATATCCAAGGAAAAGCATTTCTTCAGCTTTCAGAGAGAGTTTGTCCTTGCGCTGATCCTTTGGTATGAAAATGTAGGCTAGACAGCCAAAGACTCGAAGATATGAAATGGTAGGCTTCTTCTTCAAAAAGAGTTCATAAGGTGTCTTCCAGTCAATTTGACAAAGTGGAGTGCAATTGTAGACAAATACTGCAGTGAGTAAAGCAAAGTTCCAGTAGCGCTTGGGTAAACAAGCTGCATGTCAGAGTACTTCTTCTTTCTCCATAACCATTCTGTTGAATCATTCTGCTCAACCGTTTTGTTGAGGAGTATCTGTGACAGATAACTGGTGAGTGATGCCTTTGGAAAGTAAGAATTCCTTAAAGGCAGTCACCATAAATTCTCCCCCTCGGTTGGAACGAACCAATTTGACAGAATAGCCAGATTGGCGTTCTGCCCAAGAAACCCAATCAATGAATGACTTGGTGGTATCACCCTTCGCACAGAGCAAGAGAGTAGATCCACAGCCACTAAAGTCATCAATGATGGTAAGGCAGTAAAGGTGATGATAATAGGATTCTGTTGGAAACTGCAAAAGGTCCATATGAATCAATGCAAGGGGTTCCATTGCTTGAGTCCAGGAAGGAGAGAATGGCCAGTTATGCATTTTGCCAATGAGACATTCACCACAGGGAAAAGGTTTAGGTTGAGGCAGTATGTGATCAAGACCAGTAGTATGGCTGGGAATTTTCCGCATTACCTGATCACTAGGATGGCCAAACCTTGAATGCCGAAGTTTATACATGTCAGAATACTCAACAGTAAAGAGTGATAAGAATGTGTTGATATTCTTGTTGTCCAAACACACTAGAAGAACCAATCTTTGATCACTTTTCCCAATTGGCTTTCCTGTAAACCAGTGAAGATTGGAGCCACGAAACATGTGAGTGCCTTCAAGGAAGAGTCTTTTTCACATGTCATAGATTCGAGTGTGGGTCTTATCACCTTGAAAGGTGTAGCCCAATCCGGTGGTAAGGGATGGTATGGAAAGGATATGCTTTGCTCCTGAGGGCAAATAGAACATGTTGTGGAGTGTTCGTTGTTCCTGTTTTCTGTTGAGTGTTACTGTAAAAGAAACAGTCCCGATACCCAGAAAGTATATTTTTTCACTACCAGCAGTGCCTACTGGTATTGGTCGCTTGAATTTGACATAGCTAAGGAAGTCCCTTTTGAAGGGTGTGGAGTGACTTGTTGCTCCTGAATCCATTAGCCATAGGTGGTCATCCTTTTCTTTTCTTCATTGATGACATCCTTCACAGTCAGACATATAAGCATAAAAGCCTGCTGCTCCTTCACAGTCAGAATTGTATTGTGGTGGTGCATAAGGTCCATGGTTACATGAAGTGTTATAAGGGTCCTTATAGGTTCTAATACTATTCCAGACTCTATCACACTCCATTTCCTCTCGAACCTTAGTTCAAACAGCAAGAGAAAAATTGGGAGCTGATGAGGGGAATGCATTAGACCAACCCACTTCTGCAATGTTGGAACTTGCATATGCTTGTCTGACAGAGGAATCGTCATCAGAAGTGTAAGGCTTGGCGTGAGCCTCATTGATCTCTTGAGTGAAAGCTTTCTGCTTCCCTTTTCCCTTATCAGAGGGGGCCTTGCCTCCTCCTCCCTTTCCTTTTCCTTTCACCTTCTTTTCCTTCTTCTTTTCCTGCATTTTTGGTAGATTAATGGTAGGAGGTTTCCCTCCTTCCCAATGGTCCTCCGTTCTGTGACCCTTACCACACTTGCAACACTTGGGTTGCTGGTTTTGTTGTGCATGCTGGGCAGAAGTGCCTGCAACATTATCGGTCATTCTTGGAAGTTGAGTCCTTCCATGACACCATAAGTATTCTTCCTTAATACACGGAAGAATTGTGTTGACAGTCAGGGTTTGACCCTGTTGACCGGCTGGTAAGGTAACTGGGAGTGTTGTGAGGGTAGAAGTCGCAAAGTTCTCCCAATTGGAGGGAAGAGCAGCCATGATAATCATAGCTCACACAGACTCAGGTAGAGGCATGCCATTTGAGGCAAGGAAACTGAACGAATTGTTGATCTTGGTAATTTTGGGAAGTGGGTCTTCCCTGTTCCCGATGGAGATCTTCATGGCATGCTTGAACTGCACATAAACTCCGGCAGCGCCAGGTTTGCCATAAGTGTTCAGTAATGACTCCCATACCTCATTGGAGGTCGCAAACCTGTCCATTTCTATTTGGACAATAGGCTTGCAGTGACCCATAATGGCTCCAAGAGCCTTCAAGTCAAGCACGTCCCAAGCAATTTGATCTGCAGTCGGTGGTGGTGCAGGCTGTCCTGCTGCTGCCACTGCTGAGGGAGGCCTAGTGGTGGTTCCATTAACTACTAACCATGTTCCTTGAACACATAAGAGGTTCTTGATTCAAATTGCCCAAATCAGGTAGTTGGTGGTATTGAAGATCGGAATGTTTTTCATGAATCCAGATTTTTTGTCTGCCATGACTACAAATCGTGTAAGAGCAATAATTCAAAGAAAGAATCGTCCGTTTCTAGAACCAGAATAAATGGTCAAGGAATGATAACTGGAGCAGCTACCACAGGTGCGACTCTAGGTGGAATCCTAGGTCTAGGGACTATAGGTCTTATAACCAGAGTTGGATCTGGAAGCCTAAGTTCAAAAAAGCGTCCTAGATCGTAATCAGGACAATAGTGGTAATTGGGGAGTTGGATCCCCAAGGACTCCAGGTTAGTCATTTCCAAGAGCGAAACAGGAAAAATTTTGTAAGGAAAATGTATCATGAGATATGAAGGGTTAGAAAAAGTATGTAAAGAGACCGTTGATAAGTCCAAAAGATCATCATATACCCATCCTCCTCCAGAATATGGCTGTTCTATCCAGTAAGGACTTGGATAGCTGTAATGAAGGACCATGTTGAAGGCTTCTTCCATTTCTCTGGGATCGACCCTAAGATGTGAAATCAGAGCCTTCATCTTCTGGTGTAGGAAGGAGGTTGATTCAGCAGAGGTCAAGCTGCCAAGATGTGAGTCCATTAGGATGCTCACTGGTGATGTTACCTGGCCACCAGGCAATTCCATAGACAGGGTGGAGAAGCTCGTCCTTGAGAAAGTCCAGAGTGGCTTAAACCCTAGGATCAGATTGTGCATTGACAACCTGTGAAAGCCAGAGACCAATACAAGAGTCTGGCTGTTGGTCCAGGCACAAGGGTAGGTACAAGCTTTCATTAGAAGCTCCTCTCTTAAATGCTCCCCTAAAGTGCGCGTCAAGGTACTTATTCCAGGCATGGATGGCAGGAATTGCTCCTCTAAATGGTCGAGGATCCCAAAGAGGGTGAACCCAGATCAAGTTTGGTGAGTACTTGTTGGGATGGGTGTCAATCCAGAAAGCTGGGACAGTGAGTAGCAAGGGGTCTTCATCATTGAGGGATGGCAAATCGAATCCCCAGAAGTTGGCGATGCTGTGCAGGGTAGAATACCATGTTAGCTTAGCCAATGGTGCCTCATAGGAACCATGGAAAAGCCAATGAATTTCCATAAAGGGGTTTTCGGGTGCTGAGAACAAAGAAGTAATAAAGGGAAGGGGTGACTGAGCAGTCTCTCGACAAAAGGCCTGGGCGAAGATCCGATGAGTCTTTGCTCTGCTGGAAACAATACCTGCAATGAGGTAGTTGGGCTCAGTGGCATCCACAAGGTTGGACCACCTAAGGCCATGCCTATAGGGCACATCCTTTTCCTTTGCCCTCAGCTCCTCGTCTCCTAATCCCTGCTTCTTCCTCCAATTGGCCATCAATAGATCCATCAAGTTGGAGATTGTCCAGATCCTCGTCAGTATACCTGCTCTGACATTCATCATCCTGACTCTCCTTGAGCCATGGTGCTCCTTGATCACCTGAAGGGGGGTAAAGTCCATTCTCATGACCAAACTGGGCGACAAGTTCCACAAATTGGTCATCGAAGAATTGGAGATCATTTCTGGAAAGTCAATGTCACATGAGAAAGAGATCAAAGGGAGTAACGTCATTGAAGAGGACATGATTGGGGAGAGCTCTGCAAGGGGCATAGAACATATAAGTCCTAAAGGATTCAACAAAGCCAATTCCAAGCCGCTGTGCAACCGAGAAGGTTCACTGCATATAGTACTGCTGTGGTAACCAGAACTCTGGTTGTGGGAATATGAATTGCAAGATAACCAGAAGGTAATCATAAAAGCAATTAAAGTTGTAATTCTGGAAAGTGTGCAGTGCCCAGTTATAGAGCAGTGGGGCCCGATCGAAGCCAGTGGGATAACTGTTTTCCCCAAGAGGGAATGGTTCAAGTCCCTGAAAGGCCTCATGAAAGTCATGGTCCTCTGGTAGAGCAGGTGCAATTGGATGTGGGAGTGCCACTGGGGCATCTCTCCACTGGAGAAGGGATACAACACAAACAGCCAGATAAACCATGTAGGTGAAGAGGGGTACAACACCGAAAGGGACATTGTCATTAAGTGACCAGTAGGCCAAAGCTATAGTAAGAGTGAAGGCTATATACTGTAACTCAAAAGTACAAGTCCACCAGCCAGCTAAGCATGATAGATTGGATTGGGGAATCACCCATCAGGCTGAATACAATTGTCTACCAAGTCAGAGCCTGGCGGGGCTCATAACCTAACAAACTAAGGGCAGGAAGGGCACAGTGACTCTGGCTCACCTGGAGGTTTGTGCTTTGAGTTAGAAGAATGAGTATGTTGCTATGAGAGTGAACAAGTGTTGAAGGACTTGTGAGCTCAGTTGAGATGAGAGAATATCTGATTCAAACCTAGGGAATGATGCCCTAGGAGTACAGTATATATACATACTATACATGGTCTGTGTGCACGGAGTAAATCTGGAGCATTGTAACTACAACTACTACTTAAGGAAGAAGTAAGTTTCTATTCAGAGATAGAACGTTGTAGAACATAAAAGAAGGATACCAATAGTATGGTTCCATGTGATATCTGGGTATCTGTAATAACTGGTCTCGTGAGATATACATTGTCGTGAATAATGCGACTGAAATATAGTGGTCAAGTAATATGACCTGTAGACGGGAATAGTTATTCTGTCAACACACACCGTTGGCGATCGTATCTGACTCGGCGATACGAATCTATGGATCGAGATAAAGAGGGACTTGGTAGGAATTCCTGTGCCTTTCTCATCTTCCCGAGAATGACCGTTCTAGGCTGTATATGGCGACGAAGTTAGGGCAATTCTAAATCATGTGTGCTCTCCTTCGGTATTCATAGTTCCAGGAAAAACTATCCGGGATGGAATGGGCCAGGCGACTGATCGCAGCTCAATAGAAGCACTTGACCTCGTCATCACCAACGCAGTCATCATCGATTGAAGCGGAATTTACAAGGTGCATTTCCTCTTGTCCTCTACATAGCATACAGTTGATGATGTAATGCAGGCAGATATTGGCGTTCAGGACGGCATCATCGTCGGCGTTAGAAAAGCTGGCAACCCAGATACCATGGATGGCGTCGACCATAACCTGATCGTCGGCTCTTCCACGGAGGTCATAGCGGGGGAAAAGTTACTGATCACTTCAGGAGCCATCGACGTTCATGTCCATTACATCTATCCACAACTAGTCCCCGAAGCCCTCGCGGTTGGCACAACAGCAATGACAGGGGGAGGGACAGGTCCGAGCGCAGGTTCCAACGCGACAACGTGCACGTCTAGTCCGTATTACATTCGGCATATGCTGGCTGCGACAGATATTATACCAATGAACTTTGGGTTTACGGGCAAGGGGAATGATTCGGGTATTACGGCGATGAAGGAGGTTGTCGAGGTTGGTGCGGCGGACTTAAAGTTGCACGAGGATTGGGGAAGCACACCAGCTGCCATCACGACTTGTCTGGATGTGGGGGATATGTACGATGTGCAGGTGGGTGGTACTGGTGGTCTATGGGGATCGATCGTGAATCAAATGTGTGGACAGGTCTACATATATATTGCTATATCTATTTTGTATGATTTGGGAACGACTATACTATCTTACCACGCTTTCACACTCCGTGTGATGTAAATGTATCTAGACAAACACATACTCGGACTGGCAGTGAGAGTGAGAAATCTCGTATACTCTGTACGTCAGCTCACGTGCGATACCTTGTGACTGTGTTTTACGGTCCCTCCACTTCAGAACTATCTTGCTACAGAACCACCCAAGAGAAGCTGAAAGATCCTATCGGATTTATCCAGCGAAAGTATGATATATGATCTTAACATAGGTGGGTATGCCAATCTTATATTGTCGTAGCGTTCAATGCAACATACTACCTTTGAAGACTTGAGTGTCTTCACCAAAGATAGGCGGCATTTCAGTGCTTTCGCAACGCATCCTCCTAATGTTGAATATGTCAAATAATTGTTGCATGCCTCCGACCAGATACCGCTCAAGCTTGGCTTTGATTCAGCTTGGCTTAGGTGCGACCACGGCTTTTGACCAGGTGTTTGCACTCGAGTCAGTAGACTCTTGTGCTCTTCCCCACTGGTTCCTATTCCAGTAAGTGCATATGCATGATTCCACCCCCTTTCCATTGTATCCATACATACAGTATACCTATGTACATACAACACCCTTGCCTCTGGTAAGCCGAAGAGAACTGAGATTTTTCCGCAGATCAATGTCATGGAGTACTTCTGTAGACCCTTCAAACCATCAATGTTCGATGAAGATAAGGAAAGTGTGGGTTTTCTCACTCTAAAACATGATTATTCATGGTTAATTGGAATGATGATAGCGGAACAACTATGCACTCCTTGCCGATATAAAATATACAACGGTTCTATCGCTTCCTCGAAGCGCCTTATTACCTTCGATGGCCCCAAACTTTTTGAGGACTGACGGAATATCAGATTGACAGGGATCTGTGAGTATTTGGATAGAATGTACTGGTGTGCTGCTTGGCTATTTTTAGCCACCACATCTGTTGAATTTCTGTAGGGTTGATACTCCTGATCACCTCTCAATAATTTGGGAAGATAAAACCAAACCTTGGTTTTCCCAAACACTCCGCTTCCGCCACATTGCGCCCATGGTGTCTATACATGCTCCTTGAACGTGCTAACCTTCATTTACAGTTGTGGTTGTGCAAGTGTTTATTGTACTTACGTTGAAGCCCTTCTCGTACCGCTGGGCTTGGACTTTGCGAGGTCTGGAACGGTGAGTCAGGGTGTCAACTAGGTACTATTTCGGAAGGGCGCCGAGAAGTATGCTAGCTCAGGGTGCGGATTCCACAATAATTGTAGATGGTGGCCACTCGGCCATCCATCACAACATCCCTGGATAGGTGTATGATGAGTTTCCTCTGTTTCGTCTCCTATTCCATAGCTGTCCATCAGCGCACTAATCTACGTAAGTTCCCCTATAATTCTAGGCATCATATCCGTGATGCAGGCACGCCATGCCCTGCAGCAACAACAATATGGAAATTCGTTCCTGTTTTTGTTTAGGTCACAAGAGTTAATTGTGGGTATTCATTTAGGTTTCTACCCGGAATTCTTGCTAAGCTCACAACCTGTGAGATTTATGGGGCCTGTGCAACGGCCACCTTGAACATGTGTTTCCCTAATACAAGTGTGGCACAGCCTTTAACCTAGCTGGCTGACAGGACCATAATATTGTCAGGCAGTCAGATTATGGACTAGGTATGGCATGACTCCTCTTTACCTCATAGCTGTACTTACACATTCATTGAAGTTCAACTTCTCTTCGGCAGCAGGATTTCTCCAGGATATGGGGTTCCCAGACAACTTCATGTCGTGGTACCATTATCGAGAATCATTTGAACATAGCATTGATCAAACATGCAGCTGGTTTCCCACTCGACGTACCTTGAAGCCCTGAACTCACTTGCATCAGCAATGATGGGAATTGACCCAATCTGGTGCAGGAGGAATTTCTATCAGAAACCGTTCCATCCAAATGGGTTTTATTGCGAACATGGTGAAATGAGGTGCCAATGCGGTTGGCCATGTCTAAGCGTTTATGCAGAAGATAAAAGGGCAGCTGGTGTATGAACATACCCAGTGTCAACACTCTACAGTATTCTCATCATGGTCAATACTTGCCCGCCTAGCGGTTGGTACACAATCACGACCCACGCCGGACACGTCGGCACTGATCATGGTAGTGTTGTGGTTCCTAGCAATGGAGTGGTAGGTCTTATCTCATATACTTCGACTGCTTCCACGACGAAACTAACAATGCGTTATCAGCGCTTCTACTTGAACAGCTTGGGTAATTGCACCTACCAGATTTACCTTGACAATCAACCGGGAAGTGTTGAGCAAGATCCAAGTTGGAGGCTCGTCATCGAGAAAGTTGGTGCCCCTCAGAAGTGGGTCTTCAGGCAATACGACAACGAAGCAAATACATTCAGGTGAGCTATTGGCATTGATATATAGACTAATGCGGGAATTCCTGATAGCATCCACCGCAGCATTACCAAAGCAGGTACTAATCTCGGTTGGACTTACAGAGGCATCGCCTAGCCCCCACCTGGTAGGACGTTCTGCCTCTGCTATCTTTTGATGTTGTCGTCTCATACCATGCTTCAGTTGTATCTCAGTGTGGTGGACTTCGACAACGTCGTACCACAGCAGCGGTACACGATTGTACATGCTTAGGGTATGCGAGTAAATATCCAGAAGAAGCAATGAAGACAGTGTCTTTTCTGAAAAGTAAGATCAGTCAGTGTATAGGAGTTGTTTGTCCGTCGTCTGTTGGTACTTGTATGAGAATCCAAATACATATCGTGGTATGAATTAATGTGTGCGACTCGCTTACCGCTGTTTTCAGGTAGGTCATCGATCTTGGTAAATCTCTAAAACAGTATAAGTCCAGCGACTTGCACGGGGGAGACGCCGAGGGCAAGTATGTTAACGGAATTCCAGCAAAAAAGACCTAACCTTAGGCTATGCACACATCCACGACCAATCAATGAACGTATGCTACACAGGGAAACACTCACTCGTGTTGCACCCCACAAAGTGACAACCCCGATGAAGTGGGAATGGTCCCCAATGTTGGTAGACTAGGCTGTGGCTGTAGAGTGCTCTCAAAAAGATTAGTTCCCTGCTAGGCGGATGTTGCCGCGTCGGTGAGCATTAAGTTGCGAATGCTACCAAATACCATCCCCGTCGTGACCTGGGGTTATTGGGTAGCAGTGCCGAACAAAGATGTTCCAGTCGTGCTTTGGAGCTGCCGTTTAGTGGTACAGCCAAACAAACTCTTTCCGAGTGTGCCCTAGGTGCTGTGACGATGTTCCACCAGATAAAGGCATTCCTAGGGTGGTCTGAGTTACCGTGCCACTTAGTAGGAGATAATAGTGTTCCTAGCGCCGGGGACACGCCGGTGGATCGCCAGAAAGCCAGCACTGGCGGAGATGTCGACCGTGATCACGGCGGTGACATTGTCACGACTGAATACTTTGCGATTGGTCCGTCTTGATTATATAATCTATTTGACATTGTTTGCACACGTCGCGTTCACTCAGCACGAAAAGTTCACGCTCGTCATTGCAGAAAATGGTACCCCTTGCCTATAACTGGACTCTAGGTTTCGAGGATTTCGCAGCGCTAGGCAGATAGCACCCTATGTAAGGTATCACTTAGAAAGTTGGGTTTACCTACTTTTCATTCATAGCGCACAAGAGGAGTGATTTCGACCCACGAGTCCTCACCGGTACCCCTCAGTGAAGGACCTAGACCTTGTACTGCTACAGCCATTGATTGGTTCATGGATTCACAACCTTTTTGCAAAAAAGGTCGGCCATGGAATAACAGGGAATTTGCGGTTCCATGCATGTAGGGACATGAGGATGTAGTGGACAGGTGTCCTCACTGTACGTCTCATGACAACCGCGGGACATCTATGGAAGTGCATTTGTGAGTGCTCGTTGTTGGTGAAGTCAACTTTTATGCACAATAACTTAACTATCTGCGATGACCCTGGGTAGCTATAGATGCCACCAGGGTCCAGACGCAGGTGTAGTCCATGATAACGTTGATATCCTTGGGCTTTCTAGGCGTTGTCACCTCGGACGGAAGTACGTCAGGGAACATAATTTCCCAATGAACATCTGAATCAAAGCTCCATGCTCTGATCGGTAAGAAGTGTCCCAATTACACCTCTTCGTGCATCTTCTCATGCCCAGAACAACTCTATGGCACTCTGTCTCCACCCCGCATCACATCGTGTCATTGTCCAAAGAAAGTCACAAGTATGCGGCTACATCGCCCAGACTCCACCATTTGAATGACCAGGTTACATAATAGGGGCTGCACAGCGGACATTACAAGTGGACCAATGACTGTGCGTGTCAAACATGTTCAAATGTTCGAATGTTCATACGTAGTTTGCCGCACATTCTTTCGTTGGACCTGACGCCCCTCGGGTGATCGGTTGATGGGCTTGGAAATGGCACAACTCCCCATTCATACTACCTAATCCTGTGAATGTAAATTTATTGCTCAAAGCTGGAATGCACAGGGCACGCACCCACACACGGTTCCCGACCAATTGTCTCAAATAGAAACACAAATGTGGCATCCCAGCCTTGAGTATGGACTACAAGACCCAAAGGTTGAATTCCTTCAACACATCTGCTGTCTTCAGACTATTATTCCCGACATCGGACATTCATACTGCATCTGTTGGACAGTATTTCGTACCTGAATAGGATGTACCATGTAACTCGGGTCCGTTGTGCTGGATAAATGGTGTGACCCTCCTTGCTTTCATTGTGATCTGACGGGGGAGCTAGTGCGACCTGATGAGTACAGGATGCGAAGAACGTCACATGATGAGAGGGCATTCTGCCCTGGTAAGAAAACCCAAGTGTTCTCACCAGGCGTTCACGTGAGGATACAACCCTCTCCTATTAAAAGGCGACCATTCATCGACAATTTCCTCTAACCCCAACATGACCAACACCCGCAGACTTCCCCCTGATGTGTACTACATCTTCTCAGAGGTTAACAACAAACCTCTCAATATCTGCCACCACCCCCCTGCCGTCCGTGAGCCTGTCGTGGTGTCGGATGAACAACTGCTTGTAGGCATCACCTTGACCACTCATTCCTCTGTAAAATAACCTCGAGTGCGGACAGTTCCGGATCCAGCCAGCTGGTGATCCATCGCGCAACACCTACACTATTTGGACCGAAGATCATCGCAGGCACCTTCGGGGCATAGATGGCCATATCTACGCATCCCTCGACCGAATGGTTGTTCAGGAGTGGGTCATCACCTATCACGAAAGCCGCGGTGCATGGACGTAAGTATCATCCGATACCCTTTGGCACACTTGAAGCAATAATTAATGGAATTTCCACAACAGTATTGCGTCCACAAATGGTCATGCATGGTCTGATCCGGGAGGACCATCGAATTGCGAGCACAAGGTAACATCTACCACCATTGAAATTAGGACGAGCATTTAATGTCGCATTTTAGCTCTATCTGAATCCCTTGTGGAGTCCTCTTGGCCCCCAGCAGACGTTCAGGATTCAGCCTCTTGTGTAGGCTGCTTACATCCCAAAGACGGAGATGAATGTCTAAGGCGAAAGGTGATGCATCCGTGCCATGTTGAATGTGTGTACTTGTATAAGCTGTAGGGTATCATTTGTTGTTATGTCCCAGTGCGAAAATCCACGTGAAAGTTTTCCCAACAAGTGAAGTGAACTCAAAGGCTCATACAGTCATTTGGCGGGTTTTGAGACACCAAAATAAAAAATGCTCGTTTTACACAACAACACAAATTTAAATAGATCAGTATAGACCATGATGATATTAAAGTAGTAGAGAATATCTGAATAAAATTCCTTTAGGATCGTAGCTAAAGTTATACAACGGTGAAGCTCGAAAAATATGGCGCTTTATCTATGGCCAGACCAAGTTTTGAGACACCCCAAATGCGGTAATCGTGGGAATCTGCACTTATCGGAAATATTATCAATCATAATCAGACTCCGCGTCCTTCTTCTTTGTTGATCCGGGCGCATGACTTGACCCTAGTCTACTTATCAGCCTTACCATAATTGGCATATCTCTTCGCGTAGTGTAGATATAGATATAGATAACACAGTCATAAACACCCGTCCCCGGCATTGCTATGGCAAGTCAATAGAAGGTTGATAGTTTAAAGGGTATGGGATGGAGCTTCACCAGACCTATTTCTATGTTCCCCAGAGTTAGAGGAGCTGACAATGTGTGTTGCTGCAAAATAGGACACAGAAAAGTGCAATATAAGCTATTATTTACATTGTAGCTATTTTATCTATGTGGTATGTAGTTCAGTACTCCATGAAGAGCCTAGGGGGGACCATAGGCAAGTTGCCTGAGAAGTGTTAAGGTGTGTTGTGTTGATGGAACGAGTAAAAAGGCTGGTGTCTCAAAACCCACTAGTGTTTCAAAACCCGCCAAATGACTGTACGTGGCACTGGTGACTAGGCATATGTCATGTTAGAAAGAATATAAAGAGCGAGACAAGAGTTTCCCGTACATCACCCAAATGAATTTTTCCAGCTAACCTTTCACGATATACCCCGAGGGGTTGACAGTCCGTAGTAACGAGCTTACAACTGATGATTGGTGTGCTGATGACCTTGGCGGCATTGATGATTTCCTTGATACGTGGTACACCCAATGCGACGTTCATGGAAGCGACTCCAGCAAAGTGGAGGGTCTTCAGAGTCATCTGCATGCTTGGTTCTCCTATTGATTGAACACCGACAGCGCCAAAAGCGATTTAATCCATGGTTAGCACATGGATATAACAGGAAAACCGGCAGGACGTCCCTGGCTCGAGTCTTGTCTTCACATATTTCACCCAGCAGAGGTGCACGAAATACAACAGCTGAGCCTTTGTGACCTTCGCCATATTGTCGACCATTTTCTTATCAGCCACTAGAAGTTGATTCAGTATAACAGCCAAACTACTTCGCCTCGATGTACCGGATGCACCCATCATCAAGTTGATGCTACAGTCCTACTCGTCGAAGCGTCCAAGTGCCTCAAATATTCCTCGGGCTCGTTCAGTCCGAAAGTCCGCCAAGGTCGAACTCGCACGCGATGACACATAATAGAAAGCTGAAAACAAGTTAGCAAAGAAAGAGGATACATCAAGGTTACACTTGCCTTGTGTAAACTAGGTTGACGATTAAATAGGACGACGTCACTGTTGACGACATGCCATTCCAGTATCCCCCACACGCAGGTCGTCAGCGATCGCAGTTCGGCTCCCAAACCTGAGAAACTTTTTGGGGCCGCTGATACAAGCCGTGACATAGTTAGCACGGGGTGCACATCACAGCCATTCCGAACAGCCTGGCACAACCTTTCGCTATTGTAAGACGTCACACGTTCAGGATACGTTAATATATTGGGGACACGTTCGGGGACAGGGACTTCATCGATACGAAGATTGGGATCCAGAAAAATAACAGTACGTCTAGAGAAGTCGACTCGCTTTCCTGAGAGATTGTCACAGAAGCGGCCCTGTTTTCAATTCAGACGCTGCACGAAACCTCTCGAGAGCTGGAGGAACACCCAGTGTTCCATGAATTGTGCTGTGAAAGCTCCTTTTGACAGACCCTGTTTGATTAGGGCATTCGTGAAGACTATCTCCGTCAGTTTTACCGTGAGATCACCTTCGTTCGAAGCCCCGTCCTGGACTATAGAAGGTCTGATACAGACTGGAGGAACGGAGATATACTGCCAGATATATTCCTCCGGTCGGCCGAACTCTGATTTCCGACCAAGCAACTCGTAATCCTAGCCGCAAGAAGTAGGGACAGGAATGAATGCATTAAGCAAGTGGGTACACACCTCATCCGATACTCTGCGGAAGAAATCGAGCACTTTCCATGGGTTGAGTTCTTCACGGACCGCTTTGAGGTATATTCCAAGCTCCTTCTGCGCCTCGACCGCTGGTACAAATGTGCGCTTCCACCTTTCCATCTCATCAGCTGTCCTCTTCGTACGAGATAATCTTCAACGCGCCGACTTTCTTTACAGCGCCATTCGTTGGTAAGCACCACGGACAATAGACCACTTTTCTAGCCATGGTATTCACTGTCTTGCGCCTGACGAGGGAATTTTTTTCTAGCCCTAATCGGCGAAAACGTTTCAAGAAACTCCTTTCTGGCTCATCCAGCAGTACACGGGCATAGGTCTTGTAGGAAAAGAGTCAGCTGTGTGTAGGCAAATGTATTTGCGGGGAACCACCCTGCATATGCACTGCAAAATGGAAATCGTGTGTTTGAAATATCCGATGTGGAAAACCGGGTCGACTAGTTTAATGTACGTATAATGCCCAACACAGTCCACGGCTGACATGGCGCATGTCTCGCAGAAGGCATTCTTCTCGGACGTTCCTTGTGAAAGGTGTCCCTTCAGCACGAAAAGCCAAGTAAGACCCTGCCAAAAAACACACCAGTCACCTATCCAATACGCCATCCTTTACGGGTATCTATCAATCGGTGTATATAAATCATGATCCGTGACCTAGAACTCAGATGGTTTTGCCGTGTCCTGAGCATTAAGGAGGCTGAACTGCAGTTGTTTTCTGACTCATGTCTGAGTCAGTACACATCTCGATTATAGGATGTTATTTACTCACCTGACTTTTGGCGCCTGGCTAGACATGGGTTCCTTCATGAGATACTTTGCTCATGGATGGATTTGTGCAGAGTCGGATTGGTCGACCCCACACAAGCCAAATAGTGCAGTCTTTGGTCGCGTCCGCTCAGTTTGGCACCTCCAAACCACCACCTGACGAGATACACCGACAACCTCCTCGCTACCCGTCACTCTTTTTGCACCCGCCCACTACTCCCTGGTATTTGCTAACTACTTTGGTTAGTTTCCGTGTTTATATGCAATACACCATTGTGTTCTTTGTCCTTTTGCTAGCCCACCCAGTGGCTCCACCCAGTGTCCTGTTTCCGCAGTGTATTAGCCTCAAGATGTGTAGTACCCTCGGCCTCAAACTCGAGAACATGCACTGTCTCATTCCCTGCATGACCTTCTCAAGCCTTGCATTCTTAGGGAACAAAATCAGATTCTCATTCGTACACCCTCAGAGGGTCGGTCTCTCAGCAGTAGATGGATCAGGCCATCGCCACTGGTGGTGCTGAGGACGAGCTTGGGATGAGACGAGTGCATTTTAGCCGACTGTACGTCAACGACCGTGCGTTGATGCAGAGGAAGAATCGAGCTGACCCGAAGACGGTTCGGGAGTCGGTGAGTGTGGATATGGTTCACACAACATGAGTAATCACGCAGTCTTGCGATCGTTACTCTGCTAATACTATTAATGACGAGAAGTTCAGGGACTGAGGAAGAAGAGCAGCCAATGTGAATAGACGGTGGTAAGGATCATCATTGACAGCTAGTCAACGCCGATGAGTATCGATCACGTATTCCCACTAGACCATCTCCCATGTGCTGTGGAGCTCAATTTTTCCTCATGCAGATTGCCTGTGAGATGTGTGCTAAGAGTGTTTGTAGATAAAAAAACGTAAATGAGGACCAATCGCTACATACGTTCGTTGCACCATTGATAGTATTTGTTAATCACTAAGACACATCTGAAGGCATCAGTTATTCGCCGTTTTTGAGTTGAATAGCTGAGGATGCTGATAAACGCCCCGATATCGACTCCCTTGTAGTCCTTGGCACGCCTTCAGTCATGATATTCTGGCGGAGAACTACGACATTACCCTGTTTCCTCACTGTGAGTGACCCGAGGATGGACTCAGAAAATGGTCGTGCCTTTGAGAACCCGAACGTGAGACGTTCATCAGGGTACTTGGAATAACTCAATTCAGGAATGAATGGATAGCTGCGTGAAGAGAAGCCGTACCAGCCTTGCAAAGCAAACCGTGTGGTGACCATCCAAGAATGGTGAGACGAGCGATGGAAGCGTAGAATCGCAGTAGTACATTGGTGCCTTCCACAAGAAAATCAGAGCCAAGAGGGTGAATGTACATCAGGCTACACGGTTGATCGACACGAAAAAGCTGAATGAATGCATATACGTACTCGATCATCGTGCTGGCATACATATACACTCCGGTCCTTGAAAGAGGTCACGAACGGCAACCTACTGCAGAGAACACACGTCAACAAATGCTGTTCTGCGTGCTTCTAGTGTTGAACACAGACTTACTAGCACTGAACGCTAGGAATCACTATCCGGAAATGCTATCACAGAAACCATAGTTCGGGAAGGAGACATACCACTCGGTCGGCCAATCCTCTCAAGACCGCCCAGCATCAAGTTCTACACGTGCTCGGTACGCAGCCAGAGTTCAGCTATATTGCTGGCCAAGGATACGCTTTTGAAGATGTCGAGCACGACGTGGTTTGCGCGAGCACCGAAGCGGATGTTCTAGACTGAGTCCACGTCCACCATGGTAAACAAGAAAACGCTAGTTCGTTATTCACCGACAATTTGCATGAAATAGCTTGGGTCAGTGAGGACTCCTGGTTGAATTCGGATGAGTCCATTGGCTGGCAATCGATAATGGTCGAACAACATGGTAAAGTCACAGCGTTGTTTGGAACTCGTCCGATTCTCGCAAAGTTGGAAGTAGGAAAGACAATTTCCCCAGTGGCCTACCCAGATTTCCAAGGTCGTATTTCTCTTCTCATTCGTGTGCATTCAATCTTGCGAGATCTACCCATTTTACGGCGAATGCGGCGTTGGGAGTTGTCATGCTGAAGAATGACCACCGTTTTCCTATTTCTTAGTTCGATGACACTCACTTCAAAGCATACAAAGCACACAAGAAGCGGATCATCCAGATCAGCGAGTGTGAACAGACTCGATGGCCGTGCATCTCAGGACAGTCATTGACAAACAGTTTAACGTCAGTGAATGTTCAATAATGTATATTCCACATTGTTACTTGGTACTCACATCTTCCCTGGGTCGGACCTGCAAGAAGAGAGTACTATAGACTTTACTGAATGACTTAAATCATGATAGGGTTTACCAAGCGTTCTGCTGGCGCTCATGCTATGGCTTTTTTTGGCAAACCTCGTGTGGTCCTTGCGGCGCTTTCACCGACCTTTCTCACCGTCGTCCACTTCCACTCAACACAACGCTTTTGTGCAACTAGTATGGCCCCTCCATTCGTCGGGAAGTTTATGTCTTTGCTGCCGTTCAAGAAGATTGAGTCGAGTTCTAACGCGAGTGAGTTTGGCTCAAGACCATCAGAGGGTCTCATTAGCGGTATGGTGACCGACCATTCTGCAGGTATTACACCTCGTATGGATCCTGTGAAAGTCAGAAAGCACTTCGACCGTATTGGTCACTTCAGAATTCTCGTCATCGGCAGATCGAACGCAGGTAAAACTACGATCTTACAGCGCGTTTGCAACACTACAGAACTACCCGAAATCTTCAATACTAAGGGCGAGAAGGCAAGGTCCTTCACTGCGCTGTACTGTAAATTACTGATGCCCGGAAATTCCCAGATCGATCCTACCATCGTGGAAGGATCTCTGGAGGTGAGCTCATTACTCCATCCCACGACACCAACTGACGAAGTATTCTCAGAGGGGATATCACGACATTGAGAATGAACTGATATTTCGGAGGAATCCAGGCTTCATCTTTCATGACTCACGAGGATTCGAGGCTGGCTCCGATAGTGAGCTGAAGTCAATGAAGAAGTTCGTCGCAGAGCGAGCGGCTGCAATGAAGTTAGAAAAACGGATCCATGCTATCTGGTAAACTTGTATCACCAACTTGCTTTAAGTAGCTAATAAGCAGTGACTGGGACGTAGGTTTTGCATCCCAATGACAGAGTGCGAACGGCCAATTGTGGATGCTGAAGAAAATTTTTTCAATGAATGCAACACTGCACATGGTGAGCTGTGTTACTGTACTTCATCTTCCCCTGATTTCGAAATATGTATAAAGTTCCTGTGATTGTGGTGTTAACAAAGGCAGATGCCATAGAATCACTGGCAATTGGCCAACTAAGAGATGAAGGCTTCACAATGAAAGAAGCAATACAAAGGGCTAAGGAACCAGCAGCCCAGATGCTGAGTAAGCTGAAGATGAGAATTGAAGCCCAGTTGGCTGGGTGCAAGTATCCTCCCAAGGACTGTGTGTCACTGGCAAGTAAGAAGCCATTATTTGTTGTGGTGATGAATAAGTTGACATCTTTCCATGGAGGCATGAATGAAGAACATGCAGATTGCAATGCACTTCTCAGGTGCACAACAAATGCATTTGATGATGAAGAGCTGCAAAAGCTTGTGATATCAACCCAGCAAGTCAATTTTGTCCTCAACATTGAATATGCTGTGAAGTAAGAGAAGCATACTGCCATGTACACATTTGATGTCACTTGGTTTATTTGCAGATTCATGATGAAAAAAAAAGATAAACCTTTTCACAAAGAATTTCTGGAATCAGCCATTTTGGAATGGATGCCATAAAATAAGGTTAGAAAATCATGTCACATCTTTGCCAGATTGCAAGCTGATTGTTTATAGGTGATCAGTTGACAAATCTAGTGCATGAATAGCTTCTAATGATAACAACATCCATGGGCCTGGTGGCTGGACAGGGGGTGAGTGACATAATACCAGGTCCAGCAGGGTCTGTTCTCACTGTCTTGACTCCCACTCTGGTCCTGTTGGCTTGACAGTATGTGAGTGATTGGATGCCAGGTCCAGCTGTGTCTGTTCTCACTGTCTTGACTCCCACTCTTGTCCTGTTGGCTTGACAGCAAGTGAGTGATTTGATGTCAGGTCCAGCTGTGTCTGTTCTCACTGTCTTGACTCCCACTCTGGTCCTGTTGGCTCAACAGTATGTGGGTGATTTGATGCCAGGACCAGCTGGGTCTATTCTCACTGTCTTGACTCCCACTCTTGTCCTGTTGGCTTGACAGTATGTGAGTGATTTGATGCTAGGTCCAGCTGTGTCTGTTCTCACTGTCTTGACTCCCACTCTTGTCCTGTTGGCTTGACAGCAAGTGAGTGATGTCATGGCAGGTCCAGCAGGGTCTGTGCTCACTGTTTTGACTCCCACTCTGGTCCTGTTGGCTTGACAGTATGTGGGTGATTTGATGCCAGGTTCAGCTGGGTTGGTTCTCACTGTTTTGACTCCCACTCTTGTCCTGTTGGCTTGACAGCTTGTGAGTGATTTGATGCTAGGTTGAGCTGGGTCTGTTCTCACTGTCTTGACTCTCATTCTGGTCCTGTTGGCTTGACAGCAAGTGAGTGATTTGATGGCAGGTCTAGCCAGGTCTGTTCTCACTGTCTTGACTCCCACTCTTGTCCTGTTGGCTTGACAGTATGTGAGTGATTTGATGGCAGGTCCAGCTGGGTCTGTTCTCACTGTCATGACTCCCACTCTGGTCCTGTTGATTTCACAGTATGTGAGTGATTTGATGCCAGGTCCAGCTGGGTTGGTTCTCATTGTCTTGACTCCCACACTGGTCCTGTTGGCTTGACAGGATGTGAGTGATTTAATGCCAGGTCCAGCAGGATCTGTTCTCACTGTCTTGACTCCCACTCTTGTCCTGTTGGCTTGACAGCAAGTGAGTGATTTGATGGCAGGTCCAGCTGGGTCTGTTCTCACTGTCTTGACTCCTGCTCTTGTCCTGTTGGCTTTACAGCAAGTGAGTGATTTGATGGCAGGTCCAGCTGTGTCTATTCTCACTGTTTTGACTCCCACTCTTGTCCTGTTGGTTTGACAGCAAGTGAGTGATTTGATGGCAGGTCCAGCTGGGTCTGTTCTCACTGTCTTGATTCCCACTCTTGTCCTGTTGGCTTGACAGGATGTGAGTGATTTGATGGCAGGTCCAGCTGTGTCTGTTCTCACTGTCTTTACTCCCAATCTTGTCCTGTTGGCTTGACAGCTTGTGAGTGATTTGATGCTAGGTTCAGCTGGGTCTGTTCTCACTGTTGTGACTCCCACTCTGGTCCTGTTGGCTTGACAGGATGTGAGTGATTTCATGGCAGGTCCAGCTGGGTCTGTTCTCACTGTCTTGACTCTCATTCTGGTCCTGTTGGTTTGACAGTAAGTGAGTGATTTGATGGCAGGTCCAGCTGTGTCTGTTCTCACTGTCTTGACTCCCACTCTTGTCCTGTTGGCTTGACAGCAAGTGAGTGATTTGATGGCAGGTCCAGCTGGGTCTGTTCTCACTGTCTTGACTCCTGCTCTTGTCCTGTTGGCTTTACAGCTTGTGAGTGATTTGATGGCAGGTCCAGCTGTGTCTATTCTCACTGTCTTGACTCCCACTCTTGTCCTGTTGGTTTGACAGCAAGTGAGTGATTTGATGGCAGGTCCAGCTGGGTCTGTTCTCACTGTTTTGACTCCCACTCTTGTCCTGTTGGCTTGACAGGATGTGAGTGATTGGATGCCAGGTCCAGCTGGGTCTGTTCTCACTATCTTGACTCTCATTCTGGTCCTGTTGGCTTGACAGGGAGTGAGTGATTTAATGCCAAGTCCAGCAGGGTCTGTTCTCACTGTCTTGACTCCCACTCTTGTCCTGTTGGCTTGACAGGATGTGAGTGATTTGATGGCAGGTCCAGCTGTGTCTATTCTCACTGTCTTGACTCTCACTCTGGTCCTGTTGGCTTGATAGCAAGTGAGTGATTTGATGGCAGGTCCAGCTGTGTCTGTTCTCACTATCTTGACTCCCACTCTGGTCCTGTTGGCTTGCCAGCAAGTGAGTGATTTGATGCTACATAGGTCTAGCTGGCTCAGTTCTCACTGTCACAACTCCCACTCTTGTCCTGTTGGCTTGACAGTATGTGAGTGATTTCATAGAAGTCCAGCTGTGTCTGTTCTCACTGTCTTTACTCCCACTCTGGTCTTGTTGGCTTGACAGGGTGTGAGTGATTTCATGGCATGTCCAGCAGGGTCAGTTCTCACTGTTTTGACTCCTACTCTGGTTTTGTTGGCTTGACAGTATGTAAGTGATGTCATGGCAGGTTCAGCCATGTCTGCTCTCACTGTCTTGACCCCCACTCTGGTCCTGTTGGCCTGACAGTATGTGAGTGATTTCTGGCAGGTTCAGCAGGGTCTGTTTTCACTGTCTTGACTCCCATGCTGGTCCTGTTGGCTTCACAGTATGTGAGTGATTTTATAGCAGGTGCAGCTGGGTCTGTTCTCACTGTCTTGACTCTCACTGTGGTCATGTTGGCTTGACAGGCAGTGAGTGATTTCATACTAGGATCAGCTTGGTTTGTTCTTATTCTTTTAACTCTCACTCTAATCTTCTTACCTTCACAGCAAGTGAGTGGTGTCACATCACTAATTTATTTGTATTTAATCCCATCTTGTGTTTCCAGCAAGTATGTCACTTTCCACAATGATCTCCCTTCTCTTTATATATTACATATGCATCCTTATTATATTATTTCTTTTAGGATGTTAGTGCAGTCTACATTATCTGTTCTTTTCTCTCTCACATGTGTATCATGTTTTCTAGATTGTGAGTCATCATTTCCTCAAGTGTCTCCTTGTCTCACCCTTGATTTCTTAGCAATTGGTATGTCACACATCCATGCTTTGCATGTTAATTTCATTTCTTCTTAGATTGTGAGATTCAAAATGTCATTTTATTTTACTGAGCTCATGGTTACTATGATCTTACAGCCAGGAATTGCCATTGAGCATCCCCTCAAATTACCCCTAATGGTTCCTTTTTTCATAGTGGACTCTAAATCCAAGACACTTACTCATGGTGTTGGTATGGCATATTCATTTCTTCCCTACCTTCTCTAAAGATGTAAAAGGATGCATCCTTATTTTTGAGTATTCCTACTTTTGTTCACAGGCACAAGGGGATCCAAAGGATATTTTTGTACATGCTTTCAAGGAATATCAAAACTCTGGAACCCAAGCTACTGTTTGCAAGGCCCTTGAACAAGCTATCCAGCAGCATCATCACTCCAGTGATAACTTGCAGCAAGTCATTATGGATATCATCCTAGCAAGTCACATGTGTAAGTTGATGTCCTTGAAGAACATCTTCAATGTTGAATATTTTTCTCAGCCACCAAATTTCAACTTGCAAACCTGTAAGCCAGTAGAATTTGATCCAGTTAGATTCTTTGTGGAAGAGGTATGTTGTTTCATTTATGTATATGGATATGTCATAATCTGAAATGATTGTAACTTGTATGATGGCACCTTCATCCAGTGTCAAATGTTTTCTTTTCCATACAGTATCAGTTGTTCATGTCTTTCAAGTTTGGAGCCATATTTCTGAAATTGTCCTTACATTTGAAAATGTAAAGCACATATGTATCATTTTCCTTGCTGTCATTCTTTTCAATCCACATATTTGTAATTCAGTGTTGTAGTTTTCCTGCAGTGAGCATGAATATGTCAACATATTTTCCAGTTTGACACTACATAAATGAGTCAGTGATGAAAAAAAATTCAAGTCATGGGGAGTAGTGCCCAGCTGGTACAATAAGCTAACCAATGCAGGTAAAGTAAGAAAACAACATGCCTCAACCAACTGCCTAGTAGACAGCAAGATGTGAGAAAATTCATACATGTCTTCATTGCAATGATGTGCTCTTTTGATGGCATTACAATTGGATTACAACAAGATTTTCATTGGCTGGCAGAGGTTGAAAGACAGCCACAATGTTGGCATACATGATACATATGTATGCAATTGTACACAACAGTCTACAACTGCAAGTCCATTTCCTCACATTCACTGTGCTCCCCATCTCCACTCTTTGATTGTCTCTTTTTATATTGTCTTTAATCAATCCATTTGTATCAGGGTGTGATATGAAGATAGCACTTGGTATTCTGTGAGACAAGTATTCCCAAGCTGCATAGATGGCAGGATCTGTGTTGCTGTGAGACCTGATGGCCCTTCCTGTGTGGGCACATCATTGAAATAAAGAAGGTTTTTGGCCTGCTGGCCAGCAATGACAGTTTGGAAGGCCTTCACAAATGCTTGGTTGTCTGATAACCTGCACAAAAGTGACATTAGTTTGTGCAAAGCAACTGGTAGAAAGGAGGACCAGACATACTCTGATCCTTTACACTCAACAGAATCAGTGCCAATCCTGTTGTGGCCTATGAATGTCTCTGTGGGTTTGTGATAGACACTTGCAAGGCTGGAAAATTCTCCAATGAATTCCTCAAGTAGGGCTGGTGAAACCATGGTGCATGGAATAAAAATCAGTAGTCTGTGGACAACAACAACAGCCTGGAAAAACTGTTAGACATGGACTGACTTCACATACTAGGCTCATACCTTTGCAGCACCAGGATCCATAGACAGTAACCTCCAATATATGTATGCCCTATCATGAACATTTAGTGAATCACAGTCTTTGGTAGCTGTGTTCAAGACCCACTGTACCACTCCTTGCAATGAATCAGGTTTCTTGAGGAAAAGCTTGACTACCACTGTGAGCATCTGCAATTGCAGCTATATTGTGGAAGAAAGTCATGATGATGGCTGAAAGAAACAGATTCAAGGTATCTGGTATGATTCTTCTGTGAAGGTATTGATGAAAATGCTGAGGAGTTTATCCACATTGTTGATCTTTTCAGCATATTCACATATAATCCAGATCAAGGAAGCCTTTGCTTCTGGTTCATCATGTTCTAAGGATTGATGCATGATGAATAGTCACTCTTTTAACTTGCTCAACAATGCATCAATGTTGTTGTTATCATTGGAAAGCCACACCATTATGTCAAGTTTCTTGACCTTGACATAAAGTGAGTCATTGTATTTGCAGAAGAATACATGCATTTCATTTGAAAGTAGGTCAGGCTGCTTCTGTAGGAGCAGGTTAATATTTTGCAGAGCAACCCATTGCACCTCTGGGGGGGGGGGGGAAGAGAGAAGCATGATGAGTGGTGGCATCATTTTTTGAATCAGCTGCTTGGCAAGGTCTTCCCTACAAATTCTTTACATGTGAATCATGATGACCTAGAGGCATGGTTAGTCACAGATAGATATATGCTGAAGTGAGCACACCTTGACTACTGCCAAGATGACACTGTCAGAACTGGTTCCTCTGATTAAACTCTGACTGAGCATAATCAACAAAAGATGAAGGGGTCAAAGTAGTGAGGGTATTGGCTTCAACTTCTGTGTTGTGCCCTTGGGTAACCACTCCCTCATATTTCAGCAGGAAAGAGGCTGGCAGAGTTTTGACAACAAGTTAGACAAAACTAATTTGAATAGGAGGGGGGACAGAGTGAGTGGACTTGCTCAGAGGAAGCAAACAGGAGGTATTCTAGTTGATTTACATACAAACCAAGGATAAGTCCTCAGTTCCCCAGAGTTTATATATGACAAGTGGAGGTTATATAAGTCTGACAGAGTGAGTAAGCAAACTGTGGAGAAATGGAGAGTACCATATGACTAGGAACAGAGATAAGGATAAGAATGGAGAAAGGTTACAGAAACAAAAGCTAACTGGATGAGTAAAGACATTGGAAAATAATCAGACAGGTGATAAGTACAAATGAGATCAAGAGGTCATATTATGTAATATTACAAAAGGAGAAGAAAGTGGAGTTGTACACTTCAGTCAACCCCCTACAAAGACCTATTAGGTCTATATGCTTCTATAGATGTATTGACCTAATAGGTCTGCTTGGGTTGAATATTTCCAAGTAGTGGTGGAGATTCACCAGTGCCTGGCATTATTACTGGAAATTCTCCAGCACTGTTCAATAGGGAGGTTGGAGAAACACCTTTCTCCAAGATTTAATATACCTTTCTTTTAATGTATTAGAGTGGCTGAGGTCCATGTGGGAGTTTCTCCAGCCAAAATACACACCTAAATTTGGATTTCTCAAAGCCAAAAACAAGCCAAATAAAGCTGTCTCTTTGAGTCAATTAAAATTTCTTCAGGAAACAAGCACTGAATACAGGGTTTTCTGAGATGAAAAATCACATGGGAGAGGGTCTACTTTAAAGTTGTGCAGCACATGTCTCTAACATCATTGACTCTAAAATAGCTAGTCATAGAGTGATGATGGGTTTGCATTTAAAGTAGTTCTTCATGCCAGTTGTGGAGTGGTGAAGACCACCTGCTTAAAAATGGTCTCAGGCCAGTCATAGAATGATAATAGATCACCCCCTCAAAAATAACTCTTCAGGCCAGTCATACATTAATCATGGGTTCTCCCTGGAAAATAGTTCTTTGGTGTGGAGTAACCATAGAAGTGTGGAAATTCCCCATGTCAGGAATGAAGAATAGCTATGGGGGTTAGGAGAATAGCCATGAGGGCATGGAGAGTAGCTGTGGGGGAATGGAGAATAGCCATGAGGGTGTGAAGAATAGCCATGTTGGGAGTGGAAATTATCCATGTCAGGAGTGGAGAATATTCATGGGGGTGTGGAGATTCCCTGTGTTGAGAGTGGAGAATACCTACAAGGGTATGGAGATTCTATGAATGAACTCAGTATCCAGTAGATAGTGGGACCCATTGTTGGTATCCTTTCCAGTGTACATTTTCAGGAAAGTTCCAATTTCTTGGTTGACTCATTCCACTTTCTGTTAGACTATGGCCAGTAAGCTGTAGTTGCCTTCATCTCTACTCCTATGGCAGTGTACAGGTTGTGTGGAAATGCCAACATGAACTGCAAGCCTTGATCAGAGATGACTGTGTCAGGGGTCCTGAATCTATGGTAGATGTGAGTGTGGAAGAGATTGGTGCTCCCCACCAAGTCCACATTTTTGTTGGTGGGAAGGAAAATGGCTGCCTTCATAAGCCCTTGATCAACTATTGTTAGAATAGAGTCACTTCCTCTTGACTCAGGAAGGTCTGTGACTAAGTTGATCAAGGTTTGCTTGAATGGGAAGGGGGACCTTGACACATTGTGTGGGGTAATAGGGGGCATGGTAGAATGCATGTTCACCTTACTCACTTGACAAGTCATACACCCTCAAATGTACTCTCTGATATCAGCATGCATCCTAGGTCAATAGACATGTCATGTCATTTTCTTTGCCATTGCCTTTACTCTGGGATGTCCCAAGAGTTGTAGATTGTGGTATTCTTTTAATACTTTTTTCTTCTTTCTTTGTTTACATATATTTTTCCAGAATCTTTTGTGTAATTGACTTTGGTTTAATCATGTAGACATTCTGTTTCTTTTAGTACAGTACCCATCAGATCTGTGGAGAGGTTGAAAATAGACTTTCTGGCAGTGGTGGTCTTTGACAATTCCTCAGTTGAGTGCCTTTCTGCTGCTAGACTCAGCAGATCCTGCATGTTATCAGGGGAAATAAATGGATTTGACTGAAATCCAATGGCTGACTGGGAAACTCAAGGTTTCTCCACCTTCCCCCCTTAGGCTAAATTCATAGAGAATCTGGGAGAAGGGTAGTAGGTGGGTGTATCTCTGCTATAAAATTAGCCATCCACAAAAGAGTATCAGGCAGGACATTCCAGGTACCCTTAATATAGACCAATTGCAGGGGGTAGGCCTGCAACATGGCTCACCAGTGGGACTGGTGCAGTGTGAGTTGCTGTGACTCCCTGAAATAAGTCATATTTTGGTGGTCAGTATAGACCAATGTTGGCACAACCAGTGCTAACAAATACAGGTGCCACTCCTTAAGAGTGCATACAACTGTTACATAGTAACTCCAGGTCATATACCTGGTAATTCTGTTCTGCCCCTGTAAGGGACTGCAAGAGGTAAGTGTAGAGGTGAAGGACTTTTTAAGAATCAGCCTGGCTCAGGACTGCTCTGGTTCCTAACTGGGAAGTGTCAGTATGTAGGATAAAAAGTCATTTCATATTGGGGAGTTTCAAGACAGGTTCAGAAGTAAGAAGTGTACAAAGATGATCAAAGACTTCCTGTTGTGCCTTCCCCCACACATACATAATATCCTTTTTTGACAGATCATGGAGAGGTCATGTGATCTGGGAGAACCCCAGAATAAACATCCAATAGAAGTTACAGAAGCCTAGAAAGCTTCTGAGGTCATGGAGATTGACCAGTATGGGCCATGTTTTTATGGCATTTGTTTTGATGGGGGATGACTCATATTGTCCCTGGTGTATGATGTAGCTGAGGAAATTGAGTGTTTCTGCTTTGAAAATGCACTTGGAGATTTTGAGGCAGAGTCCCTCCTTCTGGGTGATTGTGAGGAACTCCCAGACACATTTGTGGAACTCTTCCTTGGTTTTGGTGTGAAGCATCACATCATTCATAAAAATAACACTTTGCTTCCCATGGATCATACTAGAAAATTTAGTATTCATGTACCTGTTAAAGTCTGGTGAGTTGACAGATTTAACACCTTCAAAACTGACATGCTAACCCTAACCCTAAGATCCCTGACCTATCAAGGCAAAAAGGTTCTCCAACTGTGGTGCAAATCCTTGGTACAGAGCCTAGTTGCCAAAGAGAAGTCCTTAGATGGTACTTCAATGTAGAATGGAATGTATTGCAAAGGAGATGAAAGATGGGGACCTTCCCATCTTCCATCAACTTTTATACACTAAGACATCCACATTGTAAATGGTAATACTGCACTGATAGTACAAGAAGTCCACATATAAGTATTGAGTAAATCCAGCAGTGAGAGCACAGCTGAGATGTGTAAGTATGAGTGAGAATGAGTCTGATGTGACATGACATGACATGTAAGTCATGTGATTGCAAAGAAATGAGTTGATGTACCAAAAGAGAGGAATGGTGGTCACTCAGTATACTTGTAAGTCAAATTGATACAAAGGAAACATACAAGATGTCCATGAAAGTGTCTATTGGATTTAGTAGAGAGAAAATGAGTAGGAAAAATGATACCAGCATAACATCACCCCCCCCTCTAAGTCTGAGCATCCCAAGAAGATGACAGCCTGGTCAGGGCATTGGAGTGATGGAGACCAGGCTCCCAGTAGGGCTGGTTGGGTTGGTGCTCCCACCTCCAGTGCCTGAGGCATTGACAGTTGTAGCACTGGTAGGGGAAGAGCAGATGCTCCTGGGGGATGTCCATCTTGCCCACTAAGTAGTATTGTAGCTGTGGGATAATAACAACATGGGTGAAGGTGAGGTCAGGGAGGGGCATGGTGGTCACAACCATGTTGAACAGGCATCAGTTTATGCAGTCTTCCTTCACAGCCATGAAAAAGCACCTCCAAGGTGTGACTCTGTCCCCTGTGATGTTGTTGATGACATCTGCCATGGTGGAAGTGGTCCAGATGTAGACAAGGTCCTGGTGAATGCTATGAGAGACCAGAGTGATGTCTTGGAAGAGGGGTTTGGGGCTGTTGGGACCAGTGCCCAGCAGGACTGGTAGGCAGGGCAGACTGAGTGGGAGTAGAAGTGGATGCACCAGGAACTCCAGGTCCCTGGAGAGTCAATAGGACTCTAGGTCCTGCAGGAGTTGGGTTGTGGCTGGAGAGGTCCACCAGTATGGTGGGCAATCTCCCTCCACATGCACTCTCCTTCAGCACACTGGGCATTGCATTGGTTGAGAAGCCAGAGTAAGAGGTCATGGCAATGGGGGAGTATCTGTGGAAACAGCCAAGGGTTCTCCTTGATGTTGGGACAGAAAGGAATTGAACATGATTAGTAGGGCTGGCCCATACATTTCATGAACTAGCCTTATAATTTCCATTTGTGCCTCCATTGCTTCAAAAACATCCTCTCTGGTGACTTCCCTTGTGTCAAGATTGTCTGGGATTCCCATCAGTCCTGAGATGACTGCCCTACTTACTCACCCAGCTATCTTCTCAACATCCCAGAAGACCTGGGACAGCATCCATAGACACTTGTGGTCTGAGTGTGCTCACCATCCAAGTGTGTCCCACAATTCAAAGTTATTAAGCACCTGCATATAGCTGATGAACTCATTGACAGTGGGTGCACAGCTTTCACTAGGAGATGTGCTTCAGGGGATAGGAGGTGAGGAAGAGGGGGATGATAGCTTGGAGCTTGAACAATTGTATGTGGCTTGTCTCCTTTGATGGTTGATTGTGATAGTAGGGGGGAGAGAGGGTACAATGGGCTGGGTGTGCTGCCTCTGAGTCCTTCCACCTCTTGATGGCACCTGGCTTCAGGTCCAAGCCAGACTGGTGGAGATGTAGAGGGGAGCTGCATGCATGGTGGAGGAGTTGTGAATGGGTTGCCTTGTTCACTCCTGCCTGGAGAGATGGGTGCAGGGAACAGGTGCAGGGAGATTGGGATCTGCAAGGTCATCAAGCTCAGGAAGTAATGAGGGGCCAGTACACATGCTGTCCCATCTTCATCATCATTGCCTTTACTCTAGGGTGCCCAGACAATCAGAGATCATGGTATTCTTTTAGGACTTCTTTTCTTCTTTCAGGGTTTATATATATTTTTCTGTTATTTTTGTCATTTGTCATTGCTTCTTTATTTTGTAGGTGTTCTGTTTCTTTTAGTATGGTACTCATCAGATCTGCAGATAGGTTGAATACAGATTTGTTGTCAGCAGCAGTCTTTAGTGATTCCTCAGGTGAGCACCTATCTGCTGACTCTGTTGGCAGTTCCTGTGGTGTGTCAGGAATATGTGATGGTTCTGGCCAACTACTGGCAATACAGTGGTAAATGGAAGGATTTTGAGGAATTCCCACCTCCCCCCTCAGGCTGGAACCATAAAGATTCCAGTAGAAGAGTCATGGGTGGCTGTGCCTCCACTGTAAAATTAGCCATATGTGACAAAGTATTTGGGAGAATGTTATGCTTTCCCTTAATGTAAATCAGGTGCAAGGGGTAGGCTTGCAATGTGGCTTGCCACCATGACTGCCATGGCATAAGGTTCTGCAGCTGCCTGAAATATGTCATATTTTGATGGTCAGTATACACCTTTGTCAGTGCAACCAATGCCAACAGGTACAGGTGCCACTCCTTGAGAGTGCATATAACTGCAAGTAGTTCCAGGTCATACACCTGGTAGTTCTGTTCTGCTCCATTGAGTGACTGGGAAAGGTAAGCACAGGCATGTAGGACTCCTTTAGAGTCTTCCTGGCTTAAAACTGCTCTGGTTCCTAACTGGGAAGCATCAGTGTGAAGGATAAAAGGTTTTTGCAGATTGGGAAGATGAAGCACAGGTTCTGATGTAAGCAGAATATGTAGCTTGTCAAAGGCACTCTGCTGTGCCTCTGTCCAGATATACATAGGGGGCATTCTTTTTTGAGAGGTTGTGCAGTGAATGAGAAACCTGTGAGAATCTGGGGACAAACATCCAGTAGAAGTTGTAGAAGCCCAAAAAGCTTCTTAATTTGTGGAGGTTCATTGGAATGGCCCAGTTCCTGATGGTGTCAGTTTTGACCAGAGAAGGTTCATACAAACCTTATTTGATAACATAGCCCAAGAAGTCCAGTGTTTCAGTTTCAAAGGTACACTTGGATATTTTGAGCTGTAGTCCCTCCTTCTGAGTGATCTTCAGGAATTTGCATACTCATGTTCAGAGTTCTTCCTTTGTTTTGGCATGGAGCATTGCATCATCCATGAAAATGACACTCCATTTTCCCTATACCATACTGGAAAATTGAGTATTCATATACTGCTGGAAAGTGGGAAGCAAATTGGTCTGACTGAAAAACATTACCATTGGCTCAAAGAGCCCTCAGGGTGTGACAAAAGCAGCCTTCCATTTGTCTCCTTCCTTTATGTGTATGTTGGTAAAACCCCACCATATATCAAACTTTGTGAAGTACTAGTTCATCAAGGAGACCCTTGATGTCTGGCAATGGGTATGAGTTGAGGACCATGTACTTGTTGAGGTACTGATAGTCCTGTATTAATTGTTGCTTTCCATCCTTCTTTCCTACAAAGAAAACTGGGACAGCTTGCAGGGACTTTGAAGGTCAGATCTTTCCACATGCTAGGTTCTCTTCAAGGAACTTGTCCAACTCCAAGTTGTTCTGTGGTTAGCTTATACATTTTACCTTTGTTTGGAACAAAACCTTCCTTCAACTTGATCTTGTGATCCAGCAAGGGTACTTCCTTTTTGAAGAAGACTTCTGTGAACTGGGCATATTCCAGGGGTAGAGTTGCCTCCTTCTTTTCTGCTTTAGCCTCCAGTTCCATGGAGATAGTTGTCTTCCTTATTTTCATGGCCAAATCTTCTTTGGTACCCCAGCTGATAAGCTTCCAGGTAAACCAGTTGATGATCAGGTTATGTTCTTGGAGCCAGGGCATGCCTAGAAGCAGCCCTTCTCCATTTCCCATCCTAGTGATGTAAGCATGTACCCTCATTACCTTACCACAGATCCTAGCCCTGAATGTGGCTATCTGATTTACAATTTGGTTGGTTTTTCCAGTGACACTTCTTAGTGTCCATGGATGCTTGATTTTTTGGGTTGATAGGCATTGTTCTTTGACTGTCTGTTCATTGACAATCCAATTCCTTCCTAAGCTCTTCCATTCAAGCTTCTCTGCTTTGTGAGAGGCATTCCTGTTTTGGCTTTTTGCAGTCATGTGTGAAGTGACCTTCTTCATTGCAATTGTAGCACATGAGTGCTTTTCTTGGCTTCCCATTTCTTGGACTTGCTGTAGCCTTGTCTATGTTCATGGTGTATGGGTCTTTCTCCTTTCTGTGGTTAGCTTTGGGGGTATACCTCTCATTCTTCCACAAGAAATTTTTGTCTGACTCAGATGCTTTACCTTCAAACATTCTCAGGGTGGCCATAGAAGTGTGGACTCATGTTAATGCTTCTTTCCACTTGGAGACTGTTGATGGGATCAGTCTGAGCCCTAGTATTCTTTGGCTAATAGAGGGGTGGAGCCCCTTTCTGAAGAAAGTTGCTGCTGCTATGTCAATGTTGAGGAGATCAGGCTTTGCTAGCAGATTCTCAAAGTTAGTGATGTACTCATCAAGAGAATGCTTCCCTTGTTGGATTGATGACAGCATGATTAGCACCATCACTTTGATATCCCTGATTTGGAAACAATCCTCAAGCTTCTTCTCAAATTCTTTAAGCATATCTGTGAAGATAATGCCATCTTTGTCCATGGTACTTTGCATGACATAGGACTGTTTGAAGCTTAGTGCCAATCCTTTGTCCATGAATGAAAGGATGAAGCTGATCCACTTCACATCTATGTTGTATATGTGCTTGTTCATGCCTAGGTAAGTTTTACAGATATGATCCAACCTGCATATGCTTGATGGTTGCCATCAAATATGGCTGGCTTGTTAAGCCCAAGTTCTCTGCCATTGGCCTTACCATCCCCCTCAGAGTCATGATTCTGTCCAGCAGATCCTTGGGGATGGCCTTTACTCTTCTTGGCAGAGGTCAATACCTATGTTCAGTACCAGTGTACTATTTCAGCTGGAGAAGGCTGTTGGCCTGCAAATGGGTCACTGATTGAAGTCTCCCAGAGAGCTTCTGATAAGATGTCAACCATTGCTTGTTCCTGTATGCTTGGCAAATTAAGGTCCAACCTTTCCAAGGTGATAGAGTGTAATAACAGGTCAACTATAGGTGTGGTTAATGAATTATTGTCTGAATCTGGATCTTCCTGATCTTGGTACTTTGAGAAGATGGGATCTTCCTCTGATAGATCAATGTCTACTTTGATAGGGGTTGGAGTTCCTGCTAGAGCAATGGTAATCTCCAGTATTTTGGGGGTGGACAACTTGGCTGGTGAAGAAGAGATTGAGGGCAAGGGAGGTAGAATCCCAAGTCCAAAATTGCTGGCTGCCAAGGTGGGATGACTTGTCCATTTGGGGACAGGGGGTTGAAACTTGTTAGATGAGCTAGAAGATGACTAGACTTTGAACTTCTTGACTGTGATGGGCAGAAGGGTGACTAGCAGGTACTCCCCAGGGGTGAGCAGTAGTGCTAGAGGGTAGATAGCTAGTCAGGGTGACTACTCTGAAGAATAGGGATACTACACCATGAGGCATAGAGGGATTTATATTGCCTTGTGGACAAAGGTGGTGACTGCTGCTTGAAGCAACAGAGTGTCAGTGTAGGATGACATCAATAGGGAAAACAAATATCTTTTGTCTTCTATTAAGGTCTGGTGAGTTGACAGACTTAACACCTTTAAAACTGACATGCTAACCCTAACCCTAAGGTCCCTGACCTATCAAGGCAAAAAGGTTCTCTGAGTGTGGCATGAATCCTTGGTACAGAGCCTAGTTATCAAAGAGAAGTCCTTAGACAGTACTTCAATGTAGAATGGGATATATTGCAAAGGAGACAAAAGATGGGGACCTTCCCATCTCCCATCAACTTTTATATGCTAAGACATCTGTATTGTAAATGGTAATACTGTGCTAATAGTACAAGGAGTCCACATATAAGTATTGAGTCAATCTGGCAGTGAGAGTGCAGCTGAGATGTGTAAGTATGAGTGAGAATGAGTCTGATGTGACATGACACATAAGTCACATGATTGTAAAGAGATGAGTTGACATGCCAAAAGAGAGGAAGGGCAGTTGCTTGGTACACTGATAAGTATAATCAATACAAAGGAAACATATGAGATGTCCATGAAGTGTCTATTGGATTTAGTAGAGAGAAAATGAGTAGGAAAAATAATACTGGCATAACAGTACCTTTGGAAGGTCAGTGGGAAGTTAGACTGTCCAAAAAAAACATTACCATGTATTCAAACAACCCTCTTGGTGTGACAAATGTGGCTTTTCATTTGTCTCCCTTTTTGATGCATACATATAATAGTAAACCCCCATCAGATATCAAATTTGGAACAGTATTTGGACTCAGCCAATTCATCCAATAGGCTTTTGATGTTGGGAAGCAGGTATGAGTCCAATACTATATACTTGTTGAGATGCCAGTAATCTTGCATTAGTCATTGCTTCCCATCCTTCTTTCCAATGAAAAAGACTGGTGCCACTTGTGGAGACTTTAAAGGTTGGATTTTCCTGCAAGCAAGGTTTTCTTCCAAGAACTTGTCCAATTCTTCCAGTTGTTCCAGTGTTAGTTTATAAGTTTTACCTTTGACCAGATAAAAGTCTTCTTTGAGTTTGATCTCATGATCTAAAAAGGGTTGGTGTTCTGGTAAGGGGACTTCCTTTTCAGAGAAGACTTCAGTGAATTGTTTGTATTCTTTTGAAAGCTTGACTTCCTCTTTTGGGACAACTGCCTCCAATTCCATCAAGATGGTGGTCTTGTGAACCTGTGGTTTTTTGGGCTTTGTGCCCCAACTAAGTAGCTTTTGTGTTAGCCAGTTAATGATAAAGTTGTGTTCTTTGAGCCAGGGCATACCAAGGAGCAGGTGCTCCCCATTCCCCATGTGTGTGATGTAAGCATGAACCCTTATTTCCTTACCCCAGACCTGGGTTCAGAAAGTGGTGATGCAATCAACTACTTGGTTGGTTTTTCTTGTAACACTCCTTAGTGTCCATGGGTGGCAAATTTTTCTTGTTGAGAGATTGTGCTCTTCAACAGCCCTCTCATCAATAATATTTGTTTCTGCTCCAGAGTTGATGAGTGTTCTCACTTGAGTGTTGCCATGATTGATTAGGTAGGCTGACCTGTTAATTGATGTGATACACAAATTGTTTTCATATTGGTATTTCAGGGTCTTGGATACAGTTCATTCCATCCTTTCTAACATAAAATTACATTGTTCAACTTGGGGGGCATAAGCCATGGCAGAAGTTCACCCCACTAAAAATCCTTGGAGGACACACCAGAAGTAGAAGGTGATGCATCCCCTCCTTCAAGATGCTTCAAATCTTCCCTAAGCTCTTCCATTTGAGCTTCCCTAGTTTGCAGCTTCTGGTTCTGCTCCTTCTTTGGCTTTTTGCAGTCATGTGTGAAGTGACCACCTTTATTGCTGGACCTTCCCTTTTGAACACTTGCATTGTCCACATCCATTGCATAGGGATCATGTTCCTTTTTGTGATTCAGCTTTGAATAGCCTTCATTCTTCTATAAGAAGTTTTCATCTGATTCAGATGCCTTCCCTTCAAACATTCTCAAGATAGCCATTGATGTGCAAATACACATTGATGCTTCCTTCTATTTGGAGACCATTGATGGGACTAATTCAAGTCCAAGTATTCTTCAGCTAATTGAGGGGTGCAACCCCTTCCTGAAGAATGTTACTGTGGCAAGGTCATCTTCCAACAAACTGGCTTGCACTAGTAAGTTTTTGAAGTTAGTAATATATAGTGGCTTAAAAAACTGTCTGCATGTTTGCATGTTTTACATTAGTTATGACTAAATGCGATAACCCCTAACCCTAGTCCTAGCCCATGAGTGTATGGAATGACATACTTACTCTTGGCTTTCTATTGGTCCTGTTACAGTTGGAAATCGTGATGCCTTTGGAACCAGCGCCTACACACTAACCCTAACCTTAGCCAGGACACACCCTCGTCGCTCAAGGTTCATTGGCTAGGGAGATGTCTGAGAACCCTTGGTCTGGAGCTCCTCGAAGCTAGTCGTTCACAATGATATGGTTGAAGCCAGAGAAGAGCAAATTGCAAAGGGGACGAAAGATGGGGATTCCATCTTCCACCCACACTCTATATACTACAGGCTCTGTCCGTAAGCGTACATACTGCAGACTGCAATCATAGTATGCTAGAAATGGACAGGGACATGATTGGACGATGTCTGTACAAAGGAAACATGAGGGGGAATATACATGGAAGATGAATGATGTCCATGTCACAACACATTGCGATCACATGATCAGGTCACGTGTAAGCAACCACGTGATCAGTCACGTGACAAGTCAAGGGTAATCTGCTTGAAGGTATTGAAAAGCAGAATCCCAGTACAACAGTATAGTACAGAGAAAAGGATACAAGGGAAACATACTCATGATGTCCACAAAGTGTCTGTTGGATAAATGCACAATGATAAAGGAGAAATAATTGTACGTGTAATGGTGAGACCATAACATCACCCCCCCCTCTAAGTTTGAGCGGCCTGATCGTTGTTCCTCCTACCCGTGAAGGGCATCCCCAGTTCCCAGTAAGCCCAGTTAGGATTGTGGTCCCACTTCCAGTGACCGAAGCGGTTGCAGTTGAAGCAGCAATACCCATAGAGTGGGTGCCCTGGTGGTACGTCCTTCTTGCCAGTGAGCATGTATTGGAGGTCTGGCACGACCGGGATGGGGGTGAAAGCCTCATCCGGGAGCAGCAAGACACTTGCTGTGGTGTTGTAGAGATGCCGGTTTACCATATCCATTTTGATGGCCATGAAGAAATGGCTCCAGGCAGCCTGAGCGTCCCGGGTTCTAGCCACGATGGCGTCAGCCATAACGGACGTGGCCCATACATACCCGAGGCTATTGGCGAGTTCGGACAGAATGGGGGTGATATCAGTGAGGGGAGGACAGGTGGGGATGTTGGACGTGGTACCCATGGCGGTTGCGGGAGTAGTCACCACAGGGGAGGGCCTGGAGGCGGTGGGTAGAGGACTGGGGCAAGAGGATTGGACTCGAGGGCCCGAAGAACCTCCATCGTCTGTTGACTGGTCCACCAGGCGGGATGGGCAAGGCTGTCCCAGGTGGGCCCATTTCTGACAGTGAGGGCATCTTGCACGACGAGTAGTTGGTGTAAGAGGCTGCGGTAGTGTGGGATGACCAGCGGGAAGAGCCAGGGCTCTTCCGGCGTGTTGGTCGAGAAAGGACTGAAAAGTTATTAGCAGTCCTGGGCCATATACATCGTGCACTGTACTGATGATGCCTCTCTGGTCATTCATCGCTTTCACCACCTCTTCTCCTGTGACCTTACTCTCTCCGTTGGCGAGTGGGATATTCGCGAGCTCCGATATTACAGTTTCGCTAACCCTCCGAGCGATCTGTTCTGTGTCCCTGAAGACCTGGGACAACATCCATAAACATTCATGTTCGACTGGTGCTCGCCATCCGAGTGAGTCCCACGACTCAAAGTTATTAAGCACCCGAACATAGCTGATGAACTGGTCGATGGTTGGTTCGGGGGCTTGGATGGGGGCAGGAATACGGTTGGTCGGTTCAGCAGGTAGATCATCATCAGGGGATGAGCTGTCAGTGCTACTGATATAATATGGTGTTGGTTCGCCACAGGCGGGGACGGAGACAAGAGAGGGGAGAGGGGGTACAACCTGGGCTTCGCGCTGCCTGGACTGCCTCTGCCGAGATGGGCCAGAGGTGGTGACCAGGGGAGCTGCGACAGGTGTACTGGGGTGGCGAAATGGTTGGGGATGGGAGTGCCTTGTGGAGCGGACTCTGGGTAACGGCAGTAATGCGGGGAAAGGGGAGGCAAGGTCATCATTGGAGGGTAACTCATCTAATAGGCCCTGGTATACGTCTTCATGAAAGTTGTCAGGGGTTGTGTATCCAGAAGACATTTACAGTGAGGTTGAGCTGTGGGGGAAAGAAAGCGGCAGGCGGTGGGTACTTTGATATTCAGTCAAGAGCTGGGGTGCATTTATAAGGTTATCAGTGGGTTCCCAGGTGTTTTCCGATTCTGGGTACCCTTTCCACTTGACTAGGTACTGCCACTTCTTTCGGTGCATTTTGTGTTTTAAGATAGCTTCAACCTCCCATTCGTTGTGGCCATTGATGATTTTGGGTGGTTCTGGGACAGGGGTTGATTTGTTGATCAGGGTGACGACATATGGGGTCAGTCTGCTGGTGTGGAAAACGTCATGGATGCGCCAGCTTCTCAGAAGCTCCAATCGGTAGTTGACAGCAGATATCTTTTCGGTTATTTCAAATGGTCCATACTGTCTTGGGGAGAGCTTCTTTGAAGGGACATCCAAATGGAGATTTCTGGTGTCCAACCAGACTTTGCTTCTGACTTCGAATTCCTGATACCCCTTTCCTCCATGCTTCTTTAGCATTGCCTCCTGCGCGTTTTTGTGTGAGATGATGGCTGCATCATGTGTGGCGGCTAACTTTTTGAGTCGTTCCTCTGAAAGAGGGGCATGTCCAATTGGATCCGTGGGATAGGGGGTCGGCTCGTAGCCATAGAGGAGGTAGTACGGGGTTTGCCTGTGCATGGAATGGATTTGGGAGTTGTGAACGAATTTGGCATCTGTGAGATACCATGACCAGTTGTTGGGATTGTGTCCAGTGTACATTTTTAAGAAGGTTCCCACCTCCTGGTTGACGTGTTTGGCCTTGCCGTTAGACTGTGGTCGGTATGCTGTAGTAGCCTTCATTTTGATTCCTATAGCAGTGTAGAGATCTCTTGTGAAGGCCGAGACGAACTGTGGCCCTCTGTTGGAGATTACTGCGTCAGGAACGCCAAATCTGGGGTAGACGTGGGTGTGGAAAAGATTAGCAATTCCGACGGAATCGACCATTTTATTCATGGGAAGGAATATTACTGCTTTAGTCAACCCTTGGTCGACTATAGTAAGGATGGCATCGTTGCCACGGGAGTCAGGAAGATCTGTCACGAGGTCGATCGAGATCTGTTTGAAAGGGAATGGGGACTTTGACACATCGTGCAGGGTAATAGGCAGCGTCATGGGGTGAGTATTGACTTTGTTGGCCTGACAGACTGTGCACCCTCTGATGTACGACTGGATGTTGGTGTGCATTCTTGGCCAGTAGACATGCCTTGTCATTTTCTTTGTCATCGCCTTTACTCCGGGGTGGCTGGAAGGGCATAGGTCATGGTATTCTTTCAATACTTCTCTTCTTCGTTCTTTGTTTACATATATTTTTCCTCTGTTTTTGTCTCTGTTGTTTAGTTCTTTTATCTGGAGGTGTTCTGTATCTTTCAGTATACTACTCATCAGTTCCCTGGAGAGGGTGTAAACCTTCTTGGCGCCTGCAGCGGCGGTCTTTGGTGGTTCCTCAGACGGGCGCCTGTCCACTGCAGTTCTTGAGGGAACCTGTGGGTGGTTGGGATTTTTAGGGTTCATCAGCGAAAAGACACTGAAACAGCACGAGACACGTGGGTTTTGGGTAATCACCCCCCCCTCAGCCATGAACCATAAAGATTCTGGGAGAAGTACGGTGGGAGGGGAGTCTTCTGCTTCGAAATTTGACATCCGTGAAAGAATGTCTGGTGGAATATTGGTCTTCCCCTTGATGTAGATCATTTGCAGGGGGAATGATTGAAGTGTCACCTGCCATCGGGACTGGCGAGGCGTTAGCCACTGTGGCTCTCTGAAATAAGTCATATTCTGATGGTCAGTGTACACCATCATAGGCGCTATGGGCGCCAGTAAGTAGGCCCACCACTCCTTGAGAGTGCGTATGACAGCCAACAGCTCCAAGTCATAGACTTGGTAATTTTGTTCAGCTCCATTCAATGATTGGGAAAGATATGCACAGGGGTGATACTTTCCATCCGGTCCTCGCTGACTAAGGACAGCGCCTGTTCCGAGCCGCGAAGTGTCAGTGTGAATGACGAACGGCTTCTTGAGGTCCAGTAGGCGCAGTACTGGTTCCGAAGTTAATTTTGCCTTCAGGGCGTTGAAGGCTTTTTCTTGATCGGCACCCCAGATGAAGGGGGCATCCTTTTTGCTGAGGTCGTGCAGGGGGCGAGCGATTTGCGAGAAGCCTTGCATGAACATTCGATAGAAATTACAGAATCCTAGAAAACTCCGTAACTCTTTTAACGTTTTCGGTACTTTCCATTCGTTAATAGCTCTTGTTTTGATGGGGGAAGGTTCGTAAGAACCCTCTCAGATTACATACCCCAAAAAGTCCAACTCTTCAGCTTGGAAGGTGCACTTGGAGAGTTTTAAACGAAGGTTTTCCTGCTTCACGATCATTAGGAACTCTCGGGTTCTTTCCCAGAGTTCTTCCTTGGTTCTGCCGTGGATTGTGGTGTCGTCCATGAAAATGACACAATGTTGCCCATGGATCATCGACCTGAACTTCGTGTTCATATATCTCTGGAAAGTGGGTGGTGAGTTTGTCTGACCAAAGAACATTACCAGCGGCTTGTAGAGTCTGCGGGGCGTGACAAAAGCTCCTTTCCATTCATCGCTGTCCTTGATTTGTATATTTGTGAATCCCCACCGGATATCAAACTTGGTGAAATATCTGGAGCTGGCTAGCTGGTCCAGCAGTTCCTTAATGTCCGGTAGCGGATACAAGTCAAGGACCGTGTGTTTGTTGAGATACCGGTAGTCTTGAATAAGACGCTGTTTTCCGTCCTTCTTCTTGACAAAGAATACCAGGGCCACTTGGGGAGACTTCAATGGGCGAATTTTTCCACAAGCCAGATTTTCATCTATAAATTTATCAAGCTCCGTTAGTTGATCCAGTGTTAGCTTGTAAATTTTTCCCTTCTTCGGAACAAACCCTTCTTTTAGTTTGATTTCGTGATCTAAAAAAGGTCTGTGTTCCGGAAGCGGAACATTTTCTTTGGAGAATACCTCCACAAATTCTTCGTACTCTCTTGGCAGAGTTACTTCTTTCTTTTGGGCGACGGCTTCGAGTTCCGTTGATATTGAGGTTCTTGTAATTTTGGGCAGTATGGGTTCTACAGGGCCCCATGATATTAGTTTTCTGGTTAGCCAGTTGATAATAGGGTTATGTTCTTTCAACCATGGCATGCCCAGTAAGAGGCCTTCTCCGTTACCCATTGTGGCCACATAGGCCCTTACCCTCATTTCCTTACCCCATATTCGTATGACAAAGGTCGCTACCTTGTCGATCATTTGGTTTGTTTTTCCTGTGACGCTCTGAAGATTCCATGCTTGTTCAATCTTTCTTGTCGACAGGTTTTGTTTATCGACCACTCAATAGTTGATAATGTTGGTCTCTGCTCCTGAGTCTATCAGAGTTTTGACCGGGATGTTGCCGTGTTCCACTAAGTAGGCCAAGCCATTGATGGATGATATGCATAAATTGTTTTCATATTTGTAAGTCGTTCATACATCAGCCTCGACAATTCCTATTCTTAGTGTACAATTTTTAGTAACCGGGGCACAAGCTGCGGCAGAAGCTTGCCCCTTTAAAAATCCTCAGAGGGTGCACCAGAAGATGAAGGGGATGCGTCCTCACTTTCTAGATGCACCAACTCCTTCCTTAACTCTTCTACTCTCGTGCCCCTTTCCTTTTTGGGTGCCTGGCAATCTCTGGCAAGGTGGCCTTCTTTGTTGCAGTTGAAGCACACCCGCATTTCTCGTTGCTGGCAGTAGTTGTTGTTGTTGTTGCGGCTACCGTCTTTGGTAGCAGAATCAACGTCCATGGCGTTGGGGTCTCTCCTAGGAGCGTAATGAGTAGGTTTAGTGTTGTACCCCTCATTTTTCCATAAGAAATTTTTATCGGAGTCTGAGGCCTTTCCCTCATACATCCATAGTGTCACCAATGATGCTCTTACCCTTGTTGCTGCCTCCTTCCATTTGGAGACTGTTGACGGGATCAATCCCAGTCCTAGTATTCTTCAGCTAATTGAAGGGTGAAGCCCTTTGCCGAAAAAGGTGGCCACTGCTGTGTTGTCTTTGAGAAGTCCGGCCTGATTTAGTAGGTTCTCGAAGTTAGTGATATACTCATCCAGGGAATGCTTCCCTTGCTGGATGTTCGATAGCGTGATTAGCGCCATTGCTTTGATGTCGCCGATTTGGAAGCACCCTTCCATTTTCTTCTCAAACTCCACAAATGAGTCATAGAAGTGGAAACTGAGGTCTCCTCCGGTGGCGTTTGTGACGTACGACTGCTTGAAAGACAGGGCTGATCCCTTGTCCATAAAAGATAGGACGAAGCCTATTCTTTTCTCGTCTGTATCGTAGATGTGAGCGTTCATTCCTAGATAGACTTTTACCAAAGTTATCCATCCAGAATAAGCTTGATGATTGCCATCAAAGATGGCCGGCTTGTTCATGCCTAATTCTCTGCCCTTGGCCTTACTGTCGCTCATAGAGTCGTGACCACTTCCTCCTGGTCCTTGAGCGCGGCCTTTACCCTTTTGGGCCGTTGCCGATATCTTGGTTTGATACCAATAGACTATCTCGGCTGGTGAAGGTTGATGCCCCGCAAAGGGGTCTTCGATGGAGCTGCTTCGCAAAGCCTCCGCTAGTGTGTCTGCCATGCTGCATGACTTGAGATCTGGGATCGGGATATCTGAGATTATTGAGTGGGATAACGGATCAACAATAGGCATTTCTAAAGAGTCCGTATCCAAGTCAGCTTCCTTTGGCTCTTGATAGCTAGCAAGGTCAACAGGGGTAACCGGGTCTTCGTCGATGTGGATGGGTGAGGACGTCCCTGCGAGGAAAACTCCTGGGGCGTGTGGTTGTGAGGTAGAGTCATCCTCCGAGTCGTGAGACAGTGGAGGCAACGGAGTGGAGAGTCCTAGGCCGAAACCTTTGGATGGTTGACTGCTCCTTTTGGGAACAGGGGGTCAGAACTTTCCAGAGGAAGAGCTCGACCTGATGTAGTACTTCCTAACCGTGGTGGGCTAGCAAGGGGGTGACTAGTGGGTACAGCCTGTGCGGGTGAGTAGCACTAGAGGTTGTGTTAAGATATTAGGGGTGACTACACCTTAAGCCGGTATAGGGGCTTGACTGTGGCACAAGGTCCACAGAGGTTTGATGTATGGCGGGAGAGCCGTAGAGTGGTGACTGACATAGGAGGATGTCAGGTGTCACCGTAGGAGGACGGCGACATTGAGAACGAGGATCTTTCGTCCTCTGTTACAGTTGGAAACCGTGACGCCTTTGGAACCAGCGCCTACACACTAACCCTAACCTTAGCCAGGATGCACCCTTGTCACTCAAGGTTCGTTGGCTAGGGAGACGTCTGAGAACCTTTGGTCTGGAGCTCCTCAAAGCTAGTCATTCACAATGATACGGTTGAAGCCAGAGAAGAGCAAATTGCAAAGGGGATGAAAGATGGGGATTCCATCTTCCGCCCACACTCTATATACTACAGGCTCTGTCCGTAAGCGTACATACTGCGGACTGCGATCATAGTACACTAGAAATGGACGGGGACATGATTGGATGATGTCCATACAAAGGAAACACAAGGGGGAATATACATGGAAGATGAATGATGTCCGTGTCACGACGCATCACGATCACATGATCAGGTCATGTGTAAGCAACCATGTGATCAGTCACGTGACAAGTCAAGGGTAATCCACTTGAAGGTATTGAAAAGCAGAATCCCGGTACAACAGTATAGTACAGAGAAAAGGATACAAGGGAAACGTACTCATGATGTCCACGAAGTGTCTGTTGGATAAATGCGCAATGATAAAGGAGAAATAATTGTACATGTAATGGTGAGACTGTAACAGGTCCATGAATCAAGTGATTTGGATAGGAATTGATAGAGTAGCAGCCATTTGGAAATGACATGTCATGCAGACAGTTGTTTAACTTAAAGTTTTGATTATATATATTGACCCTAGCATGCTGTGATATCATTACATACATCCATCAAGGGTTCTATTATGTTACCTTTATGTAATGAGTATGATCCAACATATATAAACCCCACCACCCTCTGCTCATTTTCTCATCATCATCATGAAATCCATTTCCACCTCTCAATGACAAAATATCATCTCTCTTGCCTCTCTTGGCCTGTCTACTAGGAAGATTGCCTCACAGACTGGTCTAGGGAAGTCTACAGTATCCCAGGTTCTTCAGGAAATCCAACCAGAGAGGCCTAGGCTTCATGGTGGTTGCCCTTCCAAGCTTTCCTTCATCAACAAAAGGGCCATTGTCCAGCAAATCCTTACTGGCAAGGCCAAAAATGCTGTTCAAGCCACTCATTTCATCAACTCTATTGTTGATAGTCCTGTTTCTTCTCAGACAGTGAGGAATACCCTCAAAGAAGCCTCATTGAAGGCTGTGGTGAAGAAAAAAAAGCCATTGCTTTCTACTGGTTACAAGAAGAAGAGGTTAGCCTTTGCTCTCAAGTATCAGCATTGGACTGTGGAGGACTGGAAAAGAGTTATATGGTCAGATGGGACCAAAATCAACAGGATTGGGTCAGATGGACAAGAGTATGTGTGGAAAAAGAAGGGTGAAGGGCTTATTTCCAGAGAGGTCAAAGGTACAGTCAAGTTTGGAGGAGGTTCACTCATGGTTTGGGGATGTATAGGGTGGAATGGTGTTGGGGTCTTGAGTGAGGTTGAGGGAAGGATGGATGCTGAACAGTATGTGGCCATTTTGGAGCAAGGGTTGCTTCAAAGCATGGAGGAATCTGGAATTCCAGAAGATAACATTATTTTTCAACAAGATAATCACCCCAAGCATACCTCTAGAAGAGCCCAGAAATGGTGTGAAGAGCAAGATATCAAGCTTCTAGACTGGCCTGCACAATCTCCAGACCTCAACCCAATTGAACATGCTTGGAACCACCTCAAAAAATCTCTCTCAGGTTATGAGAGTGCTCCTACAGGAGTTCATCAATTGTGAAAAAGGGTGGTAGTGGAGTGGGGGAAGATTTCTGTGGAAGAGTGTCAAAAATGGATAGGAAGCATGCCTAGAAGAGTTGAAGCAGTTATCAAGGCCAAAGGAGCTCATACCAAGTACTAGATAGTTGGATTTTTGTAAAGTCAAAAAACTGTCCGCATGACATGTCATTTTCAAATGGCTGCTATTCTATCAGTTCTTATCCACATCAGTTGATTCTTGGACCAATAGAAAGCCAAGAGTAAGTATGTTATTCCATACACTCATGGGGTAGGGCTAGGGTTAGGGGTTATTGCATTTGGTCATAGATAATGTAAAACATGCAAACATGCAGACAATTTTTTGAGCCACTGTAAGTGTCTCTTCAGTATTGTACTGAGTAAGTATAGAAGAGAATAGAACATCATGGAATGATGATGTCATACATATGTCATAGTGACATAATGAATGTCTGGATCATTTCCATATAAGTAAAACACCAGTAATGTGAAACAGTCAGTCATGGAATCACATGCAGTGTCAAACACATGCAGGTGTATCATGTCAGTGACAGTGCACATGACAAATCTCCTAAAGCAGAATAGTGAGCATCTGTTATGTAAGACCAGCACTAAACTCTATTTGCTCAACATCCAAGGATGCAGTTATGATATCACACAGAAGCTGGCTCACTATGGGTTGGGTGATATGCTGCTGCAAGCTGCCACCACTCTCCAATTAGTTGAATTCATGAGAATGTTCTGTGTCAACTGGCATGATGAGGTGTGCCACATCCTCACCTCAGACCCCCTTGGCATATTGCAGCATAAGTATCATGATCTCACTCATATTATTCAAGCAACACCAGATTTTCTGAGCCCATCCATCATAGCAAGCTACTTGGAGCCAGTGACTTCATGGTCCCACAACCAACCACACTTCAATGGCACAGTGGTGTCACATCAGCCTGATGTGACCATGATCTCTCAATTCTGTACTCAATGCTTCTCTTGGTCTGTGGAGACTGTTCTCAACAAAATGAGCAGCATGTGGACCATGGCAATTGTTTGAGCACTGTGTCAGGTATGTGTGGATCCTTATTAACATGCAGCTGGCCTGACACTCTTTATAAAGCTTCCTCAACCATGAAACACTATGTTTGAGTATGCCCCCTCTGATCTTCATGTCACCATGGAACAGCAAAAGTCAATGCCTGCTCAACCACTTACTGTTTACAGCATGTCTGTTTAGAATGTGACACTTCATGCAGCAACAACTTTTGGTATATCCAATCAAGTTGCTGCAGATGATAAACCTCTCATCACATCCTGACATGTTCACACAATGGAAATCCCAGCTTGTCTTATTGACTATGCCACACCTCCATTTTCATGGACTTCCCTGGGCCACCAGAGCTTCTTGGTATGGATTGAATGCACACAAATACCATTATTGATTTCCATCCACAGCAATTGAACCATCCCAAGCAAGAGATGGATAGCATTATATCCAAGAAAGCAAAGACAGTGGTGGACCTCACAGGCCAGGAGGATTTAGAGTTAGGCAGCACAGAAGATCATGTAGACCATATCAAAATAGACCTTACTGAAGATGATTAGTGTAGACTGACTTGTCTCAAGTTTGGGGGTCAATCAATGCATTTCAAATGTTAGAAAATTGACATGTTTGATTTATGGACTCCTCTTGACCACCTCTAAGCTACCTGGACTACATCTACTGACATGGCAAGGCAGAAAAGCTCTCTCAACAAGAAGCCCCTCATCCCTGAGTCTCCCAGCAAGAAGAAGACACCCACCTCTGAGAACTCATCATTAGAAGCAATCCACCACATTAAGGAGGTGGGTAAACAGGCTCACCTACAGGCAGAAAAGACATGGAAGGCCTATGATGGACACATCTGTTGGGGACATGAGTGGCTGCAGAGTCACACCAAGAGCAGTTCAACTATCCCCACTAGCATTGTCAATGACATCTATAATGACCCTGCATTCAAAGATGCATTTGAGAAGCTACCAAATCATTGTTCAGATAAGGCACTTGCCTTGTACCTGTCATGGAGAGGATTCCATGAAAACTGAAGTTGAAGCACAGTGGAAGGTGTGCATGTGGCATTCAAGAAGCTGTGGGACAGCATGTGAGTTTAGTCACATTGTCCTTGGACAGCACACACATTACTAACCTTGCCAAAAGTGACAGTGACATGTACCATAAAAAGTGGTACTATAATGAGGCATGACAGCACTGGGAAGGGAACCCTGCAACATCCACCGAGGTGGATGATGTCATGGCATCCATCAAACACAAAGTGACTGCAGAGGGAAGTGACCATGTGCACTCATCAGCAATGAAGAAAGAATATATGGACAAGATTCTTACCTGGTTGATAACTGCTTGTCTGGAATTAGAATGAGTGCTGCACTTTATTGGCCTGGTGCTGACCAGGGTGGCCTCTGCATCAAGCTTGCACAGGATTAGTGATGATATGAAGAAGTGCATTACATGACACCTTGGACTCCTTGCCTTTGCTTCAACAGCTTGGATCATTTGAACAAGGTATGGTAACAATCACCTACAGACCTGTCACAGCTTACTAAATCATCCAGGTGCTTCAAGCTTGTGAAGCTCAAGCAAGAAGATGTTCAGATTATAGATGTTACATTGGTACATAAATCATGTACTCACCAAATATTTGAGAGGCAAGCAAGGAACTTTGATCACAAATAAGAGGGACACATACTATGAAATACACCTCAGAAACTGGAAAGGATGGCAAAAGAAGGTTGACAAGGGGTTCAGGGAAATTGATTTGTGAAGTAAGAGTCAGTTGACAGCCCATGCCATCATCCCTGATGCTGCTGCAGGTAATCACTACAAGATCTACCTGTGGCCAGACTTGACATCTTGTGATTCATTCTTCTGGCTCATGGTTTGGGTTAGGTGAGTGGAGCATGTCCATCTTGGATGGGCTATGGTAAACAGTGACTTTATTTTCCCTGCAATCAGGGCAAACAGTATTCTGAAGCCATGTGGGCCAATATCACAAGATGCTGTCCAAAAATGGATCAGTGAGGCAACTACAGGAGCTAGGATTGAAGGTACTTTCACAACTCACTGCTTCCATTGAGGAGGGGCCCAGTACTGGTTCATGTATGCACCTGTGGGGCAGCAGTGGCCATTGTCAACAGTTCAATGGTGGGGTAGATGGGCAGATGGAAAACATGTAAGTAGTTTCCTTTCTTGTTGTCCAGCTGACTTTTTTCTGATGCAAACTGTGCTCTCAGCATGACACACTCATTTGCTACCTTCTAGATGAACTACATAGCTACAAGAATGACCACGGTGACACACTAGGACCTTTTCCACATGAGGCAGATATGTCACTGGCTGGCAAGCATGCTCTTGCTGCACCAGCAACAAGAGAAGAACTGTAGATGTTCCAGATGTTAGTAAGCATGAAGATCTGCAACCTGGACAACAACATCCAGGCCATACTCAGAAATGTAACCAACTCACTTCAAGATCTTACTCAAGTTGTCCATTCAGGCCAGCTATCCACTGCAGCCAGCAATCTTCCTTCACCATCTGGAACTGATGGTGCACCATCCTTTTCTATCTCTATTATTGTTGATTCCTTATTTTTTTAGCCCTCAGTGCATTCATGACAGAACATGCTGTCCTTCCAGTCAATCTACAGACCTTCAGCACTTGTTCATCTGCTCCATTGGTCATCTTGGCACTTGGGACCAACTACATCAGTCCACACCATACATTTCCACAGCCATCAGCCATCTCACCCTCTCTAGTCACTGCAGAAAGTGACACACTAACATACTCATCACCCTCTCCATTCATTCCTGATGTGCCATTTACTCATGCAGATGGGACAACAACCCCAAGGAATCAAGCCTGGAAGGACATCATCCAGCACTGTGAGGAGGGTGTGCCACAGAAAAAGTTGCTTCCACTCAAAGATTGGCCATACAAATATACCCATGGACCTAACCACAACCTCCAGTCCAAATACAATCAGCAGCATGTTATCATGCTCAAATTCCTTGATTGGTGAGTACCTATCCACCCTTACTATCCATTCTCACACTCACATTCCCACTCACATTCCACTCAGGTACAAAGGTGATGAAAAGAAATTTATTGAGGCATATGAGAGCAACATTCAGAAGGGAATCACCAGCCTACTCCATGCTATTACTGCTGCCCACCAACAACAAGGTGAGGTGGAGATTCAACCCTGTCACCAGCCCTCAACACAAACATGACCCAATCAGCTGTGCTTCCCATCACAGCTGAAAAGACAGCCAAGTTTTGATTTTTACCTTGTGTAGAGTACAGTATAATACAGTGTCTGTGCAGCTAGATGGCCCAGTAGTTGATGGGCAGTATTTGACAGCAAATTTATTCTTTGGCAATGTACAACAGGTGGATTGGCATCAACCTGACTGACCACCAGTATTCTTCCCCTCTGAGGCAATTGAACATAATTACTACCTTACTAAATTGGGCCACCAATGTCACTGAGTGATGGCAGCCATGCTGTCTCCACAAGGCACCCCATGCCAACATCCCCCAAACACTTGGGGTCCCACCCCAGCTTGCCTAAATGGACAGTCACAGCTCACACCCACTGTAAGAGCTCATACAGTAGTCTTGCTTACCACCTGCTTACTGCTCAAAATATTTTGTGTTATTTGGCAACATAGTCAGCCACACCATGCCATGCAGCAGAGTTCATATTTTCTTTGTCTCCAACAGTCATGAATACTGACCCTTTAGAAACTCTCCTCCCAATTATCACTGCTCTAGCTGATCTCATTGGCCACTATTGCTCAGAACTCATAGCTGAAGAGATGTCTCAAGAGAATCAATGAGCACAATGGATAGATCAGAAACAATATGATCTCTTATTCTTCCTTGATGACCAGAAACATACTGGCAAGATGGGAGATGGATCCTTCAGGCAAGCTACATGGACTGCTGCTGCTGCCCACTTAGCAGCAGTCACCAAACCTCCCTCAAATCGAGTTAAGACTCCAAAAATGTGCAAGGGCAAGTATGGTATAGTATGTAAACCATATAGTTCATTGCAGTCAAGCTCAACTGATCACTGGCAAACTAGCTCAAATCTACCTACAGGATGATTAATGATTGGTGCCAGAAATCAGGAGTACATTGGGATATGAGCATGGGGCAAATATTGTTGGGGAGAGCACTGAGAAGGTATGAAAAGATTGGCAGAAGGTGCATATATGCTTTTACTTCTGACACAAACTAACCATCTGCTTTGACAATAGACAAAGGGTACAGGGATGTGACTCTTTAGGAATAAGGGGTGGCCTTTCTATGAGGCTATGGAGAATTTGTTGCCAAACAACTTTGCAAGAGGCAGCCAGGCTTACAATCCTAGGGCAACTACTACTGCCTCAGGTGTCAGATTTGTTCCAGGTGGCTTGGACATGTCTGTGCCTCCTAGCAACTACACAGGAGTGGGTGACAGCATGCCAGTGGCTACCCACTCTCATACCACAAGCATTGAACATTCATCTGGCCCCTACATTCTCAACCCCTCTATTGCAACAAGTGCCAACAGGTCCATATCAGTAGCAAAAACTTGTCTATCATGACTCATAGTCATTCATAGCTGCATGTTGAGCAACCCTGTCATTACCCCAGCTCCCTCCAACACTGCCTTTCTGTTTGCAGGCTATCAGGGCTACCCTAGCATCATGGGAGATGGTGCAATTGGGGAAATGATCACCAACAAGACTACACCACTAATGCTTGACAACACAAGTTTCCCATCCCAACTCTTTGCACCCATCTCTTCTGTACCACCCCCTCACACTATGCCATGCTCAGCCACATTGCCCATTTCTCATCTGCCCTCAACCCCAAGTTTGATTCCATCAAGTAGGAAGTGCTCACATATGGAGGCAATTCCTGAAACTGGGGACTTGTCTCAAATACTATCAGTGCAAGCTGTGCTCCAGGCACTCCCTCCCACAGATGATTTTGACTCATTGGTGGTCTCTTCAAAGTGGTCAAAGAAGAATAAGGCTGAGCCTTCATCTGCAATTGCTCTAGTTGGCATGCAAGGGTTGCTTGCTTATCTTGGGTCAATAATCAATACATACTTCTTCTGCAGCTGCTGTACACCAAAGGTGGATGGAACTGAAACAACATGCTCTCACAATACTCCAAGAGGAGGATAATGACCTCCCAATGCCAGTCAGGTCAGCAATAATGGAAGTGTTTTGGCTGGACCCAGGTATGGTGGATTTGTATGCCATGATGGATGAGAAGGACCTTTAGAGGGACTGGATTAAGTCATGTATCCAAAACTTAAAACTTATCCCCAGCAATTTTGAATTTTAGCTGTAGTCTGTAGCATTGCCAACACAATTCTTCTGTTTTTCATACACACCACAATATCATTTCTCTTGTATTCATGCTCAGCCTATGTCCATATGATGGAAAAACAAATTCATTTGGTAGTAAAAAACAGAAAAAGCTATGTATGACCCATGTATGACTGCCTCTGCAGAGCAGCCTGGTAGTCCATCCACATAGCTTCTGTGATACTATCATGAAGGTTGCCACTAGTTTGTTGATGAGGGTGCTGAATGGGATCATCATCTTTCACTGGTTCATTCTCATTGTCATCCAGCTCATCCTCACTATCTTCCAAACCACCTCCATTGCCACCCCCCTGTTCTGCCATTGCAACCAATTGCTGTAAATCATTTTTGTCCATGTTTGAATTGTAGGATGAGATGATATTGTGAATAACACATATCACAACTGGGATGAGAGCTTGAACATTGATGGAATACTCCAGAGCAAAAAGAAGGATCTGAAAACAATGCTTGATGACACCAAAGATCTGCTCAATGACATTCCATGCAGATGCATGTCACAAATTGAAGAGCTCCTCCTTGTTTGCTGGCCTTGAAAACAAGATTGAGTAAATATGCCATATATCATGATGTCAATGCTCACCTTAGCAATGCCTGTTGCCATTCAGCCAGGTGATAATGTGTGCTGCAATACAATACAAGGAGTTGTGGTGACAAAGCTGAGAACCCTGTGTCCCAAAGGAGATACTTTCCCTGTGGGATCATGAGGCTCAATGCACAGGCATCCTGCAAAATCCAAGCATCTGTTGCTGATCCCTCCCAGCCAGTTAGCACATAGGTAAATTGCATACCAAAGTCACATGCAAAGAGACAATTTTGAAAAAGGAAGCCCTTGCAATTATAATATGCAGCATGATCATGGGTTGGGGGAGCTGCAGGAATGTGGCTGCCATCAATAGCACCAACAATATCCTTGAAATATGGCATGAATCGATAGTTGTTGATCTTCAGATGGACATCAGTGGATGGTGAAAATGATATATACTTAGAATAAAATGGTTTGGATGAGAATATTGTCACCATCTTGCAGAAGTATCTATGCAGAGCAGTCAAATATTGATTGTAGAGAAAAATTACTATGCACCTGAATATCATGTCATTAGATCTTTGGAACTGCTCTCCAACATGTCAGGTAGATAGGCCAGTTACACATGTATACAGAAAGATTGCCAGTTGCTCCTCAAGGGAGACACTCCTTGAAGCCCCATGGCCCTGTCTCCAGAGCTCCACAATGATGTCTCTGAATATGTAAGCACTCATACCCAGCTCACAGCAAATGTGATCAGGGTGACCTAGGATAAGCTCAATGACCCATGCTTCACCAGAAAGTATAGATGTATGGTATAGCTGTGGATTCCTTGGGAGATCCTGGGAAGGATATCTATCATTTTTTAAGGAGATCTCAGGCAATGGTAAGGACCTGGGTCCATATGAGTTCTTCCCTTTCATTGTCATCAGGTTCCATAAGGGGGTGGCTTGCATTCAGGCATTCAAATGTCTAACTCTGAACTTGCATGCCAAATAACACAAAATATTTCAAGCAGTAAGCAGGCAGTAAGCAAGACTACCATATGAGCTCTAAATTTCTTGACATAAGTAAAGTGTAGTTTTCCTGATGGAGATCCTGCTGTCATACCTCTTTTCTAACTACTTCACAGTATCAATCTGGTTCAAACATGTTGGTATTGATGCAATAATTACTTACATACATTATGACATCTATGTCAACCAAGTAACATTGTAATACATTGCCTATCCCAATTAGATATTTTTCATGCAGTATCACTTCCCTGAATTGGCCAAATGGCCATGTAAATGGTGGAATGCATATAATTTTCATGGTCCCATTGATATGCATTTTGGTGTAGTCTACTGTATAGTGTCTGTCCAGATGTATCAGGTGTACAGGCAATCAATTTCAATATCTATTCTCATTAACCACACTTTCAGGAGATCAACAGTAATGTTTTTTCAGATTTACAGGAGGTCAATGATAACATCTGTTCAGATGCATCAGGTATACAGTATCAGAAGTTCAGCAAAGTTGTCTGCTTCCTGATACACTGGTTGAAGCAAACTCACATGTATGTGCACAGACCATGTCTGTGGACTATACATATATATAGTACAGGATGTACTCAAATAGTAACAGTTCACTTAAGCAGTTCTCTCTATCATTGATAAAGTGAGGTACAGTAGTCAGGAGAGTGAACCAGGTGTTAAACACCTGGCTCATGATAGACTCAGGCTCAAGTCTAAACTACTTCTACTATGCAGTGGAAGTTCTTAGGTAAAGACCTAAAGACTTACTAAGTGTTTACTTGGGGTAATCTTCTAGTTGGGAGGTATGAATGCTGTTGAGTGTTCAACTGTTACTATTGTGGACCTAAGGGTCCAGTATATATATGCATCAGACATGGTCTGTGCACATTACATGAATTTGCCTCAACCAGTGGGTTGAGCTACATATGGTAAGTAGTAGTTGCCATATAAGTGTCTCTTCAGTATCATACTGAGTAAGCATAGGAATGGAATGGAACATCATAGAACAGTGATGTCATACATATGTCATAATGATGTTACAAATGTCTGGAACACTTCCATATAAGTAAAGTACCAGTAATGTTCAACAGCCAGTCATAGAATCACATGCAGTGGTAAACATGTGCAAGTGTTATTATGTCAGTGATGTGCACATGACAAATCTCCTAAAGCAAATGGTAAGCATCTGTTACATAAGACCAGCACTAAACCTTATTTGCTCAACATGCCCCCAGATTTGGTATGTGCCAAATCAAACTGAAGGAACTCTGCAAAAGTGTGGAACTTGATACACCCAAGATTCTTGGTAAGTATGTCTGCAAGCTGCTTGTCAGTTGTGATGTGTCTGACAATGAGTACTTTCCAATCTTCAATGCATTCATGAATGAAGTGGTATCAGATATCAATGTGCTTTGTTTGTCTTTCTTGGGTGGGATTCTGTGCCAAGAAGATCAATCCCATATTGTCTCCATATGATGGAATGGGATCTGGACAAAAGCCCAATTCTATAAACATAGAATGGATCCAGACTACCTGTTGAGAGGTATCAGATAAAGACATGTACTCAGCCTCTGTTGACAACAGAGCAATAGTCTTTTGCTTGCAAGACAACCAGGTAATTGGTGCTCTGTTGGCCAAGATGACCATGCTAGTGGTGGATTTTCAGTCATTTTTGTCTGAGGCCCAATCAGCATCACAATATGCTTCTACCTGATACTCTTTTCATCTTCAGTAAGCCAGTCCCTTCTTCATGGTGGCTCAAAGATAGCAAAAGATGTAGAGAGCATGGTTAAGATGATCCTTGGTGGGATTTGACATGAACTGTGACATTTTGATTACAGCAAATGCAATATTGAGGTGCATTCTCAGAGTGAGGTATAATAAAGAGCTGATAATGGGTTGATATTTTGAACAAATTGTGGGAGTGGTCTCTTCTTTGTTCTTCACTGGTTTATATCTGGATGGGAGTGGAGTATTTGCCAGTCAACAATTCTCCATGTTAAATCTTCAGATGATTTTGTCCAGGTAAGTGACCTGATCAACAATCAAAAGACCTGAGAAATCATCTATCTGGAGTCTCATCCTGAGATACTCCTTGGCTTGTCCCAAATCACAACATTCCCATACTGTCATGAACTTCTTCTTCATCTCTTGAAGGTATTTGTGATTGTTGCCAGTGAAGAGTACATCATTGATGTAGATGAGGATGATTATGACACTCTCTCTTCCAATCTTCTTCTGCAACATGTATATCCCTACATCAGAGCAAATGCAGGTAAAGCCTAGTGCCTTCAGGGACTTGTCTAACTCAATATTCCATGCTAGAGCAGCCTGTTTTAGACCATATAATGCTCAAAGCAATCAATAGATGTAGTGTTCTTTGCCCTTTTGCACAAAGCCTTCTGGCTGTTCCATATAAATCTCCTCATCCAATTTTCCATACAGAAACACAGTTTTGATGTCCAGCACCTCTAAGTCCCAATTGTATTGGGCAGCCAGGGAAAGTATGATTCAAACAGACTCAAATCTTGCAACCAGAGAAAAGACATCCTCAAAGTCTACTCCATATTCCTGAGAGAAACCTTTCACTACTAATCAGGCCCATTTCCACCTGTCAGTCTTCACAGCATAGACCCACGTGCACTTGACAGGTTTCTGCCCATGAGGTAGAGGTGTAAGTTCCCAAACCTTCCTCTTGCCTAACACTGCTATTTCTTTGCACATGGCATTTTCCCAAGCTTTTCTATCCTCACTTGGCAATTTCTGAGTATCCCAATAATGAACAGGTATCTTGGACTTCTCCTTGACTTTCTGCATGAGCAGATAATTGATGAAGTCAGTACCACATTCCTGACTGAGCTTATGCAAGTCAATCATCAGCTCCCCCATGTCTGATGCTTCTCTCATTTTGTCAGAGAACATTCCTTGTGTTGCTTGCCATTCTGCATCCACAGGGTGTGTTCTTTCTCCATAGACATTGTCTGGTTGAAGAGGAATTACTCTCTCTCTCTCTCTAGTTGAGTGATGAATGTTGGAGTCTGGATATGGTGTATAACAAGGGGAAGGTGCTGCTCAAAGTGGGATTTTCGCAGCCCTTTTAGAAGTCTCTGTTCATGATTCCAGATGCACTTCTGTTGGAGTTGCAAGTTCCTCTGGAGGGTTTGGATTGACAGTTGGACAAACTGTTTGCAGGATCTTGAATGGTTGTGTCTCTGATGGAGGAGCTACCTCCATAGGGACTTCCTCATGAGGTTGGTCTTCAGTTTCTTTGGTAGTTTGGTCTTTAATACTAGTCTTTGCACATCATGGGAAAACTTCTTCATCAAAGATAGCATTTGTGCTAATGACAACCCTATTGTTTTTGTCTAGGAATCAATAAGCCTTTGAGCCAGGCTCATATCCTATGAATATCATAGGAGCACTCTTCACCTGTAGCTTTGTTTGATGTTCCTTTTTGATAAAAATATAAGCAAGACATCCAAAAACTCTGAAGTAAGATATATCAGGTTTTTTACCCATCCACAATTCTACTGGTGTTTTCCACTGTGATCATCTGAATGGTTGGTGATTATAGGTGTGCACTGAAGTCTCAAGCACATGTTGCCAAAGGTTGGAAGGTAGACAAGCTGTATGTTGCATAGCTTCCTCCTTTTCAACCATCATGTGATTAAAGCACTCTGCATGACCATTTTGTTGGGGAGTATCAGGAGTGGTTAAGTGGTGCTCAATACCATGTTTGCATAAAAAGGACACAAACTCAAGAGATCTAAACTCTCCCCCACAATCTGAACACATCCAGAGAAGTCATCCCAAGACACAATTTTGAGCCCAGGCAAGCCAAGAATGAAAGGCATCAAAAGTGTTGGACTTTGAAGTGAGGGGGACAATGGAGGCATACCCACTGTAGTCATCAATGAAGGTGACAACATATCATTTATGATAGTAGGATTCTATGGAAAACTTGCATAGATCTGTGTGGATAAGTTCAAGTGGAAGCACATTTGTAGGTGACTTGGTAGGGTCTCTTGGTCATCTTTCCTAGAGCACATCCAGCACAGGGTTTATTCATCATTGATGTTTCAAATGGTGAGATGGTGGTTGCCTTGGATAATTGGCACACTTCATTGTATGAACAATGGCCCATTTGTGTGTGCCAGAGGTCTGAAGTTTCCTTTGAGCTAATGGTTTGAATCCAATCAGTTATAGACTGTACAGATACTTGAATATAATGAAGGGACCCTTTAGATGCTATCAGGCATGACCACAGGTAAAGGTTGCCATTAGGTGCAAAGATTTGAGTTCCTTCAACATTCAACATCAGTGAATAGCCCTTGTTGGTCAACTGAGTGGTTGAAACAACTCTCATATGGAGTTTTTGGCAAAACTCCACTCCATGTAATTTGGTTAACCTTCCTTCATGATAAAATATCATGGTACCTGTCCCCAATTTTTCCACAACTGTATCCACATCCACTGTTTGTGACAAACAGGGACTAGGGTATGTGGTATAGGATACAAAATCCTCAAGGTTGTGGGTGCAATGCACTGATGCTCCAGAGTCAAGTAGAATCAATTGACTTTTTTTGCCTTTACATGTCAGACACATGGTTGCTTGTGAATTCACAGGTAAATGGCAATCAACACACTTTCTCTTTTCTTGAACAGGTAGCAACAATTGATGGTTGGAGCAGTCAGGACATGTGTCTCTATGGTGAATCATTTCAAGGATGTTATGGTCTTCATCCATGAGAACAACATTCCCTAGTCCATCTGCCATTACTCAAGGATAGACAGCATCTCCAGGCCAATCCATATTGGGAAGAGGGGGGTGTATTTCTGCAAGCCATTGGGCTGTGACTGCAAAACCACCATAACCAAGTGGATCTCCATCAGCTAAGTTGCTATGCCAAGTATACTTGGGATGGTGGGACTGGCACTCGTTGCACTCCTCTTCTCCATCATAGATGAAAACATCTAGCAGTTGTCTGCCAATGTCATAACCATCCAACTTATACTTTGGATGGTAGTAGGCTGGTGCCCACAGACCTGTATTGTGATCAAGTGACCAATGAAAATGTTGGAACTCCCTAGGTTTCCTTCTCATATCCAGGACAGAGACTCCCAGTTTCAATTGGAAAGTGGGAACATGATCATGGTAATCTCAATTCCAAGGTTTATAAGTCAATGACTTTGGGCACATGATGTCTTTTGGAAAAACTCATCATACAAGATGATATGAATCCTCTTCCGTTATCTCACTCAATTCCTCTCTGATATACTCTGGAATAGGATTGAGGATGGAATGAGAAATCTTGTATGGTGGTCTGGATGTGGAAAACTCACACATCACCATTGGACCATCATCATAGTCATAATCCTCTGCAGTCAGAGGATTGACTGAGTCCTCATAGAGTTCCTCAGGGATATCTACCTCTGGAACTGTTGTAAATGGTTCTGAATGTCCCTGTCAGATTAACTCCAGCTCCTGATCCAGTTGTTGGACAGTGAGCTTCAAGGAGCTTGCAATTGGTGGGTCCATTTCCATGGCATATGGGATGCCCTGCTCCTCTTGCTGAAGATACTCTGTCTGCATATACATGAAATCCTCCTCATCATACTGCAGAGCTTCTTCATACTCCTCAATATAGGCCATTGATTCATCATCACAAATCATGTGATTTTTGGCTTTTCCTTTTCCTTTACTAGGGCAAGGTCTCTGCCCTTGAGAATTCTTCCCTCCTCAGTTGGTATTAGCACCATGACTGCCTTGCTTTCCTTGTCCTTTACCCTTATTAGGGTGCTGCCTTGGTGGGGATGCCAGAGGTGCATGGACAAGCTCCAGGACACAGTGAATCTGTTGCCTGCCACCAGAATAGTATATTTTCTGGCCACTAACAGAGCATGTTTCTCCCAGGTAATGGTTTCTCCAGCAGGGTCAATTTCTGCAACATGGATACTCATTTCAAGGTTGATACTGTGTATTAGTTGCAGACTTGACATTAGAGAGTCAGTGAATCAGGGACTTAGATGAATGTCAAGGTCCTTTGTACCACTCTTGATCAATGGTGCTCCTTCCTTTTCCCAAGATCCTTCTTTGATACTCCTTCTGGATATGAGGAATAACTCCCAAAGGTGTAAAATTTGCATCCTCTATTATCATTGTGACAAGTGAGATGACATTTTCCCAGTCCTGTGGTAATGCCATCAGGATGGCCATAGCAAGGATTTTGTTATCAAGGGGGAAGCCTGCTGCCTTTAGTCAATCTGCACACTCAATGAGTTTATTCACCTCATCAACCAGATTTGCATTTCCCTTAATCCAATGCTGGAAGAGAGATCTCATCTCAGATAAGGCACCAATTTTTCCAGGTTGTCCATAAGAGGACTCTATATCAGCAAGCATTAACTTGGCAGTGGCTTTCATATGGTGATAAAAGGAAGGGGAGATGCAAAGCTTGATTACTCCTCAAGCTTGCATATCTTTGTTGGTGAAGGCCTGAACTTGCTCAGCTGTTATCCCTGCACCTACAACTGGAAGGTCTTCCATAAAAGCCCTATAAAATCCCATGGCCATTGCGAAAGCATTGATGGAATCACACCATAACTTGTAATTGTTTCCATTAAGAAGAGGTACGAAAGTGAGAACATCTTTTGCTGCCATTGTACCTAGAATAGACAATTAAATGCAAACCAGTCAGCAAATGTGTTTGACTCTGTAGATGAAAGGACAAAAGGTTGGAATGGTTGTGGAGCAACTAAATGGGGAGGTTTTGGTCCAGTCCTATGTTTCCCATTGTGAGATCCTGGTAGTCATCTTGGTGGCATAAGTCCCTGTATCCTTTGCCAGGCATTTTCTCTCTTTCTTTCCTTTCACAGCTTCTTTCCACTTCCACTTCTTTTCCTGAGACTTTGACCTTTCCCAAAATCCAGCCTTTTTCCCCTTAAATCCAGATCCTCCCAACCATTCGATAACCTCAAAGAATAGTGTCAGGAAGTAATGTGGATCTTCCACTTGATCAATCTGCTGTCCTGTTTCTAGGACTGAATCAATGAAAGAGACACTTCTGTCTAACTCCCATGCCCTGACAGCACAGGAGAGATAAGGAGTTTTGAACACAGAAGGGGGGAATTCCTTTTTGGCAATTCTACCATGGAAATACACTGAGTGTGCAGTAAAGGGGATTTGAGAAACAAACAGGTCAAGTTTCTGTATGAAGATAAAAGGGAGAAGCATACATGATCTCTATGTATACTTCTCCAAAGAGGTATACTATGAAAATTTTCATCATCAAATGTGGAAGTAGAAAGAAGGAAACTAATGTCCATGGCATATGGTATGTGAGTGTAATATGGCATTGGGTACACCACATGCATTTGGTGTGTCAAAGTAGTCTGATAAATCCTCAGACAGCACCAGTTCTCCATTGTCATTGTAGCCCATTTGGAGGATAGGGCACAGTGCCTCAAGATCAAGGATCTTGACCTTTCCTCATGGGTCATTTGAGATACTGACATAATCCCTGACACTGTCTAAAAATCATGAGAACTCCTTTTGCATGATGGTGTAGGAATGAGAGTAGTAAGTTTGGAAGAAGGGGTGTCAGTTGAATGTCAGCCCTGGATTGACTTGAGCAAACCTATAGTGGTTTCTCATTATCTCTAATCCATAGGCTCTCATCCATGGCAGATAGACATCATGAGCAATGAAGAAAAGAGAAAAAATGTCCCCATATCCTGGAGCAAAGATCTCAGTGGGGGTAGGTCATTTTCCCAACATGACTAGTCCTGGAGCTGCAGGATACTAATGACCATACATGGTTTGCCATGGTCTGAAATCTCTGATGTAAGCTGCTTCTCCTCTGGTGACATACCACTCCATTTTGTAATTTGGCATCAGCCAAATGCCACTGAAATCTTCTTTGTCCATGATTGGACAATTAATATGCTCTTGGATTTGCCTCTTCTCATTTTCACTAACAAAGTCATTAGGATCTCCATCCTCATTGAACTTCCAGCCTAATTCCACTATCTCACCTTCTTCTGGGTCCTCCAGATAGACTAGTTCTGGGGTGACTTTGCCATGTTCAAGAGGAGAAGGCTCTTTCATGAACACAGGCAAATAAGGGACCTGTAAATCGTTGAACTCCTCCTTAATCTCTATATCCTCTGTTCCAGTAGTATGCACTCTGGACCAGTGAGGAGGTGAAAGGGGAGTGGGAGTATTAGGCCTGGTTGGCACTAAAGAGGGTATCCTGAGTTGAAGCAGGTGACCCAGTGGGAGAAAGGCTGGGGTTGGTGAGGGAGTCACCAGTGGTGGCACTGGGACTGGAGTTGGAGATGGGGTAGGAGTGTGCCAGTCACCATACTGGGACAGGAGAGACTGGTTGTTGGGGTAAATGAGGTGAGGCAGGAACTGAAATGTCAGAAGTGGGAGTTGCATAGGAGCTGGTACTGGTTGAAGGAATTGGTAATGGGTTTACTTTGAGAATTGGATTGTCTTGAATGTCAATTACCTTGTAGGGGACTGGGATAGGATTACTGTCAGCATCCATATACCCAATGAAGGTCCCACTACTATGAATATTAGATGGGAGGGACTCTGTCATGGCAGTCATATTCTGACCCCTTAGCCATAAATAAGTTGGCTGTAAGGGAGTCAGGTCAAGATGAGACCACATTCATCCTTTGGACAGGCAGGCACAAGCAGACTCAATGAGTCACTGTTGTCTGACTGAGTCTACAATTCCTTCCACAGCATCAACAAAGGCTCAGTCAAGGCACTCTTGTAACTCAACCAGGGAAATTCCTGGATTTGCATCTAAGAATCATAACACCACAGACTTCTTGGTTAACCAAGATTTGTATCTGGGTGGTGGAGCTGACATGCTATATGAAGGAGGATCAATAAGATCTTCCAACATTGAAGCATCCTGAGGAGGAGGACCAAGTGTCTGATCCACTTGGATGCACCACAATCCAAACCTGTCATTCACACTAGCTGCCACTCAATAAGAGTGACAGTAAGCAGGTGCATGCTGCATTTCAACACAGGGTGTGAAGAAGGCAATGGCTGATACAGCAAAGAAAAACTCAGCCTGCCAAAACAGCAGCTGCAAATAAACCCATTGGATTCCTTGGAGAAAGGAGAGAGTGATGAGGAGACCCAACAAGATTCTCCAGGTAAACCATGAGCCATCATTAGGTTGCATCCCTTGCTCAGCCATTGCAAGGTTGGTAGATGTTGACCTAGGCAATGAGCTCAGGGCTCATAACCTAAAGCAAAGTACAGTAGTTGGGAGAGTGAACCAGGTGTTAAACACCTGGCTCATGATAGACTCAGGCTCAAGTCTAAACTACTTCTACTATGCAGTGGAAGTTCTTAGGTAAAGACCTAAAGACTTACTAAGTGTTTACTTGGGGTAATCTTCTAGTTGGGAGGTATGAATGCTGTTGAGTGTTCAACTGTTACTATTGTGGACCTAAGGGTCCAGTATATATATGCATCAGACATGGTCTGTGCACATTACATGAATTTGCCTCAACCAGTGGGTTGAGCTACATATGGTAAGTAGTAGTTGCCATATAAGTGTCTCTTCAGTATCATACTGAGTAAGCATAGGAATGGAATGGAACATCATAGAACAGTGATGTCATACATATGTCATAATGATGTTACAAATGTCTGGAACACTTCCATATAAGTAAAGTACCAGTAATGTTCAACAGCCAGTCATAGAATCACATGCAGTGGTAAACATGTGCAAGTGTTATTATGTCAGTGACATGCACATGACAAATCTCCTAAAGCAAATAGTAAGCATCTGTTACATAAGACCAGCACTAAACCTTATTTGCTCAACAATTCAATCCTCAGCTCAAGCACAGAAGATCACCCTAGGTGAACACTACATAAGTACATACATATCTACAGTCCTTACTGTAGAACTTCCACTGCATTGTAGAAGTAGACTACAGACTACACCCTGGTCTCTGGAGTACCACACTCCGGTCCCTCTGACTAACCTACTTTGCTTTACTAACACCCTTGTCTTCCTGTTATGGGCCCATGTCCCAACCCACAATATTACAGTTACCCAATGTCTCTTTCATTTCCTAGTAGTACATTCTGCATGTAAGGTCTAACATAGGGCTCCACCCTGAATGACCATAAACTCGGAAAAAGAAAAAAGAAAAAGGCATACGGTACATATGGTGACATAGCTACGCATATCCCCATTTTTCACTGGACCTCAAGGATATCATTGGTGTGTAGTATCTCGTCACGTGAGTCACTGTCCTTTGCTCCTCCCAACATGTCCTTTGGCAGGTCAGACTGAACCAAATACACTTGCATTGCACTGACACGACGATAGCACAACAGGAGCACCCACAACCACGTCCATCTTTGGACAGGCGGCATCGAAGCCAGCAGGATCACTCTTTAGTGGCACTCAGCCATCTGGCACGTCGGCGTTCACCGGCTTTGGAACGCAACCTGCCCAGGGAACGTCGCTTTTCGGCGGGGGTCAGCAACAGCAGCAGCAGCAGCCAACGTCGTCGCTGTTTGGCCAGCCTACAGGTGGCACGGCGACCCAAACTACACCAGGGACATCTTTGTTCGGTGGAACACCACAACAGCAACCCCAGACCGCAATCGGAACATCTTTTTTTGGTAGCACTACTCAGCAGCAACCTCAAGGCACAACTGGGCCATCTCTGTTTGGTACTGCTACCCAACAACAGCCCCAGGCCGCGACGGGGACGTCGTTATTTGGTAGCACTGCACAACCTGCTCAGCCAACGATTGGATTATTCGGTGCGCCAGCGCAACAGCAGCAGCAACCCCAGCAGGGAACTGGTTTTTTTGGGAGCACCCTACAGCCTCAGCCTACCCTATCAGCTTTGGGAACAGCTCCCAGCTCAGCTGGACCGTCGCTCTTTGGAATACAACAGTCGTGAGTATTTCCCACTTTAGCATATGTTCATCGATGTGATCGCGGACGCCTACATAGCATGAGGTGATTTCTTTTTTTTTTCAGGATTTAGACGTGATACTAACACACCCACCTCTCAGCATCTCCCCCGTGCAAGTTTCTGGGCATGTGTTATTCTCGAAATCTACCAAGTTCAATGATCTACCCGATGATGTAAAGAAGAAGTTTGAAGCCCTCGAGTGAGTACGATGCGGAAAGCTGGTTGGATCCTTCTCAACCGTACACAGCGCACACATACAGGGTCGTATACAGATCAGCAACGAACTCAAACAACGAAAACTCGGGCAAGAAGCGACCAAAGGTCAAGAACTCATTCGTGAGGTGCACAGGGTAGGGATGCTACGTCATGGTTCATATCTGCAGTTGACCATGTATTTGTTCAGGAGCTGTTGAGCGTCGCATCCATGATACAGTCAGATGCCCAGTTTGTCAGAGACCTCAAAGCCAAAACAGAGCAAGCTGTCCAAGATACCATCGTCGCGACACGCATCATAGACGGATTCAAAAACCTACAACAGCATGGTGCCTATCTGAAGAACTATGCTTCATTCCCGCTCGAGTGAGTGGTCTGATTGCCAAACTGTACGATGTTCATCAGAGGCGTCAGGTTCTTTACTCGTGTGACCAAGGAGATGCAGGAACGCCTGCAATGGTGTAAGAATACGATCGAGGTATTGATTTATCCCATTTTTTTCCTTACGCAATATTCATCACCCCCAGCAAATCGAACGAAAGCTGTCTTCGACAGTTGCCCAACAACAAAATACCCCACAAGGTTCGTGTCTGACGTTCATCCCTCCAAGTGTCGACTAATGTCCATGACAGCTATTGCATCCACACTCCAGGCCCAACACGCGGTCTCCGTGTCTCTCGCAGCCAAGACGGCTACAGTAGATGCTGAATTGCAGAAGTTGAAATCCCTGTACACACAGCTCTGGCGGACAAAGACGGGGAGCGTGAGAGATCCTTTCAACGACCTTGATCGAGGCACGGGTGGTGATTTCGGGATGGAGTCGTTACAGGTTAAATAGTCGTTTGTATTTAGCTAGCTGTACTGACGCCGAGTCCGGCGTCTCCAATGGCTTTTCCCCAAGATGTGGTCACTGGCGAGCAGTACCGCTATGCACTCACCAACTTTGTAAGTATCACTGTGGTAGTTCGCTATCTCGAACTCAATGACACCCCACAGCGTATAGCCCACGAAAAGGTCGAGGAACAACGAAAACAACTTGAAGAGCAGGAGCGACAGATTGGTCTGCTGCGTGCACGGATAGCTCTCCTCGATGGCTCTGCGAGCGATCAGCAGACTACCAGGTCGAAGCAGGGAGGATCGTCCGTCGACGATTTCTCGATCAAGGTGAGTCCCCGTCTGGTCTCCACGACGACGCCGACAGTGTTCACGAACATCCACGCCAGAATGCAGCATCCCAGCTCGAACGGCTCATCAACCGATGGGCAGCAGACGTCGTACGATCACCGCCCGCTCCCCTTGACGACATCTACGCAGCCGCCATCAGCGACATCACCGGCAACGACGAGCCTCTCCCGCCTGGAGCAACCCCGATGCAAGTCCAGAACCTCCTGCGACACGTCATGTCCGACGTGATCAGCAGCGACATCATCAATCAGCTCATCATCACCAACTCGAGTGAAGCCAATATCCAGCTGACGCACATACACGAGCACTTGTTCTCGCGTGAGCACACTCTACACTCTCATGGCAGGCGAGGAGATACTAACTACTTTACTCTATTTGCGGGATAGGGAACCCCATGGTCGCGTGCGTCTGGCGCCGTCAGACATTCTCAGCTGCCGTCGAGTCCTACGATAAAACGATGGCGCTCAGCATCTTCAACGACCATATCCCCACACTTGTCAGGCTTCTTGGTCCATTCGCAGGCACCGCAGTGGGGATCCTCGAGTCTGCATACAGCTTCTCGCGCATGCTGCACGGCGCCAACACAAGCTCGGGCGGATCGTCCTCCGACGCGTTCTACCGCTCGTTCGTGCCCGAGATCGGGAGCGCTCTGCTGCCTCACCATATTGAGCTCATAAGGCGGTGTCTGAAGAGCGAGCGGGGAGAAGTCGATCGTGTTGGGGCAACTATTTTCCCCGGACTGGTCAAGGTAACTAAGGCCGCTGCTGGTCCTGGTGGGCAGAACCAGGATAACCTACAGACAGTCGTGAGACGCGCACAGGTCCTTTGCGAATGTGCGCTCAACGTTGGCCCTGGAATCGCGTCACCGCTGGAGCATTAGTCAAAGGTAATGATGGCGAAATGATAAATGGGTTGCAATGATGCAATCTATGTATTAATACTAGTATCCCTGATCTATACGACGAGCAGTGAGGCAAGGGTGGCTTCTGTTTGAATTACCTAGTGATGATGGAGGTTAGAAATACATCAGTTGATAAAGCCAACTTTATCATACCTCCAAGGCCTGCTGCACTTCCAGTCGTCTCCGTGCAGCCTCAAGCCAGTCATAAAGAAGCTCCTTCGCCGTTCCTGTCAGCTGGTTAAGCTCGCGGGCAGCACTATCCAAGTCCTTCTCGTTCAAATAATACTCTGCCCTGGACAACACGCTCAACACATCGTGGCCAGGTGTAAAGCCACGTCTTCGGAAGCTGAATGAAGTGAGAAGGTGCGATGCAAGGTGCGAGAGGACACCAGCGTCCTGGTCGGGCACTAATGCTACGCTGGATACACGGGGAACGACAGAGGTTGTGAACCACGATGTGAGGTCTACAAGAGGCTCGACACCGACATCTGGGACATCGGTGCTCTCGAGGGAATTGAGGGCAGTTGATACAATGGGATCATCCTTTGCAGCCGTGATATGACGCAAGACACGCAATTCTTCGCGGAACGGTTTCCGAACGGGTGCGTCAACGGCTGACTGCATGGCACGTACGGCAGTCCATAAGGCGTGTACGCGGATGTTTTCGTCGAGGTACGATGAGTTGTCGAGAGCGAGTCTCTCCAAGCGTTTGAGATTAGTCGCTAGTTCGTCTAGACGAGCTAGTCGCCCTCCACGCTCCTCTTCAACCTTTACTTTGACCTCACGGATCCATCTTCGTTGCATTTCGATGCCCTGGGCGATCACTTCCCCCTTCAGTCTTGTCATTGTACGCGTTAAGATCCAATATTCATCGACAACCACAAGGATACACGCACCGCTCGTTGATGAGCTCTGTTTGAGATTTGAGCTCATTTGCCAGTTTTTCGCGGAATGCCTGCGCATACTTTGCACGTTCCTCCTCCATAAACTTGTTGAAGTCCTCTTGTTGCAAGTCGAGCTTATCCTGCGCCTCAATTTCTAGCTCCAACAACTTCGTGTTGTACTCGCATGCCTGCTGGTCAAGCTTCCTCTCCAGCTGATGTTTTTCCTCGTCTTTTATTTTCTCGATGCGTGATGCAAGATCCTGCAAGTCATTCTTCGCTGTCTCGAGGATGCCCTTGGCCTTTTCCGCGGCTGCAGGGGTCGAGTTAGCGTACAACGCCAAGCTATCAATGGTATGCGCCAAGTGGGATATAGCGGGTTCGGACACTGCGACGTCTGAGACTGTTGGGGCAACAAGAGGGAGGGGCTCCGATGGAGGTGCCGGAGTGAGGGCCGCGGCTGCCTCGGTCTTCGGCTTGGATGGCTTGGGTCCCACGTACCCCGGAGGTGGTTCAAAGCCAATGGGGAGGGGAGCCCCATAGACATTCTTGTCTTTTGATGCGGACACGATGACCAACTCGATATCAGGAGGGGATGGAGGTTGAGACTGCTCGACTGTCGTATGATCTGGATCCTTTTTAGTCAGCGCAGCCTCCGCTTTCTTGATGAGTTCGTCCAGTTCATCTGCAAACCGGGCAGCTTTATACCTAGCACGAGCAGTCGCGCTTGCGGTGCCCTCTGGTATGGACTCATCCTTGGTCTTCGCGACAGAGGTCTTGAGTTCAGCAGCGACGGTCTTGACACGCTCCTTGGACTCCTGGATTGCGGTCTTGGCACGTTCGCGTACGGGAGGGACTGCCTCCTTCGATGTGTCCGTGGGTGTTGCTGACGCCGCACCCTCCCCGCCCCGCCCCAACTGCTTCTGCACAAAGTTGGACACGTACTTGACTGCGTCGACGGTGGATATGACCATCTGTTGGATGGTAATCTCGTCCCAGCCATGCTTCTCGCCATACTCGACCAATGCCCTGCCAAGCGGTACATTCTCGGTGAAGAAGTGACGATACTGAGGACTTTCGTAGGACACAAATGTGCTCCCGATGTAGAATGTGCCTGTACCTGCGATAGAGTAGAATACCAGCTTACGCACGATGCTTTTCGTTTTGTCAGCCTCGGTGGGTGGGGTAGTGCTCAGTCGCTATTAGAATTCACAGTGAGTGTCTGTGGGTTGAGAGTGTGCTGTTTCGTACCCTCCGAGTTGCCCTGACCAGGTGTCTTCCAGCGGCCGTCGAGGCTCGTCTGGGGACTGCAACGGCGCGAAACATGGCTGGTGGTAAAGCCTCGACCCGGGAACTTCCGTCTTACTACAGTTCTTATTCGTGAGGAAGAGACGAACATTCTACATCATATTAGAGCACTTGTGGTAGGGATGTATTATCCTTGGACACAAAGACAAAAGGTGCAACGAACAGTGAAGGCTGCTGGTAGAACAAGTATGGTGACCGAACCCAAGTACTCCAGCGGCTCGGACAGAGCAAACTCGCGCACCAGCTGGACGATGTTCAAGAATGTACTACGCTTGTGGTGTCAGGACGGGTGGTTGTATGTGCTTGCAATGATATTCGGAGGTCGTTCGTGGATGACAGTGTGGTACGTCGTACATTATTTAGCCATGTCTTGTACGGTCTCCCCCTCCATATCAGCGTACGCATCTTCTCAAAGTCAGTTTCTTCATGGCGGTATGGACGCGAATGTCAAGTCTGTCGTTCTGTACGCTGCTCACATCTTTGGCAACTTACCTGCATCGACGATCTGCTCGATGAGGAACAACGCATGTAAGTGGTCTCTCTTAGGCAGACCTTATTCCTTCGAAGGAGGATGGTTGTTCTTCAAGCGCACAAGGGAAGTCGTCAACATTGACGCGCATTGTCCACTCGAAATGCCATCTGCGCTGGCAGAACCCTTGCTTGGACATTTTCACCCACATCTTTTCCACTCTCTTAGGGTCTGCCTACGGGAGACTACCACACGTCCGACTAATGACTCCCCCCCCTTGCACAACATTCGAATATTTTTAGATACACATACGACTTTGGTAGTATACAAAGGATCTCGACGCCAACTGATCTAGCAGCTCGATACATGGTAGGATACGTGATAGTCAGGTTCTCGTATGTCCGTCCCAAAATTTGAATGCATGGCATTTTGGACCAGAACGTGAAGAAGCAAGGAAGTGTGCTCAGAGGCTAGATCCTAGGTTAATTCCCTACTGTGATAAGATGAAACCACACTCCCAATCCCACGGATCCAATTTTTTCCGTCGCTAGTCGAAATAGCGAAGTCCCAGAACCCTTGCCAAGCAAGGGAATGATTTCACTTGTATTCGTAGGTTTGACACGCCGCACTCCTATTCCTACACACCACGGTGCCGGAAAATAGGTCGAGTACATGCACTCCTCTAGCCTCGGTACCAGTCATTCTATGCATCCGGACACATCCCGACGCAAGCGTTACCTAGAACGCACGACGTGCGCCGGATATATTCAGTTCCCTAGAATGGTTGGTGTCAAGACTAGCATATCTCCATATTATGGCTTTCCGTCTCGAACAGTGTACTCTCGTTAGCTGGGACACCGCACCTGTCCTATCTGTCTGTCTTATTTACCAGCCTTCACACTGGAGCCTGACGGAGCAGGCAGTGTGGAAGGTCATGTAGACGTCATTTGCACAACTGCGTTCGCTACTGCAATGCTCATATCTAAACGAAACGGCTGTTTTACAGCAACTTGCCCAGGTTATCTGCAAACGAGTCCTCGGGTAAATTCACGGATGGAGTGGGTTCTCCCAAGAGTAATCTCAACCCCGTGAGTAGTTTTAAGGACATTCAAATTACTCAGTTCAGTCACACTTCGTTGCCTGAGGTCGATGGAAGCTCAGAACCACCAAGCCCAACACGCGGACAATACGCCACTGGCATGCTCCGGTGAAGGGGACATGCACAAGCCTCGTTGCTGATACGCACGAAAGGGGTAATTCGGTGATCATCACGGATGGATCCACCCATCTTGTGAGTAGTTTCCGCCATTATCGTACATCGCTCTCACTCGACGAATGTTTATGTACATGCCAGCTGCCTGGGTTGAGGATGCACAAATCGTATGTCCATCGCCTTATGGACTGAGGGCATCAGAGTGAACCTCTTTGATAACCCCGTATCATTTGTTTTGAACGGGTGGCGGCTCAACCTGTCTTTTTCCTCACCATCGGCATAGGGTGTGGGCCTCGGCAAAGAGTGCTAATTCCGCGAGTGTACTCTCAAGATGCTGTGTATGCCGAGTTGTGCCAATGAAAGTGATGATCACGCACCAGGTGTGCTGTGACGAAGGTGTGTGATTGATTAATTAGATTGTGGTCCCTGCGGGAGGGTGCAGGCCCACGCTAGAAATAGGGTCTGTGGGAGGAGCTTGTGTTACGCAGGTCTGGTGTGTCTGTGAAGGTTGGAACCGGAGAGTTGCGATGGAGAATGAATTTTACAGACTTCACGACGACGTTAACCATTGAAAGCACTTCAGTGTGTCCATCAAAAGTCGCCACTCGTGAAGGTGGATGATTGTTGCAATTCGTTATGGACGATAGTCATATTGGCAATGCAGTGATCAGCCTCATCCAAATGCAGACAGCCATTACGATTCTAAAGCAGGTGTGTTGTGGATGCAAGGTCCACTACATATTTATACTCAGTACTACCCATCCCCCCTCCCTCCTCAGGTCGCTCTTACTTGCCACGTTACTCCACCCCACGATACCAGTCGAAGCTACCTCACATCATTTGTTGTCCAGCAAGTGTGATCTGTATCTGTTTCGTTTCATTTGTTCCCTCACCGTCCGTCCAGGCTAGCACCTAATTCCATTTTGCGAATAACTCGTATCTCAACTCTTTGACCCGTCTGTATGTTTATCATCCGTCTATTAGACCTCACCCACCAATGTTGACCTGGACAAAGCCTAACTTCCACGTTGACCCACCATCGCACTTCTGTCTCCCGAAGAAAGCCTTTCGCGGGCCATCTGGTTCCTCTTCCTTTGTTAGACGTCACGTTTCAATGCTGACCTGAATAAAGCCTACGACCATCAAGCTTTTGTCTCTCGAAGGAAACCCTTGGTGAGCCCCATTTGGTTTTTCTTCCCGGTGTTGTGCCTGATGACCACACTTTCGTGAACTCACGACCTCGACATCGTGCACAAAAGCCGACTGAAGAATGAGTAACTTGAACAACAAGATTGGTCGCAATTGGCAAGAATCGGAGCGTTACCCCCGAGGAGATGCTGGTCAGGCTGTGACCCTTATCAACCTTGCAGGCTCCTTGGACGACCAGTATTTGGAGAAATGTCGAATGGCGGACTTACGAGAGGCTATTTCACTGCATCGATCAGCGGCGGATCTCCGCCAAAATGGACCTCTTGATCGTCACCCACTCCATGGTCTTGCAGACGTTCTTCTACTTTTCGTTTCATTTTTCATGTTTCGGTTTTTCGGCTTCACATTTTTGCGGTTTTTCATTTTTTCATTGTTTTATCCTGTGTTGTTCGTTTTACTGTTTCCTCTTTTACTGTTTTCTTTGGCTTTTTGTTTCTTTGTGTTTTTGTTTCTGTTTTTTCTGTTGTTGGTCATTTTAAGTATTCTCCTATGCTAGGCACCAGTGGAAATGGAGGTCTCTTAGATGGTGTTTTTATGTTGGAAACCCATCTAAGAGAACAATCATCTGTATTGGCAGTCTGTATCAGTGAATACCAAAGGCATATCTGCAATAGTGGCCTTGCTACCTCACCTGACTGCTTGCCTCTGCTTGCTTTGCACATACTATTCTTCTCGATCACTGTAGATAGTCTTCTGTGTTACTATGTGAGTGTATAAGACCAGAAAGGATAAGATCAGCTCTAATGAAATCACCCTCGCCATTGAATAAATAGAAGATTCACGTCCACACTCCCTGTAGCTGCACAACTAATTCTGAGCACTTGATGCATTACAGCGAACTTGTGATTACTGTCAACCTTTGCTAACATACAGCATTTTAGGCTTAGAAATACTTGGTAGTTGGCCGATATAGAAGCCTATATCTGTGATAGAGGCCGCCTTTACACATCATGCTATTTGTCTTGTTGACTTCGAGGATAGGACGGGATCATCGGGATGTTTCACGCTATCCAGTATGAAGTACCTGCCGAGAAGCTTGTAAGCGCACTGTCTCTTACACCCAGATTCCAATTTTGTGTACATATATATACGGCAAGTTGTACCCCGCTTATAAATGTCATTTCAGTCGTTTATCACCGCCAACATATGCTTGCCAAAGTATCAACGCCGCAAGAGGTCCAATGCACCTCAGGGACACTACTTTTGGAAGAAATCTCCCTGAGACAAGATGGGCCAGTATCGCCTTCCTTCACTACGTCCAAATACGAATTATGGGCCTTTTATCTCTACTACATCGTAAGTTGCACGCGAAGGGCGATCGACACGTCCTTGAAGCTTGACGCTTGACCCCCTGAATGCCACAAGGAAACAATGGCTTGTCAGGTTTCAACTTTGGACCCTCACAATTCCAGAACTTACTCCATCTCGCTGGCTATGACCCTAGTAAACCACCTTTCACAGCACCCTGCAGCACTGGCACAGGATGTGTCCTGCCTTACCTCGGCAAAACCAGAGACAGTTCGTACGCAAGGTCCAAGTTAGCCAGCTGATTCTCTATTCTACTGCAGTCAACTCAATCGTACTCCTGACGAACGGTCTGAGCTTTGCCATCCAGGCAGTTCTATTGCTCGTAGTGGGCGCATGGGCCGATTATGGCGAATGGAGGTAGCTATTCGCACGCGACCCTGTTGCAGAGCCTGACACCGAGCTAAGGCCCAATATTACAATCCTATTCACACTCATTGCCGTCGGCGTATCATTCGCCTGGCTTGGTGTCGAAGACCCTTCAAAGTGGCAAACTGGCGTCATTCTCTATGTTTTGGGCCGTAAGTTCATCTTAGTCGCATGGCAGGGCCTTCCCGTTTGCTTCCAATGATCGGAAATGACACCCCCTGTAGTGATCACATACCAGGTATGCTCCACACTCAGGGAGTTCGATTACTCCGTGTCACTATTCTCATGTAGGGTGCTCTCACATTCTGGACTGCTGCCTTTCCTGGCCTTTCCCGTCATCTTCCCGACGTCCAGGAATCTGCGAAAGAGGCCCAGAAAGGTTCGAAGCCGTGAGTAATGTTGTACCTTTCTGCCCCGTCGCTCATGTCTGAAGTGCCACTAAGACTGGAGGAGCATGCAAAATTTGAGTCCTTATCTCGCAATCGTGTTTCCAACGTATCCTTCGCCGTGTCCTCTGTGGGTGAAGTGTTCATCCTTGTTATCATGATCGGTATCCTGGAAGGTATGAAAGCGGGAGAAAGTACAGAAAACAACACAAAGGCTTTCAGTGTGTTGATTGCATTCTCCGGAGCAGTTTGGTGTAAGTTGTTTAAGCAGGTATCAAGTGTTTCATGGCGTGAACTTTATTTCTGTGCCAGTGTTGTGTGCTCTTCCGTGGTTCGTCCTTGAAAAGCGTCGTCCTGGCCTGACACTTCCATCGGGGACATCGTTATTCACGATTGGATTCCGGCAAACATATGTCGCAGTACGGGAGTGCTTCCGACTGAAGCAGACCTTCCTTTATTTGATCTTCTACTTTCTGATGTATGTCTAGCTTGATATCCCCTATCTTTGAATTCCTTCTGACCTACTCGACAGGGGTGACGTCTTGAATACTACAGTGTAACATTCTCATCATGAGGATAGGAGTGACGACTGATACGCTCCCTATCTACAGCACCGTCATCGCCACTCTGCAGAATAGGTGGGCAATAGAGTTTTAAATATGATGCGTTTTGCTTAAAGAGTCTCTAGTGTCGTCTCCTACTCGACCCTGCAATTGACGTTGCTGCTCATTGTCGGAATCATCACTCAAGCTCTTGGTATCTAGTGAGCTTCCAAGTGCTATGAATTGCTCTCTATGTGCTAACTGCTGATTCAGTGGTTTTTGGTTGGTCCAAAAAGCATACAAAATCTCTACCAAAGCAGTATGCTCCTTAACATGGCAGTGGCATGATCACCTGATATGAACACACCCCTAGATGCTGAGCTTCAACGTGTTCTGGATACTGGTCAGTGCTTGTCCGTACTCAACCTGTCATTTGATGACCACAGCAATGCTTAGGTGCTAACAGTGTGGGGTTTAATTGGCATCCATAGTGACAAGTTTGGTTTCAAGAACAGTTGGGAAATCTGGTGTGCATCTCCCACCTTAAATTTGCTTTCCCTGATTGGCACGACATATTGTAGGTTATACCAAGCTTTCTACGGTCTTATGGTCTGTCCATGGTATGCCTATACTCAAACGATGATTAGCGAGGTGTCTCCGATCCCACAAATGTATGTCGCATTTTTTGCATGATTGTAAACGACAATCTCGCTGCAACAGGTTCCTATTCTTCGCGCTTTTCTCTGTTGTAAGTCCCCCAATTGAGCCACACCCACATCCACGATCCAAATTATCCATCACCCCCACAGGTTGGCAAGACCTCAGCATTTATCGGACCATTAGTTTCGTCGGCAATCATTACAGCTTCTGGTGGCAACAATAACATGCCTTTCGCATTCTTGTTCACACTGTATGTCTTGCTTATAAGTGGTGTTCATATCAGCTGATTCTTAAACTTGTAGCGGGACCGTGAGCACAGTGTTTCTCTATCTTGTCAATGTCGAAAAAAGTCGCTTGGAATGTGAACAATTCATCGCAGCGGAAGCGAACCGCAGAGTATTCGAGTAAGATTATACCGCGAGGACGGCAGTAGATGGGCTTTCGAAGCATGATTCACGGCCTCTGGTGGACATAACACACTGCATGGGTTCGGTATACACATGCTAGTAGCACCGCCTTGGTTTCAATTAGTGACCAACAGACACAGGCCCTCTAAACTACAGCTAAGATGAGTATATGGAATCAAGGCGGATGTGCCGCCATCCGCTACTTCTTCCGCGTCGGAATTGCGGAGATGGTGTGGGTCGCAGCATCGACATATGTATGCCTTGTGAAGTCGCCCGAATTTCATCGCATTGGTGGAGGAGATAACGTGCGATGTGGCGCAATGAAAGCGCCTGCGAGTTTCGGCAATATATTGAACCGTCGGGACCGGCGTGCGACCCTTGGAAGCTGTGACGGCGCTATTCCAACCGAAGCGTGTCGTCATGGCGCCATCCTATGCCAATGATTACCTTGGTGAGTACTTATGGGGTTGAGAGATGATGTTCCGGGGACGTGCTTGTCGAGATCACAGTGCAACGTTCCTGCCAACGTCGAAGGAATGGGTGTTTCATGATATCGGTGCAGAGATTGGTTATTGGCTCCCAACTACTCAAACACTATTAATGAGACATCCGCGTACGTAGTAAATGGACAAAGTGGGAAGGAGATGGATAACCATCACAATCGATCCAACTACACATCCAACCATCTCCACCACAGCAGAAGACAGTAATTTCAGTGTGAAGCTGTAGCGCCTTAGACCGTCCCAAGATCCGGGGTTTTGCCACGGTCACTTGTTTAAATTGTTTTGACAAAACGTGGTTAGTTCACATTAGAGACGGACATAAATTGGGGCAGCCGACATCTTGCTCTCTTCCAGCTGCCATCCCGCCCGAGTCATCCTTTTCGTCTCCCATGGCACCTGTTCTCAACCACCCCACCAGTGTCACCTTCGTAGATGACGGGGAACACAAATCCGTCCACGTCGATGCTTCCATCTACTACGGTGGTGGAGAGTCATTCTCTCGTTCAAGAACTTACAGTCATGTACGTCCATCCAGAGCGTGCCGCTACTTCAGCCCTGTCTGATCCATGCCACCTGCAGTCGCACATCCATGGGTACAACCCCAAACGTGCCCCCGCTTTCCAGGAGGACAACATCACCCGGACACGCAGAATGTCTCATGACGAGAAAAGCGTAACCAGTCCACGCCGTTTCCTCATTGATGTCGAGGAGACTATCCGAGTTGTTCTCGAACAGGAAGACACCGACGGCGACTTTCAGATCAGCATAACAGATGCAGGTCCAAAGTTGATGGCCCTCGGCACAGCGACCAGTAATGGTTTCAAGACATTTGACATCCGTGTATGTCGTGTACATGTCGCCATCACGTGTCATGCTAACACCCGTCTCATTCTTCAAGGGCACCTATATGCTGTCTAACCTGTTGCAAGAGCTCGCCCTCGCACGCGACCACGGCCGAAAGCGTATTGTCCTCGATGAGGCAAGGCTGACGGAAAACCCCGTAGATCGTCTATCACGTATGATCCGGAACTCGTTCTGGCACTCCCTGACCCGCCGTATTGATGGTGATGGTCTGGAAATTATCACCGCAGACCCCAAGAACCGGACAGGTCGTGTACAGCCACGTATTTATGTTCCTCATGGCGAACCAGCCATGGCTGAGTACTACAGGAAAGTGGCACGCGACAAGCCCCACATGAATCTCGATGTTCAGGTCCTTCCGCCAAAGAATGATGACCCGTACTTTGTCAAGAGTTTGAACTCAAAGCCTGGTCTTTTGGCTTTGGCCATGGATGAGGTTGATGACGGCAAGGGCGGTCGTACTTTGAAGGGTTTTCCTTTCATCGTCCCAGGGGCTCGTTTCAATGAGGTATGTACTCTCAATTTAGACTGAGGACTTCCTTATCATGAATGACATTCACAGCTCTACAACTGGGACTCCTACTTTATTTCACTTGGCCTCCTTGTAGACGGCCAAGTGCAAATGGCAAAGAACATGGTCGAGCATTTCATCTTCGAGATCAAGCATTATGGCAAGATCTTGAATGGATCTCGCAGCTACTATCTGTGCCGTACTCAGCCACCGTTCTTGACAGATATGGCGCTCCAGATCTATAACCAGTTAGATCGCTCCGATATCGAGGCTAACCGTCAGTGGCTGAAGCGCGCTATCCAAGCTGCAATCAAGGAGTACCATACCATTTGGGTCGCTGAACCCCGCATGGATCCCAAGACGGGGCTGTCCCGTTATCGCCCAGACGGTGTGGGAATCCCCCCAGAGACAGAGGCAACTCACTTTACCCACGTCCTGGAGCCCTACGCTGCCAAGCATGGTCTCTCTGTCCACGAGTTCAGTGAGAAGTACAACAACGGCATCCTCAAAGAGCCTGGACTCGATGAGTACTTCCTGCATGACCGTGCAGTCCGCGAGTCTGGTCACGATACGACCTACCGTTTTGAGAAGCGCTGTGCGAATCTAGGGACGATTGACCTGCAGGCGCTCTTGTACAAGTACGAAGTCGACATCGGGACTGCCATCAGAGAGGTCTTCGATGATGAGCTGATGATGGAAGAAGACTTCCCATTGATGCCGTTCCCTCCAACCCCTGAGTCATATGCGAATCCTCAGAAAAAGCGCTCGACCTCGCGACCACAGACCAGCGATGAGTGGTTCGAACGGGCTGAGTGGAGGAGGGAAGTCATTGACAAGTACCTGTGGAACGAGAGCAAGAGCCTCTACTTTGATTATGACACTGTTCAGGAGAAGCAGAGTCTGTATGAGAGTGTCACCGCTTATTGGGCCCTGTGGGCAGGCTGTGCGAGTGAGGAGCAGTGCTGGAAACTCGTGTACGTGCCAATACTGTCCTTATCTCATTGCTGTGGATCTGATGATATCTTTCAGATCTCAATCATTGAAGAAGTTCGAGGTCCTCGGTGGTCTCGTGTCGGGTACCGAGGAATCTCGGGGTAAGATCTCCTTGGATCGCCCGAATCGTCAATGGGATTATCCGTGCGTACGCTGCGTTGGTTAGTTTGGTATGACGCTTATGCAATACACATTCCTAGTTATGCTTGGTCAGTTGTTCAAAGGCATAGCCCATCTGCTTATACTAATAACTTCATATAGGCCGCCTCATCAAATCATGGCATGGGTGGGACTTGAGAGGTACGGGTATCTGGAAGAGGCTCAGAGATTGGCCTACAGATTCCTTTACATGTATGTCCTGTGCTGTGTGGCTTGTTTTTCTGGATGAGTTCACTGATTACCACACAGGATGACAACGGCTTTCGTTGATTTCAATGGGGTAGTTCCTGAGAAGGTGACTATTGCGCTTGTTATCCATGAAATTCCTTCTTGACCTTCAGCGCAATACAGTTTGATGCCGTTAAACTGTCACACTTGGTGGATGCTGAATACGGCAACCAGGGAATCGACTTTAAGCTGGTTCCCCGTGAGGGATTTGGCTGGATGAATGGTGAGTGTTCAGCTTCTGTCCATCGACCGTGCTGACTTCAACTGGATAGCTGCTTACCAAGTTGGTCTGTCCTTCTTGACAATGGGCATGCGTCGTGCTGTCGCAGCATGTACGAGTCCTGAGGTGTTCTTCGGCAGAGCCGCCAGTGCCGACACTGCCGCTACTCAAGCTACGATTGCTGCTGCTGATCCTCTGGACCTTGCCATGGAGGCTCTCAGCCTTACTTCATAGACCTCCAATTTTTTGATGCTCTCTTTAGGTTTGTTGATATATCCTAATGCCGTGGAACACAATGTTTGTCAGGAAATTATGGACTCGGTTGTCGTACGCTTCATCGCTAAAGCTAGAACGCGATTTATAGATTCCTTTTTACACTTTTCAATCTTACATCCGCTGACTCACACCATCACAATTCTTCTTGTAATCTTACTAGCATCTCCTGGACTCTATTAATACAAGTAGCTACTTTGATCTAAAGCAACCAGTCCATTTGCAGTCTGCTGAGGAGCTCCTGCTGACTCAGCAAATGACCGTTCAGTTTGTTCCGGGGTGTCTGCTATGTGAGGGCCCTCGATGTTACCGACCGCACTGACGGCTCTACTCATTCTTCTCCTTAACTTCTTCGGTAGCCAAGAGCTTGAAGATCGTAGCCCTCAGCCGACCACCCCACGACTTCGCTTCGACCTTCGGCACGCACACGCCGTCTCACCTTCAGGACATGTGGTGTTCTCCGACGTGCTCAGATGGCCTGCCAGCAACCTGGGTTTGCCCAGAACAACACACGAACTTAGAACGACATACATTTCGTCGTTCCGCCCCCCGTCGTTCGACGAATACGCTGAAGCCAGAATACGCTCCATACGCCACGCGCAGAGCACCGATTTACTTTGGTCTCACGAGCGGATCCTCGCGCCGGACGTCGAGAGTCGAGAAACGCTCCTCGGGCTTGCCAAGATGACGAATAATGCGTATGTGACTCCGAATGATAGTGCGTGGTATGCGTTGGATGGACAGTGGGTCCATGTACGTCTCCATGCATGTGTACCTCTGGGCATATCAGAGGCTGTTCAGGATGAATCAAATTTGACTGAATTGGTCTTGTTCCCTGCAGCACCACCCATTTGGTTGGGAACCTGACGCGGATGGGTTCCGAGGTTACGTTTTCGCTACCCCGGATAATTCTACAATCGTGCTCTCTATCAAGGGTACTTCTGCATCAGGTGTATTCAGTGGCGGCGGCCCCACGGTGAAGAAAGACAAACTCAATGATAATTTATTGTTCAGCTGCTGTTGTGCACGTATCGACTGGACGTGGACAACCGTATGTGGGTGCTATCGTGGTGGATGGCGGTGTGACCAGGATTGTTTGGAGCGTGCTCTGATAGACGAGGACTTGTTTTATCCTATTGGAACGGTACGTGTGCGGTGTTATGAATGCAGTGAGGACTAATTTTAGTCCTGAGTAGAATCTGTACAATAATTTATCTTACATGTATCCGACGTCGAATATATGGATTATAGGGCACTCTTTAGGTATTTGTCGTATTGGAAGTATGTATTCTGTTTGACTCAACATATACCATAGGTGGCGCTTTGGCGTCGTTGCTTGGTATAACTTTTGGTGTCCCTGCCATTGCTTTCGAGTCGCCCGGAGATAGGTTGGCGGCGAAACGATTGCATCTCCCGTCGCCTGTACGCCTTTTGACGACGTTCCCTTGCTTTGTATCTGAATTTTCACTGCAGCCGTCTACACAGCATGTGACTCATATCTATCATACCGCTGATCCTATAGCCATGGGCACATGCACTGGTATACTTTCTAGCTGTTCCTTGGCGGGATATGCCATGGAGACGAAGTACGCCCATGCCATAATATTCCGTCCCGTCTGTCCTAGTAACTGCTCTTCGCAGGTGCCATCTCGGCAAATCTATTGTGTACGACACTGTATCTAATCTATCTTGGTCAGTCGATGTACGGACGCACGGGATTGTCAACGTGATCGACAGCATATTGGGCAAACCATGGCCACCCTGTGAAGAAGTCGGTCGAGAGGTTCCAGAGCTACACCCAGAGGTGGATTGTGTTGTATGTCTTATTTATCGTATTTGGGTTTGTGATTGTGGTTTGATGTGCCGTGTTTCCAGGAGTGCTATAGTTGGGAATTTGGTGACTTCCCAGCTCCATAATGTGCCCGCAGCGAGGTCTCGAAGTTTGCTGTGTTACTATGTGTGGGGCCAGATGCCACTGGCCCGTTGTCTTGGTACAACTGCGCGTGTGACTCGAGTAAATCTAGAATGGTAGGACGGAATAGGCCTTTGCATGTGTGAATTACCTGCGCAACATGTGGCATGTCTCCCTTGTGTTACCTGCAGAATGTAGATCCTAATACGTAGCCAAGAAGACTCAAATTACTTCCGCACGAAAGACGCGACTTGTCACGCAACGAAGACACGCATCACGTGCGCGTGACAACGTGTTCTCCACGAGATATGATCATTCCAATCACCATTCCCCGGCCAAACCAGTTCTCCCCAAAGCTACCATCGCAGCTTGCCCAACTTGGGAACAATGAGTTCTTCCTGATAGAACTCCAAGGAACCCTTGATGTCGAGGGAACGGAGACCACACCAAAGGATGGTCAGTTGATCGGAAACCTAAACACGACTGACATGGTACGTCGTAAACGTGTCGATGTGCACGGTCTCGCTGATGCAATGCACTTGCAGAACAAGCCCACTCTGACGATCGGACACCACCTCCTCGAAGGGAAGGTAGTCAATCTACCGAAACCTTTGGGCGTCTTACACAAACAGGGCCGCTCATCCTCTTCTGGAAACGAAACCACGGGCTCCAGCACCCAAGAAACGGAAGCCAGTACAACGTGGGGCGTGGTAGCAGTAGTAAAGAAGAAGTTGATGTTCTCAAAGAGACCCATGCCCATCGCCGCAAAACCGGCTAGTGCAGCACGCAAGGCGTAGACGAAGTGCGGCCCCAAGGAGCCGTTCTGTGAAGCACATCCTTTGGAGTCATTGGGTGATAATGCAAACCCTGAGCCCACAGCCTCTTGTGGCACTTAAATCCGCGAGACTCCCACATCTCGGCGCGTTCCATCGATCATATATATACCTGTGGTCAGGGAAACTTCGGCGTCGCACCGATGATCTGAGGAATGGACGACCTCGTGTGCAATCTTAAACATTCAACCATATCCACGTCCAAAGTACTCTCTGATAGACGCTCGCTGTCGTGTCGTATTTAATACGTAATTTTGAATTCCGCGTCCACGAAAAAAAAACGCGGAGGCAGGCAGCCATCCGCGACACTTGTGAAAGCAACGTTGCCTCAACGTTGGAGCATTCACCCTGCCATGCTGCATGTCGCGTTTGGCGATAAAAAGCAGCACGAGTTCGCCTGTAATCAAATTCCTCACCCTCAACCCGTCATCTCACCATTCGCACTAGCCTTTCTTGCCAACTCCCATCGCCATCATCTCTACCATGGATACAGAGATTGGAACACTGAGAGAAACGGGCATACCACTGTACGTAGACAAGCTCGAGCGATATGGTGAGGTGAGAGAACTACCACCGGTATGTATCCGTCACTTCGGTGTCCGTGAATGTTTAACCCGTGCGCGTGCCACCATCTAGTCATCGATATTGCGCTTGCTTGGAACGAACGGCTCCCCACCTGACATTCAGCGGAACGAAGTGCGCTCCCTGCTCGCTGAACCCAAGGCAGAGCTGGAAGCAGTAGAGAATGACATAACCAGCTTGCAGGCTCGTCTTGCAGACTACCAGCGGAGAAAACGAGAACTCATTTCTTACGTAGAGGACCTCGATGCACTCCTCTCGCCTATAAGGCGGATGCCACCAGAGATCATGTCCAGAATATTTGAGTTCTGCGGGGACATTGGTGCTCGTGGCCCCCATGCCGAGCCCAGCAAGCGAGCACCATTGCTATTGGGAAGCGTGTGCCGCAGCTGGCGCACTCTGTCCCTTGCAATACCCCGTCTGTGGACCACTCTCTACCTCAAATTGCCCACTACCGGTGCATTTGTGAAGCAAGAAAAGATCTTGCAGGCGTGGCTGGAACGCTCGCGACCGTTCCCGATATCCCTCTGGCTGTGGAATGACTTTTTGACGGACGACATTCCCGTGTCGTTCCTTCGGAAACTCACGGATACAATTGCAGAGAATTCTGATAGATGGAAAGCCATCTTTATCCATTTCCCTGCTTACGATCCCGATTGGGAGTATTTTGATGCTCTCGTGCGCTGTCACTTCCCAAACCTAGAGGAGCTCGAAATATCTCCCCAGTTCACCCCTTGGGGACCTTTCAAATCGGAACTATTACCCAAACTACGTGAACTGCAGGTTCCCGCTGGCGCCATGCCCGACAGCCATAGAACGCTGCCATGGTCACAGCTCACCCATTTGACTCTGCGTGGTGGCTATCGCACCACCGACGTCTCGGACCTTCTCCAGGTCCTTTCGTGTGCGCCTCTTCTGAGCTGTCTCCACGTCGAGATATCCCAGTACCGAACGGAAGCAAAATGGGATGAGCAATTCGACCGCATCACGATGCCCTGTCTCAACACGCTCGTCCTCGTCACGATCACGAGCCACGAAGACTGCATCAACCACTTTATGGATGCGCTCATACTCCCACACTTACGTGACTTCCAGATGCTCACCCGCGTCTGGGACTGCAGCCGCATGGCAACCACGTGGTGCCACGACTCCTTCCTGTCCCTACTCGCTCGCTCCAAGTGCAGCATTAACCACTTTACTCTCCACGCCAGCAACATTACAGGTGAGCAGCTGCGCGAAATCATTGAGCGGTGCCCGTCGCTTGTACTGCTCAAGCTCCATGGGGCGAAAACTCACCTGGTCTTGGGCGAGATCATCAAGGACATGATATATGACCCCACCTGCGCCTCCTTGCCATCACCACAGTCCCCGCCGTCCTCACCATCTCTACCATCCACGCCACTCAGCTGTTGTATTCCCCAACAAGAGGCGGATCTCCCGCTTGCACCGTGGCTCAAGGCTCTTTCGCTCAGCTGCGAGTCCATCGACGCGCTCACGCACAAGATCGACGACTCGGGGCTCACGTTTGAAGAAGCCTTTTCACGCATGGTCAAGTCTCGCACGGTCCTCCGTTCGCGCGACAGCAAGGTCCTTCAGCTCAAGTGGATCCACTGGACAATATGGTGGGAGTGGTACAGGGGCTATTGCGCCTCACCTGTCCGGGCGCATCCCGATCCAGTGCTGGAGAAGCGGCTGAGCGAGCTATGTGCGGAGGAGGTGGATGTGGGTGTTTCGGCGGCGACGTATAATAAGTATAAGCGGGTATCTTGAGACCGGGTGACCGGATGCGCAGATTGTGATTTAGATCAGACGCTTGGTATATAATGGGACACAGGATTTTCTGAAGGGACTATACCATTTGTGTGGTGTGAAAAAAGCTCCTGATCCATCCTTGCCCGAAATAGCAAAGAAATAAATTGACAGCATCCAGCCAGTCATTCATGGAATTTCGATGCAGTACGACCACAAATATTAGAGTACATTGGCAGAAAGAGACTGGGACCCTGTACATCGCTGTACACCAAGTAGTGTATAAATATCCACGAAACAAAGACTTGCCCCCAAAAACAGAACAAAAGAGAAAAGAAAGCACGAGCGAAATAAGAATACAGCAAACAGTGCGTGGAAATTTGCAAACCAGAATGATGCACCCCTGAGCAAGGGGTAAATAGTAGCGATCATGAGCCAATATTAGCCAACTGTGCGCAATTCCGCTCCTCAAATTGCAGGGAGTGAACTTGGCGGCGATATCATCGGTAAAATACTTGTGGTAACGAGAGCGGCGTGTGCTGTTCGTCGGTGGAAATAGGGTGTGACTTTGCTTGCTCGAGATAAACATGTGAGTGAGGGTCACTGTGATGGATGGGTAATCCAAGATGAATAATGGTGAGGAAGCAGGTGCCTCTAGAAACCGTCGAAATGCCCTTTGAGCATCCTCTCGCCCATGGGAGACGGTGGACGACGGGGTCTCCCAGTCTCAGTGACGGTTGCCGACCGCTTGGGTTTCCTCCCCACCATTGATAAGGTGGGGAAAACAGGAGAGGTGACGGCGGTGTTTGGCGGAGGTACTGGACGGGGGGGACTTGGGCAACGACCGTTAGGAACAGGGGGAGGCTAGGAAGCTGTTCAGTCGTGGGTGCATACTTGAGGGAAGATAAATATACCTTGGTAAGAGCACTACCAAGCGACAGACGCCTCAAAAGGTTTACGCCTCGTTCGTGTTGCCCGTCAGTGACAGGAGGCTGCTGAGCGAATCGCCCGCTAACGCTGGAACGGCGAGCATGAGCTGTTGCTGGAAGTTCCTCCATGGCTTCTTCTGTCGATACGCCTAGTCTATCGAATCAGCGGGTAAAAGCGATGGAGAAGTAACTTACCTTCAAAGACTGGAAGCGGCCCGAAGCCACGGAACGGGAAGGTTGCCGATGATTTCGCGGGTGACTGCGATAAGAACTGCAAAATGGGGGAACTTGAAGGAGAAAGCGAGGGTATGCGAGGGGGGGTTATATTTTGTGGAGGCGTGGTGGGGGAACGAGACGAGTCTGAGGACGTCGAGAAAGAGCGGTGGCGGAGATGCTGTGTAGAAATCGGGATTGGCTTGGAGTGCTTTACGCTGTCATCCTTGGTATGGTCGCTGGAGGTGTTCATGGTGGAGGTATGAGAGAGAGAGCGAACTGGGATTTCTGACATCAGACTCTCCCAACTTTATAACCCCGCCCCTGGCAATCCCCGGCACAAGGCTCCAGAACACGTGGCTCACATAATTTCAAATCTAATTTCCTTTTTCGCAAATTACTCAGCCATCCCTCCATCTCCAAGCTTCCAGTTGTGACCAGTTGACCAGCGTGGACGAGTGTGCAAGATACAATGAGACACGGGGACAGGAATGTTAGACAATCGTTGGTACAGGGTCGTTCCTGAACTGTCATCACAACTCCATTTGTTTAAACTCCACGGTTCGGGGAATGAATACGGCTTTCATTACCCCGCATTTTCGCAACCTCTATTTTAACCATTGTGGCCGAAGGACATGTGATTCGACATAGGTGCGACATCAGAAACCTCTCTCCTTCACACTGTTTTTACTCGGCCTCCGTGGTCAAAATCATAGAAAATGAAAGGAATCAAGCGCGGTGTTATCTGCTCATCTGTGGGTACTTACCATACCTCTGGTCGGTAAACCTGCCGGATTGGATTGCAGCCGAACATCTTTCATCTCAGCTGCGCGATTTGAAGCTAGCCGCTACTGTCAGGGTATGACTTTCTTCGGAATCTGACTCATTCTTCGGCACGTACTCGGTATCCGGCGTGGCATACGACCAGCGTTCTCAACGTGAAACTTACCATCGCATGAGCGTTCATGACAAATGAAGTTGAGACAAATGCTGACAAGCCACGCAAAGGTATATCCATATGTTCCTTGTGAGAAGATGTTAATACTTACTACTTAGAAAACATAATTCCTTGGCTGCGCATTGGGTTCTTTTGTTCTGTCTTTGCTTGCTTATCAAGTCATTAAATTCTGTTCAGCCCCACTGTTAATGGCATCGCTGACTCAGCGGTGTACATCACCACGTCCAAGGGTACTCTCAACCAGGTTCGTCATTCGCATCAGGTGTACATCGTGACCTAGCAAGGTTTGCTGGTCATCAATTTCCATTTTGATCACAGCTGTTGGCGTTGCACATTGACCATCCCAAATCCATACAAAGCATTGCTTGCCAAGTATGGATATGTACGACTCATTGATCATCACGTAATGGAATTCTTCATCATCCCGATCGCATACTCTTGTGTCCTGTCCGTTCTTTCACTTTCATCATATATATCCATAATGTACATTGCTTACCACCCCTAGGTGTCTGCGACGATCGTCATCACTACGTCGGATAGGTCATCTGTGCCGCATCCGGTTTGTCCATGTAGATGTGCCACAAGATCAGCTGCTTTTATACCTGGGTAAGCCGCTGGAAGGTACATCGTTGGCCGAACACTTTTGATAGCGTATACAGCCCTGTTCTGTGGCGTTTCCTTTCTCGTTATCTCCCCATCCTTTGAGGAAGACAATATTATGAATGTATGATAAGAGTAGACCGTATCACGAATGGCATGGTACAATTCTCTTATCTTATCGTGCATTAGTATGACACGTTGTCTCTGTTGTGATTCTGAAGGGGGAAATAACGCGGGCTATGAATATTCATTCGTCTTTCCTAAACGGAGCAGCATGCGTATACGCTTATGCGTGACATTACGAATTATTCGATGCTTCCAAGGGTTCTCGAGTTCGCAGACCCTATGGGAATGTAGCAAGAACTACTCTTTCCAAGCCATCGGATGTCAATTCGCCAAATGAGCCAGGGTTTGGGCTTCTATGAGGCACCAAGGGTGGACATTTTAAAACCTTACAGATCTGTTATTATGCGCAGTCTAGGCAGCGGACAGCCGTGTGCCTCTCCGAAAGCCACGAGCAACTGCATCATTATTTCGATTTCCTTTGTCCTTGTATCCGTATTTCAAGCTTGATCACCTCTCTCGTTACTCATCCCACTCGTTCTTGTGTATCACGAGTGGACTGCTCCACGCAATTTCGAGAGTTGTGCGAAGAACATGACTGATCGCTGATTCACGCATCACTGCGTTTGCAATACGGATTTAGATTTCATTGAACCCTGCTTGGCGATTACTTGATTGTAGATCTGCGACGACATTACAACGGAAGACAGGATTCATTCCACCCGCATCGGCGGTGTTCCAGCCTTCCGCCCCGATACCAGTCGGCACATCCACAATTCCCTACGAAACCGTCGCAAAAAAATACTTCAGAGCAAAACTGAGGTACAAGAGATGATGCTAACGAACCCTGGTTCGCGTCTATTCCCGATGATTTTATGTACATATCCGCTTGATCTTCTTGTCAAGCTCCAATCGGCTCCAATAGATTCCGTGCTTGATACGACGATCCACCCTTCCTCCCATCGAGTGGGTCAGTGATGCGCACTGCGTGGAACATTGGGGCCTGACGCGTGGATGGGGTGTGGCGAGAAGTGAGTGGTAGGTGTTCAACATTTCCAAATGTATCAATGAAACTCGAAATGCCATCTGCGCTGGCAGAACCCTTGCTTGGACATATTCACCCACACGTCGGATTAATGATCAACAACGTTCGCATAGCACTTTGTACATGTCCACTGTTTAGATACACATACCACTGTAGTAGTACACAAGGGATGCCGACGCCAACTCATCCAGCAGCTCCGTCAGCGTGAGATATATCCGTCCCAAAATTTGAATGCACGGTATTTTGGACCAGAACGTGAGAAGCAAGGAAATGTGCTCAGAGGCTAGGACGAAGCCACACTCCCAATCCCACGGATCTATATAAGGTAATTTTTCTGTCCCAGAACTCTTGCCAAGCAAGGGAATACACCAAAAAGGGGGTTTGGGGTGCAGATAATAATAGCTGATGTACAGTGGAACGCTACTGACGCTGCTATTAGATCTTAGGTAGTGTGGTCCGGTGACCGTATCTCATGTCATAACGGAAGATGTTAAAACACCGAGGTCGTGATGTTTTCTGGATCCTGCTTGGAATTACCATTACTGACCCGAAATTGTCCATAGCATTCATCCCAAATCGCAACACATCTACCTTTGTATCATGACTTACTAGTTTTGTGATAGTTTCGACGTTATAGGTATCAGCCTGATCTTCTCCCATCCATCCCCGTTTTTTCTTCTCTTATCTGCATGATGTTGCCCTCCAGCCTCAGATGGATGTGGCTGGCGACCCTTACCCTTGGACTACTTTCCATACGTCCGTTGTGGGTCTTTGCGCAGCAGTCTTCCGTTATCTGCTCATCTGAGTACAGCTGGGTCAGTTTGCCTTTGTTTCCACCATTCCTGAGTCTCTCGGCTGTGCTAACTAACTAGCAAGGCACAGAACCCATGTCTTATCGCAGCCTATTTACAAGGAGCGTGCATCGGTGGTTGTACGTAACCAACTCTCGTACTATAAATCTAGTTCCGATTATCTTTTCTCAGCATACACTGTTCCACTGCTTGAGCCCAATACCTCCTATGTTGGTCCATATGTCGACGAAACAAATCCTTGTGAGTGCAACAGTGTCACCTACAATCTTATGGCAGCATGTTCCACATGTCAGAACCAAACCTACATTGCGTGAGTTTGTCAGGCGACGCTGACATGTTTCTTGTCTCATTATCGATATCAGCTGGAGCTCGTGGTCTAACAACTGCTCTACAATTTACCCCGGAGTGTGCGGTTTACACTGATCGTGTACATTGCATTCCAAAGACTGACTCCTCTATCAGATATCCAGAAAACATCCCAAGTGGAACGGCCGTGCCGAACTGGGCTTATCAGGTTGTTACAGTATGTCTCTATCTGTTCTTTCGTCTTCCTGGTGTTCAACCGCAATATTAGACATCGGACCTTTTCAATGTAACCCTCGCCCAACTTACCGGAGGTGGGTTCGCTGTGATTCACTAACCAGCGTCTGAGTGTGTATCTCTTAGATGCACCCGAGTCAAGTGCTACAAAAGCCACCGCTATCGTGGCTACATCTACTATGCCCATCAGTTCTATCACAGGTGATACACAATCTCCAAATTCTTCACCTTCTTCATCTTCAAAATCAAATATTGGAGATATTGTGGGAGGGGCTGTCGGAGGGGTATGTCTTGCAGCTATAGCTGCCTTTATTACATGGTTCTGTATACGCCGCCGTCAGACAAAGCCACTCAGTGCAAGGTATGATGGGACCAATAGTATGTATACCGCCATGAGCGCATTCACTCCTCCTGTTACTCAACCAAAGTTCTATGTAAGTTTGTACGTTATGATCACGAAGGTACTTTAACACTGCCTGCTAGGACCCGTCCGACCCCAGCACATTCCCCACTTCGGCTCCCTCGCCAACCATTCATACGAGCCCTTATAATGACCATCAAAACAACACGATTCATTCCGGCGTCAACGTCGTGCAAAGTGGACGTCCTGGTGCATATAGTGGTGTCCCTATACTTTAGCTATGGAATCCTTCACAGCCACGTTTTATATTCGCTTTTGCCGTCGTAGGCTTGCTTTTCCTGATATTAACACTTCACAGCTACTCAATGGTGGCCTCTTGGATTTCCAAGGGATCTCGTAAACTATCCCGGATTCTCGTATCGGATATGTAGTGATTCACATCACACCCTGCACATATACCTTCCACTTGAAGCACGTGTCGCTATCCGCTTTTTCCTATGATGTCTACACTAAACATCGGTGTGAGATGGGCTATATGGACATGTATTACTAGTCTCCTTTCTGTAGTTAGATGGTCTGTAAACGGGTTGTCCATGTCAAGGTTTGCAATGAACAGGAAGCGCATGAAATCTGTCCGTCAATGCTGAAAATTATTATACCTCAGGTGACCTAAGAGACTAAACTTTGATCACCAAAAACTACAGCGATGGCATTGAACTTGAGGGTCCTTATTCGTGCTGAGTGCACATACGTGTCAAGTTCGAGGAATCAAGCGCTCGATGTATAGAAGAGGACATCGATGCCGAGAAGACAACTAGACGTCCGCCAGGCTGAAATACCTCGGTGAACCGATCATGATAGTATGAAGTGCTAGTGAGGGTAACCCTACCGTGTTGCAGCATAAAGACCTAGACATCGATGAGGAATTACCCAACGATGGATGATGGAAAGAATTTTATTATTTGAACAGATACTGCATGCAACCAAGCACACAGATTGATTTGATGTAGTTTTATCAGAAAAAGAGTAGTGTGAACCTGAGAAGTTTATATGCCTACCTTCACGACATCAAGAATTCGGTCTTCTCCACAGATCACGAGGAACTGTTCTTTGACTTCAATGGATGGCCAAAGTGGTTTTCCGTACCTTGTGCTTATCCGATCAGTCCTTCGAGTCTCCTTCCCTTCTCCCTCTTAACTACTTGGATCATCCAACTCTGGGAAAGGTAAGGCCAATTTCTTCAGTAGGGTATTGAACCTGTAGCTTTGTAATCCCCCACGCCTTGTTCTGTATCTCGAGCAATTACCATGGGCTTGCTGGTCCTTTCTAGAGAAATGATTGTCCTCTGCGAAGAGCATGACACTCGATCCATTTGCGGAAATTGTCTAGAAGGTATCATCTACCTGCTTGTCAGAACGCACTATGTGTTTCGAGTAAGTATTTATCGCCTACCTCTAGTCATTCGATCAGTGAAGTAAAAGTTGACGGGTAGCATTCCAACATCGGAAGAAATTGCTGAAGCAAGAGCCGCTTTGGATTACCTAGAGAAGCAGGAATAAGATCTCCCCCACAGGCTTTGCAGTGTTCGTGCCGCTACTCATGCGCAAAGGAAAAGGATCAGTCAACTCGTCTCGAGCCCTGGCGCCCATCTCCGATCAACACCTTCCCGCTTGAGATGCGTGTCCGGATATTTGATGTCGCCATTCATGATGGTACTCCAGGATACCGTGCACATTTCAATTTGAAGAGGGAACTGACCAATGTTTCACGTCACTGGAGAGACACGATCTTCAATTATGAATTTCTGTGATCACATCGACCTGTAAGTACGCAAATAGATTTTATGACCATCGTCAGATATGTCGACCCTAGTGTTTGTGATTGTAGGATGGGAGTCAAGGCAGGGATAATCCCATTGTTGCGCTGACCAACGGTCGACCTAGCCGACACCCTGTGCAGAGGAAAGAGCGAGTTTTGCGAATGGATCTCCCGATACGATCACGATGCTTTGTTTCCGGGTCGGTGCGGATTTTCAAGGTCGATCGATAGATGAGTGCCCTCGATCACGATTTCCTAGGCCTACTTTTAAGGACATGACACGATGACATCGAGAAACGCTTAGTTTATAGCTTCCAGTTGCGGACGCCACGAAAGATATGGTGGATCACCAGCACTCTTGAGTATACTCGACTTAGTTTAGATTTGGGAGAGGTATGACACGCGGACCCTGTGTTGAAAAAAGTAATCTGGTAAATGTGTCCTGGATGCTTTTTTGCGGAGGACTTCGTACTATGAGCAATCATCGCTGTGATGTTTTCTGCTCGCGATCCAAGAAGTCCAAGGACTCCTCTGGACAAGTCAAGTTCATAGTAGAGTCTGTCTTTCCGTTCGGGTTGGCTGAGTGACTGTGTGGCAGTATCTCGACCTTTATACGTTGATTGCTTTTGGAATTTGTGGGTTCAGCTGTCCAGAACCATGGAATGGGGCATCAGGGGATTATACAGTCCGTTTCCACGTTGTTCGACCTTGCCTAGGTCGGCCTAGGTGTTATGAGAGCTGAAACATTGACCCTCCGTTCTTGAACATTCAAATCAGGAAAGCCGTAAGTCATCCAGATCGCTTACGACCACTCGGTGCTGTTAGCTACCTACCACCAGCTCACTGATAAGTTGATCCAATGACCGGAAAAAGGTACTGGTCTAAATATACATAAGACTGAAAGCAATCAGTGGTATACTTATTTGTAGCAGTATCACCTGTCCATGTGGTTGCAATTTCTTAAGTTCCGATGTACTCGGGTCCCAAATTCCGAACTGGGGTACGCCGTTCCCTCGAGAGGTCTTTGAAAAAAAACTTTTGAGTTGGCATGCCTCGCTTTATGAGAAATGTGGTGTTACGTACGTGGGCAGCATGGGTCATTCTAGACGATCCCATGGCATCTAATATCGGGGAAAATCATGTCCGGATTATTGTGTCAATATACTGGTATGGTAATCATCTAGACGAGGGGAACATGGGAGGACAGAAACTGAAGCCCATCAGCGTTAATTCCACATGCGAGCTCCTCGCATGGGAAAGTCAATTCAAGGGCACGGAAATCGGGGTTTCATTACTAATTTTCACTTGAACGGAATGCTGGCCCAGGCCCGATCCTAGACAAGATGATCAGCTACAGCAGACTACAGCTACGCACATTGGGGTGGTTGACTGGTCAGTGTCCTTTCTGAATTGAACGTCAAAGGACAGTCCGTTATGGGGGTCAACGTGGTCGCTACTAGATGTGATGCGGTCGATTAGGTCGGCAATGGAATATCACAGGGCTGATCATAAATTACGGATGTAAGTTTCCCCGGTGAGCATAGCCGGGAAGCATAAAAATCGAGTCTCAACCGTGTGGAGGACTTACAAATTTCGTATCGATTATGGATGGTCATGGATAGTATGTTGCACGAGACAACTGTGCATGGAACCAGCCAGTTGGATGCGTGGTGAAGTGGTAGTATCCGGGGGGTTTTAAGGGGTTGGGTGGGAAATTTTGTAGTATCTGCCTGCTCACTGCCCTGGAAATTCTGTGAGAACACGCAAAGTTGAACCTGCGGCTAAAACATGGTTGTCTGCAGGGTAAATTGTAGGGATGATAGTGCGGAAATTTTCTCAAGGATTACTACCCTGTCTGTGAGACCATTGTTACCTCATGGTCCGGCAACCCTCGTCATAGGTTGTCTACAGCACCACCGAGGTCTGCCCCTTCGGTGGCCACATGGCAAGGAAGTCCAAGAAACGTACCCTCGGATTTACCTCGGATGCCCCGTTACACTGAGGGACATGATAGTGGCCACATCATTGAATCAATACACATGTACTGTCGGTGAGAGAAATGACGTGCTTTACTGGAAAAGGCTGCAATACATCGACTTGCAGGGTTTCACGATTAAAAGGTCCCTGGATAGTCGAGAATGGGAAGTAAGATAGCTCTCAGTCGCTGATGGTAAGTAACGGGGTGATCGTATGATTGTTCGGGTTCAGGCCGATGTCAAGCAAAGGTTTGGGATGGACATAGATAAATAGGTCAGCACAGGTGCTGCCGTATAGAAGGGGACCTCTGAATTTGCGACTATTGGACTCCCCACAGCGCCCACCATACTCTAGCTTGGAAATTTTACATGCTTTTTTTGAGGTTGTTGTGAAGGAAACCGACAGATGCCAAAGAGGAAGTGCCACTTCATATATTACGTAATGGAGAGTGATCCTTTGAGTCATCGATGTAGCCAGCAGCACATATTGAAACGTACAGGGTAGATTAGAATATTGCAATGGTATGTCCTCAGTAATTCAGAAAGAAACCGAGAATTACTATGAACCACCACAGACATCCCAACCTAAGCCATGCGAAGCCCCTAACAGAGTGAGCGCGGATCACGATGCCACACCAGTCGACGTGAATGCCCTCCCACCCGCTACCCTCGCATTCGCGCACAGCATGTTCGACGCCGCACGAGGGGGTAATGCCGAGCGCCTTCTCGCTGCCATCGATGCAGGGCTCCCTGTCAACCTGACTAACGACAAAGGTAAGGGCTACTACTACAATCCATCACATCAGCGTCATCGCAACCCGCACCTGTTACTGAGTAACGAGTGATAAACGCTAAGCACTTTTGTTGCATATACGAAAAAACAGGCAACACCCTTCTCATGCTCGCTGCCTATTTCAATCATCCTGTGCTCGTCTCGGGCCTGCTCGCCCGGCACGCAGACCCCAACAGGCTCAACGATCGTGGACAGTCTCCCCTCGCAGGTGCAGTGTTCAAGGGATACGAGGACGTTGTTCGCGTGCTCTTCCAAGGTGGTGCGGATCCGTTGCTGGGGAAACCGAACGCGGCGGAGACCGCGGTGATGTTTCGGAGGCAAGAGATGTTGGAAATACTGGGTATCCAGAAGGAGGAGGTGGATCGTTTAGTCGCGAGTGTTCCGGTCGGACCGGAAGCTGCTGTGCAGGCTCAGCAGAATGCGGAAGGTTCGTGAGGAGAGGTGCAATTCATTATCTGGAGAGAAGTACCAATCACATGCAGCGTAATTGTCGAGTTGGGACCAATGGCGAATCAGGTAGACTCCACCCATAAAGCTCAGTTCGTCCTACCTTCTTGTTGGCATCGAAGAACATCACCCCTGTGTTACCTGTGCATATAAGGTGGATCTTTCTTGGTTCACTGTTGTGTCGAAAAATGCCTGTGCAACGAATTCAAAATAGTGGTTTATTATGGTGATGGATTACATTCCTGTATCTCTTGCTGTGCGAGCACTATCATATGATGCGGCAACTCCACCGTTATGATACGATGATGAGGACATACAGCAAGGAAAATACCGACGAAGGCATCCCCCGCAGTCGCGAGATGAAAGCGGTATTATGTTGGAGACTCAGCTGGATGTCGTAGAAACAGGATTCCGGGTAAACGGCGATGATTATATGAACCGCAAATATATAGAGATAAGGATATACCATGCGTCTTCCTCCGTGAAAAAATCAATTTGCGGAATGGAGAACATTCGTATCAAGGCGGAAACAAAGGGACCAGCATAATGGGTCCCAAAGCGCTTCCATCCCTTTCTCGTCGGCGTCGCACTTACAGTAAATAAGCAAACGTGAAGTCTTTAAGGGGGTTATTCGCACTCGCCAAATAGAACCTGTGGGGTAAGCTCTGTATGATATGAGTCAAGGATCAGATGTGCACAGGAACCCCCTTTTTTCTTTAGGGTTGATACGTATCTAGGGAAGGCATCGTAATACTGCAGGTATTACCTTGTATGGTTTGTTTACGATCCCTGCTAAAGGTATACTTTAGGAACCAGCGAGCACGTGATTTGGGCTCAGACCTGTAAAAGATGCTTCTGCCCGTGTGGTGTCGTCATATTTTCCATAGATTAACACAGCATGTATGTGATAGTGACGGCGGCCTTCTCGAGATAAGATCATGGCAAGACCTATCGCGAGAGGTTAATAGTGAGGAGGGAAAGGATACCCGAAATGAAATTTAAGAGAAGATGTACAGGCCTGAATTGAAAAGTTCGCTCCGCAGTAAGGGTTTGACTTCTTACATTCGTTCAAGAATAGGGCTTGCGAGGCCGTCGGGTTCAGAAGTTGATCATTATCGATGGGGAATGGACGGACACCTTCGTACTTCCATAGTGTGCGCATAAAGATCGGTGGGTTACGGCGGTGTTTGTCAGTTTAAATTCGTGCGCGCCGAATCGATGTCCACGTCGACAAATGTTAAGGGTTGACAACAATGAACTTTCACCCTAGAACCGTCATGCATGTTGGAGTGGTGCTGCTGTCAGATGCTACCGAAGATAACGGCACAATGAGAATGTTCACAGTGTACGTCGTACACATGTACTGCAGAAACCAAGTGACATGGAATATAAAGACGAATACTTACCTTGGAGCAACGTGCCCAAACGGATTCATATGAATAGGGGTGAGAGATGTGACGCTGGCAGGCTGACACTCCCCCCTGAGGGAGGTAGCAATGGTCCCTTGTTGTGTTGGCGTCTATGCACACGTTTAGAGTGACGCTCTACTTATATGGATAAACTATTGCAAACTGTCACGGGAGAGTGGCTCCCGTGGACGTCCAAGGTTGACATAGATGGAGTTTGTCAAGGACAAGCAGGGGGATGAACAGATTAGCAGAGACCACCGTTTTTGGTATGGCATACAATCCGGGGATGTTTGCACCGGGTTTTTCGAGGAGTTGGGAACGGAAACGAGACCCGCACTGATGCGTACATATGGATGCGTGAACTGCAAGGGAGAATCCTGCCTGGAAAATATTTTGCACTGATCGCAGCTCGAATAAAATGATGGAGGAAGTCGATTCTCATGACAACAAACGACCAAGTCGGGACGGATCTGTTAAGCGGGAATAAGTGAGGGAACATGTGACCCCACACCGAAGATGGCCACACGTGATTGGACAGTCGGATGGACCAAACGATGGCTAGTGCCCATCCCGTCCTGTCTGGTGTTGTAGGCGTTGCAGGCATCGCTGCATCGCGAGGGCATCGCAGTGGGATGCCCGTCGCGGCGGAAGAGTGAAGATGAGAAAAACGAGGCAGAGACTCCTCGGCAACAATTCCACTACCCCAGACTGAACCCTGTTTTGCCGATCACGTCAAAAGCGAATCACGGAACTGCACAAAAACTGTGAAACTCATGGGGAATCCATCCAGCTCTCCAAAATAAATAAATACGTCTTCCCCATTCTTCCCCTTCCCACTCCTTCTCCTGGTCAGCCATGCCTGCCGCCATCATCTCCTTTCGCTTCCGTCCACGCACAAAACAACCCCCTCTGCCTCCCCCTCCATCCGACGAAGACGACAGCGACCTCTCCTCTCCAGAACATCATATTGACCCCCGCAAGTCGTCGGACAAACTAGTCCGCGGTCATGCGACTGCCGCGGATGTTCTCGATCCTGTCCATGGACAACGGAAGGCCGACATCGTCAGGTAAGTCGCTCCTTTCCCTTCGTTCACGCGCTCACTGTGTCTTCTCGTTCACAGCCTGCCAAAGACCACTAACCCCGCCGCGGTCCCTCGTTCCCCTCCTTCGGGAAAACCGTTTCCCCCTTCTGCACCTGCGTCTGCAGACACCCACGCCGCGAGCAACAACACAAGCACCCATGCCATTGCCGCATGTGGCATTACTTCCAACCCCAATGCACCACCTAGTGCCAACAGTAATTCCATCACACACAAGAAATCAACCCTCATCCGCCGTGTTACCTCCAAATTACACATCGCAATACCCTCTTCAAAATCACATCCACATCTCTCCGTGGCCGCGTCTTCTCCCTCCTCTCCTTCGCCATTGTCACCACCCGCATTATCACGGAAACAGACACAGTCTCGCAACCAACCACGCCGACGCAACTCGTTTCTCCCCCCTGCAGCACCAACTCTCCCAAATGGCTTTGTCTCACGCGAACATCGTGAAGCAGCATTACGCGAGCGTGGCCTCTTACCTCCACGCAAAGATCTGAGCGAGCAGGAACGCGAAGAAGACGCAAAGTTGCCCGTCGTTGCTCTCCCTCTTCGTTCGAACACTGCTGTGAACGTGGGAGATGCGTGCAAGAGTCTGGCAGAGAAGATCAGGGAGGATTGGCTCGCACTGAACAGGGACACCGAGAGCGACCATGATGGCTCCGATTCATCCCTCCCGGCCTATTCCCCAGATGGAGCGAATCCATCTCTGGATCTTTCCCCTGGCTCCGCGTCTCCTGCTGTCCCGGTCTTATCCACACCACTTCCCAGTACTGACAATGCTACTATGGATACAGTGAATGTAGACTCTGCAAAGGGGCCATCCAACGACCACAAGGCACTACCAGCTGCTCAGGGATCCCCAGTGCAAGCACCCATTCTTACACAATCCCGGGAACAGGTGTCTGTGCCTCCACAGCAAGCATCTGCATCTGTGCCACCGACCACAGTACCACGGCCCTCGTTTAGCTCCCTTCCGCGACTGTCGACGTCACTCGAGGTTCTTCCAGAAGAAGAAGATCCCGAAGGGCCCTTCACCCCTCTACCGTTGGTGCCCCCGCCAGCGGTACATGTTGCACAGGCAGAGAGCCAGACCGTGACGCGACCAGGAATCGTCATCTCGACTGCTGTCGACACGTACAGGCAAGATAGCCCAGAGAGCCCGATGAAGACCATGGTTGAGGGCTTGTTCGATGCAGCATGTCTTTCCCCTTTGTCATGCCATGGAAGTGGATTATTGGGTGTCTCTGTCCCAAATACAACCATCGAAGAGCTTGAGGATCAGCCTCGTCCCTCTTTTGCATCACTTCCCCCTCCCCGCAGACATACCACCGATACCTGCGAGCGATCCACTCCACACTCCCCCACTGCCATGACATCTTCCTACCCATCATCATTCTTGCTCACTACCTCTTCTGTCTCTCGTACCACATCGTCGTTCTCTAGAAGCCGTTCCACTTTGGGCAAGGTATCTTCCTTCGCGGATCTCCGCCGGTCCGTGTCGACGAGTTTCCGCTCGATCAGCACCACTTCCCATCGATCTACCGCGCGCTCACAACGCTCTTCTGCTGGCACAGGGGCAGACGAGGCAGGGGTGAGGATTAGGACACCGGTCAGCCCGACGATGCATAATCGTGCAAGCTTATTGTCCGAGATGCATGCCATCGAGGATCCGGAGAGTAGGCGACTGTGCGAAATGGCATTTTTGGACTGATTTTCCGGTCTTTCACCCGTCCTCGTATATTTTTTCTTGGTCGGAGATAACGGTCATTTTTTCTTATTGAACATGGCCGCATGCATTCGTACCCCCTGCACACGCTCACTGCATTCTTGATGTTTCATTGTCGATGACTCCTTCCTCAGACATTGATGTCACTCCCATTCCACTTCATTCTTCACTCGCATTGGCATCTCACTTCACCTCATCGATCGCGCTGTGAAACTGTCTAGTTCAATCGCGCCTATCACTCGCTTACTTTTCTATACCATTCTCAAGCTCTTGAAGTTTTATCTTATATCCAAGTCGCTCACGACGATTTTTGATATTTTGCACTGTGCAATTATAATATTAATTGCGATCCACTCATAACTGCCTCACTGCTCCGGGGCGAGCTGCTGTAGAGATTTACATACAACCGCCAGTTAAGGTTTGATGCAAGTTTGATCAATCCTTGTGTCTGCCATTTCAATTCTGAGCGGGCATCTAGTGGGAATGAGTTTAGGTAAACCGATCACCTTGTCTCGATGCAACATGGTTCATTAAATTTAATTTGCCGTTATTGTTGTTGGCAGTTTCTCAACAATCACTCTTACTTATTTCTCCCCGGATATGCTCCATATTTGCTCGGTAACATGTACCAACCTTTATGGATAGTCAGAAATCCGAGTCGATTCTTGTCTCCGACTTTCGAAGCCAGCTGTATTCCGGTAAGCTTTAGCTCTCCAAACCTGTGACTTCTAGTGTATAATGCCTATTTACCAAATTAGCGTGCTGAGAAGTTCCGGGCGGCCGAGGAGAAGACGACGTTTCGGGGCGTTTGAGACGTTGCTCCTTAAAAATATTTACAATAAGTACAGAAGAAGCTAGTCGTGCAACGTTGTGTGCGCCTGCAGGACTCCAGGCGGCATCAGCGCACGGCATCAAAAGGGTGCGCATCAAGTGATATAAGCCACTGTCATGGTTCGTAAGTATGCAGTATGTATGGGTGGCATAAATCAACTGTACTTGACCTTTGGTGTATTTGGAAACTCGTTTGGCAGGATTGATTTGGCAAGTTGAACATGCGACGCCACTCTAGAATTGCAGATCCATACATAAAAAGATTTTGCGTCGTGACAGCCCATGAGAATACTTATAAGGGATTGCCAGTGGCAACGTGTTAATCGGTTCTTAAACAGCAGTTCCCTATGTACTCACCGCGTCAACAGCTTTGACTCGGGGCCTGTACTTTGAAGTACGGGCATCTGTCGAAACAGAAGGAAGTTAGCTGCGGACGAAGGCTTCAACCGCCGGTGATTGGTTGGCAAATAAGTAGTAGATTCAGCGTCTGATTCGAAAATCCTTGGTGCATACTAACCGAATTGCACGTGTAATTTAGCCCTTGAAGATTGGCAGCACAGGCATGCAGCAACCCCAAAGTTGCGGTGATTATTCGCGTCAAGGTAACTAGTCTAATCCCGCTAGCGCCACGCACCATCCTTTGGCGTCATGCTAGCGTGAACACGACTTTCGTGGCATTCGAACTCCTTGAAACGCCGAGTCATCGTGAAATGAGCAAGCAAATGTTTCATTTCATGGTATCCATGTGGTCGTGACGTTCGGTGATTTCATTTCGATGAGCGGTAATAGTAAGAACCCAGACTTCATGTTGTCGTCCGCAGGGAATTTCGGGTGCCGAGATGAATATAATACGGGGATCATTCTCCTGGAAATAAATAGCAATCGTGGATGCAGGACGCGGCTAGTTGATGCTATCGTGTGCAGGGACTGGTTTGGCCGAGTACCAGCGCGTAGTAATATATAGAGCAGGAAGGTGAGGTCAGCATTCCATTCACGGAGTGTCACACAGTCCCACGAAACGTACTGGCGAAGATATATCCGATGGTTGTAACACGCGATAAGCTAAGATGAAAATGCATGAATCAACTAAACGCACTGGCGGCGACAGTGGACACAAGTCAGGACAGGGTGGCAAACAGGCATTGTAGTGGGTTCACTGGCCACCAGCTGAACATATGCCTTGTATTATGAATATCAGTGGTCGGATTGACACGTCTTTGCAAATCTGCACGCAAGGATTCCACCAGCACAGAGAGCATTTCAAATCATGAATAGTTGGGTTTATTGATATGTCAGAGTACAAGCTGCAACAAAGTACAGTGGGAAACTGAAAAGCCTTTTGCAGCATTGCTTATGGGATTAAACAAAAAGTATCAAAGGGATTGTGACTCTATTAAATGTTTTAATTACTATCAGACAAGGGGCAATAACATTGATGCCAAGCAGACCCATGCACCATTTTCCCAAAATAAATCACAGGCTCACTTGCAATTATTGTCCTACATGGGGAGTACAAATAGTGTGAACTCTGGTATGATGGAGGCACCCAGAACAACAATTGCCCATTAGGGTCCACAGTCCAGCCATCATTCTGCAGGTGAAGATTATGGCCTAAGTCTTTGTGATCCCTGTTCAGATTATTCACCCTATGAACACTTTCAAGGGAGTGGTCCACTTCAATATGCCTTTCATCCAGCAAGAATGCAGTTGACAAGACTGAGGAATTGTGCCCTTGCAGAGGGCTGCCCACCTGGACACCTATTTGTGCATCCCAGACTCGGATTGTGTGATCCCCAGATCCTGACACAATGTACCTGCCATCTGGTGAGAATGCAACTGACCAAACTGAGTCAGTGTGTCCTTGGAGAGGGCTACCCACTTGGGTACCTGTATGTATGTCTCAAATTTGGATTGTATGATCCTCAGAGCCTGACACAATGTGCCTTCCATCTGGTGAAAATGCAGCTGAAATCACATGCCCTTGGAGAAGACTGCCTGATTGGGCACCTGTTTGTGCATCCCAAATTTGGATTGTATTATCCAAAGAACCTGATACAATGTGCCTTCCATCTGGTGAGAATGCAACTGAGTTCACTGAGTCAGTGTGTCCCTGAAGAGGGTTGCACACCTGGGTACCTGTCTGTGCATCCCAGACTCAGATTGTGTGATCCCCAGAGCCTGACATGATGTACCTTCCATCTGGTGAGAATACAACTGAGTAGACTTTGTCAGTGTGCCCTTGGAGGGGGCTGCCCACTTGTGCACCTGTCTGTGCATCCCAAACTTGGATTGAGTGATTCTGAGAGCCTGACACAATATACCTTCCATCTGGTGAAAATGCAACTGAATAAACTACATCCCCTTGGTGAAGGTTGCATACCTGGACACCTATCTGTACATCCCAAATTTGAATTGTGTGATCCCCTGAGCCTGACACAATATGCCTTCCATCTGGTGAGAATGCAACTGAGTTGACTGAAGAAGTGTGTCCTAGGAGGGGGTTACCAACTTGGGCACCTGTCTGTGTGTCCCAAACTTGGATTCTGTAGTCCCAAGAGCCTGACACAATGTGTCTTCCATCTGGTGAGAATGCAACTGAGTTAACTGAGTCAGTGTGCCCTTGCCAAGGATTGTCCACCTGCCCACTTGTCTGTACATCCCAAACTTGGACTGTGTGATTCCAAGAGCCTGATACAATGTGTTTTCCATCTGGTGAAAATGCAACTGAGTCAACTCTGGAAGTATGTCCTTTTAGGGGTTTGCCTGCCTGGGCACCTGTCTGTACATCCCAAATTAGGACTGTGTCACCTGAAGAGCTTGACACAATGTACTTTCCATCTGGAGAGAAAGCAACTGATCTGACTGGGGCAGGTCCCTGGAAAGGGCTGCACACCTTTGCACCTGTCTGTGCATCCCAAACTCAGATTGTGTGATCCCAAGAGCCTGACACAATGTGCCTTCCATCTGGTGAGAATATGACTGACATAACTGTGTCAGTGTGCCCTTGGAGGGGGCTGCCCACTTGGGAACCTGTTTCTGAATCCAAAACTTGGATTGTCCTATCCTGAGAGCCTGATACAATGTACCTTCCATCTAGTGAGAATGCAACTGATTTGACTGAGTCAGTGTGCCCTTGGAGAAGGTTACCCACTTGCACACTGATCTGTACATCCCAGATTCAGATTGAACAATCTTCAGAGCCTGACACAATATGCCTTCCATCTGGTGAGAATGCAACTGAGTTCACTGAGTCAGTGTGTCCCTGAAGATGGTTGCCCACCTGGGCACCTGTCTTTGCATCCCACACTTGGATTGTCCTATCCTGAGAGCCTGACACAATGTACCTTCCATCCAGTGAGAATGCAACTGAGTTTACAAAATTAGTGTGCCCTTTAAGAACACATTGATTTCCAGGCCAGTTCTTGTGTTGTCCTCTAACAACTTGAACCATATTCTTGAACTTTGTGGCCATTCCTGTGGTGAATATTGACTTGGATGGGGAAAATGACAATGCAGATAAGTACAAGTGTGGTGTACTTTCAGCAATGATGCCAGCAAAGTTAGAGACAAATTTAATGCCATCCTTGATCAACATCAAAGTATCTTTATACTCTGTTTTACCCTGTTGACCTATCATTAGTATCAGTCATTTTATCCATCATAATAAGCTCACCTGTAACCATCTCTCAGCAGATATCAGGGCTGTATAAGCCTCACCAACTGTTACGGTTGGAGACCGTAACGCCTTCGGAACCAGTGCCTAAATACTAACCCTAACCCTAGCTGGGACACACCCACGTCGCTCAAGGTTCGTTGGCTAGAAAGGCGACTGAGGACCCTTGGTCCGGAGCTCCTCGAAGCTATTCGTTCACAGAGATATGGGGGAAGCCAGAGAAGAGCGAATTGCAAAGGGGATGAAAGATGGGGATTCCATCTTCCACCCACACATTATATACTACAAGTGTGTCCGTATGCGTACGTACTGCAGACTGCGATCATAGTACCCTATAAGCAGTCATCGTACATGATTGGACTGCGCACAACAAAGAGGAAAGCACAGGAAAACATGAGGAGAAATGTACGAGGAAATGGTATGATGTCTGTGCTGTGATGCGTTGCGATCACGTGATCGGGTCACGTGCAAGGAAGCCACGTGATCGAGTCACGTGACAAGAAAGGGTAAGTCACTCAAAGGTAATGAATGAGTGACGTCCTGGTACAGTGGTAATCGTAAAACAAAAGAAAGAGAAGGGAATAATACAATGAGACGTACTCGTAATGTCCACGAAGTGTCTGCTGGATGAGAAGCTAATGCATGTATATGGGAAAACGTATGTGGTATGGCGAGGCCATAACATCACCCCCCCCTCTAAGTTTGAGCGGCCTGATCGTTGTTGTGCCTTCCGGTGAACGGCATGCCCAGTTCCCAATAAGGCCGGTTGGGGTCATGGTCCCACTTCCAGTGGCTGAAACGGTTGCACTCGAAGCACTGGTATCCGAAAAGCGGATGCCCCGGTGGGACATCCTTCTTGCCAGCTAGCATATACCGGAGGTCCGGTACGACCAGGATGGGCACGAAGGCCTCATCCGGTAACGGGGAGATGGTTGCTGTGGCGTTGAAGAGCCGTTGGTTTACCGTATCTGTCCTGACTGCCATGAAGAAGCGGCTCCAGGTGGGCCGGGCGTCCCGGGTCTGAGCCACGATGGCATCAGCCATGACGGATGCGGCCCGTACATACCCGAGGCTATTGGTGAGTTCGGATGGAACGGGGGTGATATCGGTGAGGGGAGGATGGGTGGGGACGTGGGAAATGGCACCCAAGGCGGTCACGGGAGTAGTTGTCGCGGGGGAGGGCCAGGAGGCGGCGGGTAAAGCACTGGGGCATGCGGATCTGACTCGAGGGAGCAGAGAACTTCTGCTGTCTGACGACTCGTCCACCAGGCGGGATGGGCAAGCGAGTCCCAGGTGGGCTCGCTTTCGGCAGTGAGGGCATCTTGTTCTTCGAGTAGTTGGCATAGGAGGGTGTGGTAATGTGGGACTACCAGCGGGAAGAGCCAAGGCTCTTCTGGTGCGTTGGTCCAGAAAGGACTGGAAGGTAATCAGCAGTCCTGGCCTGTAAACGTCATGTACTGTACCAATGATGCCTCTCTGGTCATTCATTGCCTTTATTACATCCTCTCCGGTGACCTTGCTCTCTCCGTTGGTGAGGGGGAGGTTCGTCAGTTCAGAGATCACTGTCTCACTGACCCACCTTGCGATCTGTTCTGTGTCCTGGAAGACCTGGGACAGCATCCGTAAACATTCATGTTTGATTGGTGCTTGCCATCCGAGTGAGTCCCATGACTCGAAGTTATTAAGCACCTGAACATAGCCGACGAACTGGTCGACGGTTGGTTTGGGGGCTCGGATGGGGGCGGGAATACGGTTAGATGCGGTGGGGTGTAGATAGTCATCGGCGGATGAGGAGTCGGTGGTATCAAGACGATATGGCGTTGGCTCACCACACGCGGAGAGGGGGACAGTAAGGGGGAGAGGGGGTACAACCCGAGTTTCGCACTGCCTGGTACGCCTTGCCCTAGATGGACCGGGGGCGGCGACCGGGGGAGCTGTGGCAGGGGTACCGGTGTGGCGAAGGGGTTGGCGATGGGACTGCCTTGCAGACCGGACTCGTGGTAATGGGAGTAGTGCGGGGAAAGGGGAAGCGAGGTCATCGGCGGAGGGTAACTCATCGAATAGGCCCTGGTAGACGTCTTCGTGAAGGTTGTCAGGGGTGAGGTAGCCAGACGACATTTACAAAGAAGCTGAGCTGTCGGGGAAGGATATCGGTAGGTGGTGGGTGGTTTGATACTTCGTCAATAACTGAGCCGCGTTTATAAGGTTTTCTGCGGGCTCCCAGGTATTTTCCAAGTCTGGATATCCTTTCCACTTGACTAGGTATTTGCACTTCTTTCGGTGCGTCTTGTGTTTTAGAATAGCCTCGACTTCCCATTCGTTGTGGCCGTCGACGATTTCGGGAGGTTCAGGGATAGGGGTTGACTCATTGATCAGAGTGACGACATATGGGGTCAATTTACTGGCATGGAAGACATCGTGGATGTGCCACGTCCTCGGAAGCTCCAATCGGTAATTGACGGCGGACACCTTTTCGGTAATTTCAAACGGTCCATACCGTCTTGGGGAAAGCTTCTTTGAGGGGACGTCCAAATGGAGATTTCCGGCGTCCAGCCATACCCTGTTTCCAACTTCGAATTCCTGATAACCCTTTCCTCCGTGCTTCTTCAGCATAGCCTCCTGCGTGTTTTTGTGAGCGATGATGGCCGCGTCGCGCGCGGCGGCCAACTTTTTGAGTCTTTCTTCCGAAAGAGGGGCATGTCCAATCGGATCGGTAGGATAGGGCGTCGGTTCATACCCATACAGGAGGTAGTACGGGGTTTGCCCATGAGTGGAGTGAATTCACGAGTTGTGTACAAACTCCGTGTCTGTGAGATATCGGGACCAATTGTCGGGATCACGCCTGGCGTACATCCTTAGGAAAGTGCCGACCTCTTGGTTTACGCGTTCCGCCTCTCCGTTGGACTGTGGCCGGTAGGCAGTGGTGGCCTTCATCTCAATTCCGACAGCGGCGTAAAGGTCTCTTGTGAATGCCGACATGAACTGCGGGCCTCTGTCGGAGATGACCACGTCGGGAATTCCGAACCTGGGGTAGACGTGTGTGTGAAATAGGTTAGCTATTCCCACAGAGTCTACCGTTTTGTTCGTGGGAAGGAATATTACCGCCTTTGTTAGCCCCTGGTCAACGATAGTAAGAATGGCATCATTGCCACGTGAGTCGGGAAGATCCGTGACTAGGTCAATCGAGATCTGTTTGAAAGGAAAGGGGGACTTCGAGACATCATGCGGTGTAATTGGCGGCGTTGTGGGGTGGGTATTGACTTTGTTCGCCTGGCAGACCGTGCATCCTTTGACGTACGAGCGGATGTCGGCGTGCATCCTTGGCCAATAAACATGTCACATCATCTTCTTTGTCATAGCTCTTACTCCGGGATGGCCAGAGGGTCGGAGGTTGTGATATTCTTTTAAAACATCTTTTCTTCTTTCTTCGTTTACGTAGATCTTTCCTTTGTTGTTATCTTGTCTTCCTAACTCTTTTAGGCATAGATGTTCTGTTTCTTTTAGTATGCTACCCATCAGTTCTCTGGAGAGGGTGTAAACCTTTTTGGCACCTGCAGCAGCGGTCTTTGAGGATTCCTCAGGTGGGTGCCTTTCTGCTGCAGCTCTCGGGAGAACCTGTGATTGGTTGGGATTTTTATGGATCGTCGGTGAAACAGTGCCGAGACAGCGCAAGGCGCACAGATTTTGAATCTTCATCCCCCCCTCAGCCGCGAACCATAAAGATTCCAGCAGAAGCACTGTTGGCGGGGATTCTTCGGCTTTGAAATTTGACATTCTTGAGAGAACATTGGGCGGAACATTTGTTTTCCCCTTGATGTAAATCATCTGCAAAGGGAAAGATTGTAACGTTGCCTGCCATTGTGACTGGCGAGGCGTTAGCTGCTGTGGTTCTCTAAAGTACGTCATGTTTTGGTGATCAGTATAGACCATGGTGGGCGCCACAGGCGCTAGGAGATAGGTCCGCCACTCCTTAAGAGCGCGTATGACCACTAGCAATTCCAAGTCATAGACCTGGTAGTTTTGCTCTGCCCCATTAAGAGATTGAGAGAGGAAAGCACATGGGTGATACTTTCTGTCCGGTCCTTGCTGACTAAGGACTGTGCTGGTACCGAGTTGGGAAGCGTCGGTTTGGACGACGAACGGCTTCTTTAGGTCGGGTAGGCGCAATATGGGTTCCAAAGTTAGCCTCCTCTTCAGCTCTTCGAAAGCCGTTTCTTGTTCGGGACCCCACACGAAGGGGGTGTCCTTTTTGCTAAGGTCGTGCAGCAGGCGGGCGATTTGCGAGAAGCCCTGCATGAACATGCGATAGAAATTACAGAAACCTAAAAAGCTTCTTAATTCCTTTAGTGTTTTAGGTACTTTCCATTCGCTTATAGCCTTCGTTTTGATGGGGGAAGGTTCGTAGGACCCTTCTCGTATTACATACCCCAAAAAGTCTAGCTCTTCGGCTTGGAAGGTACACTTCGACAACTTGAGTCGAAGATTTTCGCATTTTGCAATTGTAAGGAACTCTCGGGTTCGCTCCTGAAGTTCTTCTTTTGTTCGTCCATGTATGGTGGCATCGTCCATGAAAATGACGCACTTCTGGCCGTGGATCATCTGCCCGAATGTCATATTCATATACCTCTGAAAGGTAGGCGGTGAGTTCGTCTGCCCAAAGAACATTACCAGTGGCTCGTACAAGCCACGAGGCGTGACGAAAGCCCCCTTCCATTCATCTCCGGCTTTGATCTGTATATTGGTAAAACCCCACCGGATATCGAACTTGGTAAAGTACTTGGAACCGGCTAATTGGTCTAGCAGTTCCTTGATATTGGGGAGCAGGTATGAATCCAGTACCATGTGCTTGTTGAGATGTCGGTAGTCTTGAATGAGGCGCTGCTTGCTGTCCTTTTTCTTGACAAAGAATACCGGCGCCGCTTGAGGCGACTTTGATGGGCGGATCTTTCTGCAGGCTAGGTTCTCGTCTATGAATTTGTCTAACTCCGTTAGTTGATCTGGTGTTAGCTTATACGTCTTCCCCTTCTTCGGAACAAACCCTTCTTTTAGCTTTATTTTGTGATCCAGGAAGGGCCGGTGTTCCAGAAGAGGTACGTCTTCTTCCGAGAAAACCTGGGTGAATTGTTCGTACTCTTTCAGCAGAGTTACTTCCTTTTCTGAGCCGCTGCTTCCAGCTCTGTTGATATTGAGGTTCGGGTAACCTTCGGTGGTTCAGGATCTATGGGGCCCCATGATATTAGTTTCCGGGTTAGCCAGTTAATTATAAGATTGTGCTCCTTTAACCATGGCATGCCCAATAGCAGGCCTTCTCCATTACCCATGGTTGCCACGTAGGCTCTTACCCTCATTTCTTTACCCCAGATGCGTATGACAAAGGTGCTAATCTTGTCAATCATCTGATTGGTTTTTCCTGTTACGCTTCGAAGGTTCCATGCCTTCTTGATTTTTCTTGTTGACAGGTTTTGGTTCTCGACTACCCGGTAGTTGATTATGTTGGTCTCTGCTCCTGAGTCGATCAGGGTTTTGACCCATAGTTGCCGCGTTCCACTAAGTAGGCAGATCCGTTGATAGATGATATGTATAAGTCATTTTCATATTTGTAAGTGGTGAAAACATCAGCTTCAACGATTCCTATTCTTAGTGTACAACTTTTAGTATTGGGGGCGCAAGCTGCGGCAGAAGCTCGCCCCTTTAAAAATCCTTAGAGGGTGCACCAGAAGATGAAGGGGGTGTGTCCTCGCTTTCTAGACGCGCCAACTCCTTCCTTAATTCTTCAACCCTCGTGGCCCATTCCTTTTTGGGCGCACAGCAATCTCTTGCAAGATGCCCTTCTTTGTTGCAATTGAAACACACGTGGGTCTCGCGTTGTTTTCGGTTGTTGTTATAGTTGCCGTTCTGGTTACCGTCTTTGGTTGCAGAATCAACGTCCATCGCGTTTGGGTCTCTCCTAGGAGCGTAGTTAGTGGGTTTAGCATTATACCCTTCATTCTTCCATAGGAAATTTTTGTCGGAGTCTGAGGCTTTGCCTTTGTACATCCGTAGCGTCGCCAGCGATGCTCTTACCCTTGTTGATGCCTCCTTCCATTCGGAGACAGTGGACAGGATCAAACCCAGTCCCAATATTTGTTGGCTGATTGACGGGTGAAGCCCCTTCCCGAAGAAGGTGGCTGCTGCGGTGTTGTCTTCGAGAAGCCCAGCCTGATTTAGCAAATTCTCGAAGTTAGTGATATACTCGTCAAGGGAATGCTTCCCCTGTTGGATATTCGACAGCGTGATTAATGCCATCGCTTTGATGTTGCCGATTTGGAAACACCCTTCCAGTTTCTTCTCGAACTCCGTGAATGAGTCGTAGAAGTGGAGACCGAGATCTCTGGTGGTGGCATTCGTGACATACGACTGTTTGAAAGACAGGGCCAAGCCCTTGTCCATAAAGGAAAGGACGAATCCGATCCTCTTCTCATCTGTATCATAGATGTGAGCATTCATTCCGAGATAAACTTTTACCGATGTGATCCATCCGGAATACGCTTGATGATTGCCGTCAAATACGGCTGGTTTGTTCATGCCTAGCTCGCAGCCCTTGGCCTTACTGTCGCTTGTAGAGTCGTGACCACTATCTCCTGGTCCTTGAGTGCGGCCTTTACCCTTTCGGGCCGATGCCGATATCTTGGTGCGATACCAATAGACTATCTCGGCTGGTGATGGTTGATGCCCCACAAAGGGGTCTTCGATGGAGCTGCCTCACAGGGCCTCCGCTAATGTGTCCGCCATAGCGCGTGACTTTAGATCAGGGATCGGCACGTCCAATATGATTGAGTGTGATAACGGATCAACAACTGGCGCTTCCAGTGAGTCCGTATCCGAGTCGGCTTCCTTCAGCTCTCGGTAGCTAATGAGGTCAATAGGGGGTGGTGCGACTGGCTCTTCGTCGATGTGGATGGGAGAGGACGTTCCTGTGAGGAAAACTCCAGGGACGTGTGACGTGGGGGTAGAGTCATCCTCCGAGTCGTGAGACAACGGGGGCAGGGGAGTGGTAAGTCCTAAGCTGAAGCCTTTGGACGGGTGACTGCTCCGCTTGGGAACAGGGGGTCGGAACTTTCCAGAGGAAGAGCTTGACCTGACATAGAACTTCCTAACCATGGTGGGCTAGTAAGAGGGTGACTAGTGGATACGCCCGTGCGGGTAAGTAGCACTAGAGTTGTTGTTTAAAAGTTAGGGGTGACTACACCTTTAACCAGTATAGGGGTTTGACTGTGGCGCAAGGCCGACAGAGTGTTGACTGACGTATGAGGACGTCAGGAAAGGGGTGACTGGCGTAGGAGGACGCCAGGGGGTCGCCGTAGGACGACGGCGACAATGTTGATGATATCTTTCGTCCTCTGTTACGGTCTCCAACCGTAATGCCTTCAGAACCAGCGCCTAAATACTAACCCTAACCCTAGCCGGGACGCACCCACGTTGCTCAAGGTTCGTTGGCTAGAAAGGCGACTGAGGACCCTTGGTCCAGAGCTCCTCGAAGCTATTCGTTCACAGAGATACGGGGGAAGCCAGAGAAGAGCGAATTGCAAAGGGGACGAAAGATGGGGATTCCATCTTCCGCCCACACATTATATACTACAAGTGTGTCCGTATGCGTACATACTGTGGACTGTGATCATAGTACCCTATAAGCAGTCATCGTACATGATTGGACTGCGCACAACAAAGAGGAAAGCACAGGAAAACATGAGGAGAAATGTACGAGGAAATGGTATGATGTCTGTGCCGTGATGCGTCGTGATCACGTGATCGGGTCACGTGCAAGGAAGCCACGTGATCGAGTCACATGACAAGAAAGGGTAAGTCACTCAAAGGTAATGAATGAGCGACGTCCTGGTACAGTGGTAATCGTAAAACAAAAGAAAGAGAAGGGAATAATACAACAAGACGTACTCGTAATGTCCATGAAGTGTCTGCTGGATGAGAAGCTAATGCATGTATATGGGAAAACGTACGTGGTATGGTGAGGCCATAACACCAACATTATTGGACACACCAAGTGTCTCCATCCAAAACAGGAACTGCTCTCCAATGACAAACACCCTTATATGTTGTGCCAGATCAGAACAAAATTCTGCATCTTGGATGTGAGATGCCCAGAATGGACAGGCATACAACAGATGCTTTGGAACTTTTTCTTCAACCCTCTTCACTAAATCCACTATATCCGAATTGCGCACATATGATGTTGGGAGTGAACAAATGTTGAATCGAAGACCACTTTGCATGACACGAAGGGAGGCAAATGCAAGAGCATGGTGGATATCAGCTTGGTCAATAAAGAACTCTCCACTCCGCTTTTCATCAAGTAAGAAGTCATAGAATGAAGCATGTACAGTGGCTCAAAAAACTATCTGCATGTTTGCATGTTTTACATTAGTTATGACTAAATGCGATAACCCCTAACCCTAGCCCTAGCCCATGAGTGTATGGAATGACATACTTACTCTTGGCTTTCTATTGGTCCATGAATCAAGTGATTTGGATAGGAATTGATAGAGTAGCAGCCATTTGGAAATGACATGTCATGCAGACAGTTGTTTGACTTAAAGTTTTGATTATATATATTGACCCTGGCATGCTATGATATCATTACATACATCCATCAAGGGTTCTATTATGTTACCTTTATGTAATGAGTATGATCCAACATATATAAACCCCACCACCCTCTGCTCATTTTCTCATCATCATCATGAAATCCATTTCCACCTCTCAAAGACAAAATATCATCTCTCTTGCCTCTCTTGGCCTGTCTACTAGGAAGATTGCCTCACAGACTGGTCTAGGAAAGTCTACAGTATCTCAGGTTTTTCAGGAAATCCAACCAGAGAGGCCTAGGCTTCATGGTGGTTGCCCTTCCAAGCTTTCCTCCATCAATAAAAGGGCCATTGTCCAGCAAATCCTTACTGGCAAGGTCAAAAATGCTGTTCAAGCCACTCATTTCATCAACTCTATTGTTGATAGTCCTGTTTCTTCTCAGACAGTGAGGAATACCCTCAAAGAAGCCTCATTGAAGGCTGTGGTGAAGAAAAAAAAGCCATTGCTTTCTACTGATCACAAGAAGAAGAGGTTAGCCTTTGCTCTCAAGTATCAGCATTGGACTGTGGAGGACTGGAAAAGAGTTATATGGTCAGATGAGACCAAAATCAACAGGATTGGGCCAGATGGACAAGAGTATGTGTGGAAAAAGAAGGGTGAAGGGCTTATTTCCAGAGAGGTCAAAGGTACAGTCAAGTTTGGAGGAGGTTCACTCATGGTTTGGGGATGTATAGGGTGGAATGGTGTTGGGGTTTTGAGTGAGGTTGAGGGAAGGATGGATGCTGAACAGTATGTGGCCATTTTGGAGCAAGGGTTGCTTCAAAGCATGGAGGAATCTGGAATTCCAGAAGATGACATTATCTTTCAACAAGATAATGACCCCAAGCATACCTCTAGAAGAGCCCAGAAATGGTTTGAAGAGCAAGATATCAAGCTTCTAGACTGGCCTGCACAATCTCCAGACCTCAACCCAATTGAACACACTTGGAATCACCTCAAAAAATCTCTCAGGTTATGAGAGTGCTCCTACAGGAGTTCATCAATTGTGAGAAAGGGTGGTAGTGGAGTGGGGGAAGATTTTTGTGGAAGAGTGTCAAAAATGGATAGGAAGCATGCCTAGAAGGGTTGAAGCAGTTATCAAGGCCAAAGGAGCTCATACCAAGTACTGGATAGTTGGATTTTTGTAAAGTCAAAAAACTGTCCGCATGACATGTCATTTTCAAATGGCTGCTATTCTATCAGTTCTTATCCACATCAGTTGATTCTTGGACCAATAGAAAGCCAAGAGTAAGTATGTTATTCCATACACTCATGGGCTAGGGCTAGGGTTAGGGGTTATTGCATTTGGTCATAGATAATGTAAAACATGCAAACATGCAGACAGTTTTTTGAGCCACTGTAAGGGATAGACAGGAGTGGATATATCAGTGGTACCAGTGAGAAATGATGTCATGAAGTCAAGGATGATTCATACTGGGTGGTGGCCATCCTCCTGAGAGAAGTTGTGACGCACTACGTCCATCGCGCTAATAGGCAGTGGCTCTTTCGACCATAGGATTTGCCGCATGACAGAACGAAACATGTTCAGCACATCTGTCGACCCTTGTATGAGATCTTTCAAAAACATGACATACATCTCATCAAGGGGGCTGCTTCCATCACTAGGACGAGAGATGATCTTATGGAAACGCTTCCTTGGATCCGCGTCAATCCTGGGATGAACATAATCACATGCCAGACGTGCCCACTCGAACAGACCACCTGATTTTGCAGCGAGTTGTTTGAAGTCTGCATCACAGAATGTGCCACTGAGTGTCCTTAGTTTGGTAGAAAGGTAGAAAGTGATGTCGCAAGTTGCTGACTCAGCATGAATGTCATCCAGGGATCTGGAAAGGATGTGTTGCTTGGATTGCAATGCCTCCTGAATGTCCATAAGAGGCCGAGAAGTCAAGAGGATCCGGACATCTGTTGGAATTTCTGTTGTGTGTGCAGAAAAAATATCAAGAATATCCTCCCTGGTGGTGTCCACACCACTTTTGTCCAAAGCATCAATGACAATAACAATATTCCGGGAGAAGGGACCTTCCAATTGGGAAAAAGGGTTGAGGATGAACTTCTGCTACTTCTCTACAATGTTTCCCATATCCCTTAGCATGTGGTTGCTGGCAATCACCCCAGCCAGAAGTAACCAGAAGCAGATGTTGTGATCAGCCAAGTCGCATGTGATGGTAGTGAACAGCTTCATATGGAGTCCTTTGTGCTGTCTGATATGAGTGAAACAGAAAAATGACCCAAGGTTGCCAAGATTCTTGGCCTATAGAGCAATTGTGTTTGCAATGGCAGATTTCCCCCTTCCAGCCTGCCCGTAGAGCCAGAAGAGACATGGTGCCACAGCATCAGTGCTATTGATTCAATCAACAATTTCATTCAAGATCTCAGTTTGCATTCAATCAAGACATTTCTTTGCATGGCTCAGTCCCACCCTGCCCATGCAAGCCAGAGAGTTCAAAGTAACGTCCTCGTGGATCAGTTGGACGCCACCTTGGATGCTAGGACTGATTTGTTGCACTCTATCTTGGAAGTCCAGGATTGCCCGATCTCGAAGCTCTTGCATCAGCTTGACCAGCCTCGAGTTGTAAATGGCAACCATAGTGGTTGTCTCAGAGAAAACATTCCTTCCGAGCCCACCCCCTAAGGAGGTGGTGAGGCAATCATGAAATACTATAAGTGCATACAACAACATACAGAAGTTCTTCATTTTGGAATAATGTGATATGCAATGCACACATTCCTGCATCACCTGAGCAATCTCTACTAATATATCCTTCATGGAATTGATCCCCAGAGGAGATAAGTTTTCCAGGATGAGCTTGTAGGTGTGTCTGATTTGGAAGATCAGACCACTAATAGATGCATCAAGGTTTGCCTGTGACAGGATCATCTGGCCAGCATCACATTACTCGGAGACACTGGCTATGATGGATGCATACCTTAGATGCTGTGGTCAATACAGTCAATGCCATCTGAGCATGTGGATGAATCTAAGAGTAATCATCAGGTAGGGTGAGGCCATCTTCGAGCGGGAGGACATACATCCACAATGTCATTGACAACCGTATTGAAGATCCTAAGGGGTTGTAGAAAGGTAGTATTGATGGCATCTAACTGCGTCAACGCAGTGTTCACAACGCCAATCGCACTGACAACGCTTTCCGCTGGACCAAAGGTAGATTTGACTGTCAATATTTTCCTATCTGTATTGTAAACATCATTGAGAAGGCTTTGAATAGCTTGATCGTTGCCCGACACCTGGTGGGGTCCATAAGCGCTAACAACACATGTCATTCATGAGTACGTACTGCAGAGGAATCAGCAGTGGGACCTTTACTTTTTTGCACTAGAGGACTGCAAGGATAAGCCCCAACAGTGGGAGTTCAACATACAACAGCTAGGGCATTTTCAGCAACTATTGCTGTGGGCTCATTGTGCTTCATTAAGCCAAGGCTTCAGGCACAACTCGCAGACGTAGATAAGCTAAACATACCTGACGGGATAAAGCAGGCAATCCATCACCTCCTGCTAGATGGGAGAGAGGACTAGTAAGTCCAAGAGGATGCAATGCAGACATAACCCCTGTGTTGCCTAGCACGTGTCCTTCAAGCATATTCCCTTGGCCTTTTGTCTGTTCATCATGGGTTGTTGTCTTGCCACTTGTCAACAAACGGGCGCCTGTCGCACATACAGGTTTGACATACCTCAGGTACAGCATGGATGTGATTGCGAAGGCGCTTGAATCCTGCCTTTCCTTTGGCAAAGGTACTCAAGCCCTCAGAGGTAGGAGCAGGTCCATGAGAATACTACTATCAGAGTTACAAGGTGCAGTGAGACACTAATAACAAGTACAATGAGTGAAGCTCAGCTTCAGAGATGAAGGCTGATATATTCAATACCTAATAATGAGTACAATGAGTGAAGTTAGACAACATAATTAGTATTGTACTCATAGTAAATGACAGATAAAGGCCTCACCTCAGCTTTGGAGACAAAGGCTGAGGTGTTCAAGTCAGAACATGACAAACTAAATATCCTACATGGAATGAGCTCAGAGAGCTGTACCAGAACTACATGGCAAGGTACATTGTAACAAATGAATAGTAAATTGGATCAGTCAAGTCAAATCAAAGTGAAACAACATCAAGTAAACATATCTGCAGTCGTGCTTGACATTTCTCAGACCATAAGGCTCTGAGTTCTGACACTCCCCCTTCAAGCCAGATGCAGTCCAAGAGCACTAGTGAAGTGCTTTGCCTTTGGGCTAGGTAATGCTTTAGTAAGCATGTCAGCGGTCATGTCATCTGTGGGACAGTATTCAAGACTGAGAAAACCATTCTGGATAATGTAGCAAATAAAATGATAATGGATGTCAATGTGTTTGGTATGAGCATGGAACTGATCATTTTTGGAGAGGGCAATGGCTGACTGGTTGTCACAGTAGAGAGTTGTCATGCCATCAAGAGGGCCAATGATTTCCATGAGGAAGGAGCATAACCATAAGGCCTCCTTAGCAGCATGAGTAGCTGCAATGTATTTGGCTTCAGTTGTGGACAACACAATGATTTCCTGTGTCTTGACAGACCACAAGATCAGGCCACCATCAAGCAGGAGCACATATCCTGAGATTGCATGGTGATCCTTGTTTGTACTGCCATCCACATCAGTATATCCCTCTAGATCCTTTACCTTAGTACCATAGGTGATCTCCCAATAAACAGTACCTTTCAGGTATCAAAGTATGCATTTGATGACCTCCCAATGCACCCATCCAGGGTTCTTGTTGAAATGGGATACAGCAGTAGTGGCATAAGTGATGTCCAGGTGACTTCCGATCACTGCATAGGTGAGGGAACCAGTTGCCTCACAGTAGGGCACATCTTGCATATCAGCAAATTTGTTGGGTGAGGTCAGAGAATGGGTTTTAGAGAGTCAGGCAGAGGGATCCATGGGAGTGGAGAGCAGTTTAGCATCCTCAAGTCCATACTGTTTCACAATAGAATTAATGTAGGATTTCTGTGAGAGGGAGAGAGTGTGCACATCTCAATTGTGCTGGACTTCAAAACCAAGCAGCCAGTGAATCTCACCAAGATCAGAGATCTCAACCTTACCTTTCAGCTGGTGTTTGATCTCCTGCAAGAGATGGGTTGAGCTGGCAATGATCATCATGTCATCAACATGGACAGTGATGATACCTAGGTCATGACCTGTATGCCTAAGGAATACAGCATGATCAGATTCACAACGTTTGAATCCAAACTCTTTGAGGAGCTGACGAAGCTTCTCGTACCAGCAATGGCTGCTTTGTTTAAGTCCATAGAGGGGTTGGTGTAGGTGTAGGACTTTGCCAGAGTCATCAGAGATGGGAAAACCAGGTGGCTGGTGCATGTAGATAACTTCAGCATCTTCAAATTTGCCATTGAGGTAAGCACTCTTGACATTGACCTGGTGGATCTCCCAATCATGGTGGGCTGCTAGGGCAAGGACAGTTTGGATTGATGCAAGCTTGGCAATGGGTGCAAAAGTATTGAAGTAGTCAACTCCTGGTACTTGTATGTAGCCTTGTGCAACAAGTCATGCTTTGTACCATTCAATATTCCCTGCTGCATCCTTTTTTACCTTGAATACCCATTTACTCCTGACCATGTTCACTCCTGCAGGCTTGTCCACAGCCTCCCAAGTTCCCATTGCATCCAGCTGATGTAATTTGGCTTTTACCACTTCTTCCCACTTTGGCCAGTTAGGATGCTTTCTTGCCTCTTCCACACTCCTCAGTTTAAGGCCAATCAACTCAGCAACTGCAGCAGCCATCCCAGACTCTTCAATAGCATCACCTAGGGTGTTCCCTTCACCATTCAATGAGTTTTTATTAAGAGATGGTGCTTGGATTCCAGGAGGTAGGCCAGATTGTGAATCAGGTCCAGTTGCTGATTCTACACCAGCTAAGATATCATGCATGTATTGCGATGGGTTCCAGGTACACTGTGGGCACCTAGATGTCACCATCTCATCCAGTTTCATGCTGCAATTGTCTGATTTCGAGCTGGGGGATCAAGTTTCGTGTATGGGTGGGTTTTTATCACTTCTAGTGGGTTTTTCACCAAAATTTGGGTTGTTTGAAATGTTTTCAGCGCTGGGAGCATTGCAGTTGCCAGACACACCACCCTGCCCCTCAAATGTGATGTTTTCATGCACTGGAGGTAAGTCTACCTCACCTGTTTCAAATCAAACATTCCATTCAACAGTTACTGACCTCTTATCAGGCCAATAAACTTGGTGCCCCCTGCTCTGATTATTGTAGCCAACCCAGTGCCCCAATCAGGCACAGCTGTCTATTTTTGACACATCTGCATCATGGACCCATACTCATGCACCCCAGACTGGCAATCCAGCTAGATTCAGCAGGTTTCCATTTACAGCTTCAAAAGGTGTCTTGCCATTGAGTGCTTTCATCAAGGTATGATTCTTCAACCAAGTAGCATGAGTGACAGCCTCTCCCCACAGGAAATGAGGTAGCCCAGAGTCGTGCATCATGGCCTGAACTTTTTCAGCCAAGATCCCATTTAGCCATTCAGCAACTCCATTTTGCTGTGGTGTGTCATGCACAGTGAGTACTCGCTCAGTTCCCTGGTCCTCAAGATGGGCTGTGAATTCATTACTAAGGTACTTGCCTCCCCAATCAGTGCATAGGACCTTAATGATGATGTTGTGATGGTTCCTGACCCAGGCTTCATACCTTTTATAGGTTGTGAAGGTCTCCAACTTCTCCCACAGGAGGTAAAGGGTCATTTCACATGTCTTGTCATCTGTATAGCTGACGTAGTATCAGCAGCCACCTAGTGACTCAATTGGGGCTGGTCCCCACAGATCTAAATGGATTTCACCACCATAAGTCATTGCTTGCTCCCCCTGTCATTCCTTTGCCACAGGTCGACATTTCGATTTGGCAGCAACACAGGGCTCACAGAATGTCTTTGAGCCATCAGCAGAGTCAGTGAGCACTAGTCCAGTCATGAAGCCTTTCATAACCAGGCATTTGGCAGCTTCTGGTGCAATATGTCCCATGCAGTGGTGCAACTCCAGTATGGTGAATCTTTTGGCAGCTGCATTTGCACTCCCTGTAGAGTCCTCATGTACCACCTTATATAGTCCATGAGATGTCTTTGGGATTTGGCCTAGGACCTTGCTGCTCGGGGCAGAGATTGTGCACACGCCCTTTCCAAAGGTGGTGCACCCAGCATCATCAATCCACCCAATCAAGACCAATGTGTACCCAACCTCAGGGGAGTACAATACTTCTGTAAGTCATATGGTTAATTCCTCATTGCCGTTAGGAACTTCAACTAACATGTCCCCAATTCCAGTGGCACTAAACAATTGTTGGTTCATGGCATCAAAACCCTTTGGGGGGATAGGGTGGAACATGACAAAGCGGTCTCAGTAGGGTGATAGGTGGTGGGTAGTACCAGAATCATAGAGTTTGATAACTCAGTTTGAATTGCAAGGTCCAGGGCCTGCAGCAGCAGCCAGGCCATATCCATCCACACTCTCAGTGACCAAGGGGGCTACTGTGGTGACCAATGTTGCACCACTCTCACTTGTATTGACCACATGTGGGGTGTTCTCATTGTCCTCTTCCTCAGAGAGCCAGAACTCTGAGTCAGATGATTCACAATCCATCAGTGCTGGTAAGTCTTCACCTTCTTCAAATAGTTCATCAGCTTCATTGTCAGAACTAATTGCAGTCACAGCCCAGGCACCATCCTCATCAAACTCTACAGCATTGGCTGAGTTCCCTTTCAACATGCTTGGCTGGTCCTTTCCTGATTTTGGGTCCTTCAGTGAGTCCTTCTTGCCAGTGCTCAGCTTCTCTTTGCCATCCTGGCTTGGGCTAGGGCACTGATCTTTCTTGTGGCTGATGCCACCACAGTTCCAGCAGGTCCCCTTCTTTCATGGTGGCCTCTGGTTTCAGTTACCAGAACCATTACTTGAAGCAGTGAAGGCAACCCCTTTATCTCCTTTTGATGACTCAGCTTTCCCAGCATTCAAACAATCATATTCCTGAGTTAGGTAATGCATCGTGTCATCTGGTTTCAAGGTCTGTTTAAGGAGATGGGCTGACGCAGATAGATGAGTGATATACTTCACATAATGAGCCAGTAAGGAGCAAATAATGGTAGAAGTGTACTCGTCATCTGACAGACTGACTCCCACAGCTGCAAGTTCTTCATGCATTGACCGGAGTTTATCCAGGTGAGTTCAGAGATCCCCCTTCTCAGCACATTTGAGGGACTGAAAGCAAGCGTGCAGGTCAGCTTGGACAAGGACAGTCTTAGACTCGAATTCCATGACAATGGTTGTCCACATGTCAGCAATGGTTTCCACATGAAGAATCTTCCAGAGGGTAGAGTCAGGCAAGGCCTGAGCAAGTTGTTGGCGACAGGTAAACTTGGTCTTCTCCCAGGCAGCAAGCTCGACCTCATAGGCATCCTGTTGCTTAGGGTCCACTGGCAGAGATGGCTTTGGGGCCTTCTTTGCATCCAGGTGCAAGGCAACTCCATGGGCAGCAAGTGCCCACTCAATCCAATTTTTGAAGATGATCCAATTATGGCCATCAGGCTCAAGTTTCAGGACAGTGTACAGATCTTCACAGGTATTATCAGAATTCATATTAGCAGCAGCAGGGCTCATAACCCTATCAGAGTTACAAGGTGCAGTGGGACACTAATAACAAGTACAATGAGTGAAGCTCAGCTTCAGAGATGAAGGCTGATATATTCAATACCTAATAATGAGTACAATGAGTGAAGCTAGACAACATAATTAGTATTGTACTTGTAGTAAGACAGATAAAGGTCTCACCTCAGCTTTGGAGACGAAGGCTGAGGTGTTCAAGTCAGAACATGACAAACTAAATATCCTACACAGAATGAGCTCAGAGAGCTGTACCAGAACTACATGGCAAGGTACATTGTAACAAATGAATAGTAAATTGGATCAGTCAAGTCAAATCAAAGTGAAACAACATCAAGTAAACATATCTGCAGTCGTGCTTGACATTTCTCAGACCATAAGGCTCCGAGTTCTGACAACTATGACATCAGATTGGGTGCTTTCGCTGATTACTGTCGAATTCACATACTGCCCCTTCGTTGGATGACGTTGGGGCGAGCTTTCGATCTTTCTTAGGCATTCCTGGTGCTGTGTGTTGCGAGGGTCATTCTGCAGTAAGATAATTCTGAAATGCAACGGGGCTTTGTGGAGCGAACCGCTCTGTGAAACAAGCGCTCCGGTTAATTCACAAGATACCAAGATCCAGCCTCGTCTTGCGCATGGCGAGCGTCAGATCCTGTGGGCCTAGTGCCGCCTCGTTCTTGGACAGGAGGCTACTCTAGCCATACGGATGTGTTCACCGTCTGGCGTGTGATCAAATGAGATGTATAGTTGTAGTAACAAGCAAAGTAATTAAGGTGATCGGAACTACGAATCCCAGAGACTGGGTGTAGTGGGTGGGCTAGAAAGCGAGTGGCTATCGTGCGAGGAGGCTGCGTGTCTGGGCGACGAACACACCGGTGGTGGAAGGAGAGCAAAGACAAAAACTACGCAAGCATCCGCTCGGCTGAGGCTAAGTAACGCTCATATGCATACATATTGTGGGACATTGCGCCCCTCGTTCTCTTCTAGTCGTGCCTTTAGCTTGTCGCCTTCTGATTGATCCCACCAGCCAGTCTTCACTCGGTTTGAATCGATGAACCAATATTATTGTGCAGGTGGAAGGAATGGCCAATGCATGTCGAAGTATCAGAAGGGCATGCAGTCTCCAGCAGGACGGTGAACCACCATGGGCTGTCAAACCTTCACCTCTTTTCATCCGGCGTGCAACAGTGAGGTGACATACTATTCGCAAACAGTGTAAAAGTCCTCAGTTGGGTGATACACGGTATACCAAAGTCTAAGATGAGAGTGTAGATTTATTGGGTGCAGCAGAAACGGAGATTCGGTCCAACGCCACCACCATCCTGTACGTCCACTCTCACCTTTTCTCCTCGAGGAAGAACGCTAGGAACCCCACGAACAGCGGTTTAGTCACAGTGCGCAGTGATAAGATTCTACCTTTTGGTATTGTTCTGACACGCTCGTTGATAAGACAAGGATCCCTGTACCGCTCACTACTATGGACGAGCTTGCCTTGGCGCGAGCTGAGCTGGCTCGACTAGAAGCAAAGGCAGAGAACCTCCTCCAACAGCTCTTGGAGACTAAGGATGCTGCTGCTACACAGCGAACCAAAATCAATGAATTGGTTAGAAGGAAATCAGCGCTCATCGATCAGCTTCCTGCTGAGCTACTCTTGGAGATACTTTCCCTTTCGATACCCAAGAGGAGCTACGTGTTTCAACCTGTATATGAATTTGAAGGCCGGAGAAAGGAGAAACTGGCTAGGGTATCGCGCCGCTGGAGAGATATTATTCTCGGGTGTCCAAGTCTCTGGACTACCATCGAAGTGGGTTCAACTACACCTTCGCCAAAAGTCTACCTGGGGAGGAGCCGAGATGCACCTCTGGACATTATCATTCGATGCCGACCAAGGTATGGATCCTCCACCCACACAGAGATTGACTTGGTTCTTGAGAACCTTGCGATTCTTATAACCAGTGCGCCCCGTTGGCGTAGCATGGCAATAATCGGAGATGTTGGATTACTCCCAGTCCACAATCCCATCGTTAGAAAGTTCAACCGCCTAACGTTTCCCTCCCTCAAAAGCGTCATTATCCATCCTTGCCAGCCATTCGATAGCAATAACGAAAGCACGCTGTTGACATATCCCGACTTCCTTTCCCCAAAACGCACCCCAGCTCTCGAACATATGGAACTTGATAGATATCTTCCATCGGAACATTTTCGCACTGTCGATACCCTGAAATCTCTTAAGTTGACACTATTTTCGGATACATCCACTATCGACCGATTATATCCACGCCGGATCCCAACTGAGTCGCTGACGACTCTCTCCCTCGCCGGGAACATCACTACCTGGACACTCCTATCAAATAGTATCCACTTTCCCGTTCTCCACACACTCACCCTTCAAGTCATTGGTGGGAAACGGTTCATTGAGGCCATTGTTGTACCAAACCTGAAAGAATTCGTGTACGGCTATGAACCTAGAGAAGATCGTGTTGCTGTGGTGTTTGGTGATCTGGTGTCCAAGTTCGACCATGTCCACCGATTTTCTTTCTCTCCTTCGGCGATAGGATTAATCCGGGATCTGGTCGTTGATTACGACGATGCTGTGGCACTTTCGCATGCATTTCCCTCTGTGCGTCATGCAGAACTAGATCTCAGAGTTATTTCCCCTCTCTTTGACAATGATGTGGAATCTTGGGAGTGCCTCGAAAGTTTGACTTTCGACAGTCTCCATAATTGGTTACCCGAGTTCAACCGTCTCATGTCGTGGCTGGAACGGAGGCAACAGTTGGGCCGACCACGGCTGCGTCTGAAGTTCACATCAGCTACTTTCGACATCTTGTGGATGCAAGCCTACGAGAATGACGTGAACATCTTCGCCAGGTCGTATGAAGACTTGCAGAAGTATTGTATCCTAGAATTGGCGGATTTCCTTTTGAAACCGAACATGTACTTCTCTATGGAAGGGGATTCTCCGCTGAAGGTGGTGAGTGTATCATCCTGTGATTACAGCGAAATTGAAAACCTCTACCTTGATGCAGCACATACCGCAGTTGACCTCACGTCTGATAAACGACATAAACATTGCCATCCTGAAAGGAAATGTCCGCCACTCCGAAACCATGCAATTTTAGAGCTACGGGTTGTCGTATTAGGAGGACGGACATTGTATTTTGAAAGAGTGAATGGCATGGGTACAGTTTGGTTCTAACTTCCCGGGCCACGCCTGCTTCACTGTTCCTCACTCATCATCAGTGACCTGGGTGGTAGTTAGCCGATGCTCACGAGTGGTCGTGAGCGGTCTGGATGACTTACGGCTTTGCTGATGATTGCTTTCTATGCATGCATACATATGGTGGGATACCGTAGCCCTTGCTTTCCCTTTTAGGTAGTATTCGAATATTCATCTTGTTGGAGACTGCAGATGCCCTTCAGATACTGTAAATTCGTACTATCCTATGCACAGGAATTCATCTATTCGAATTGAGTTGTATATCGCCTTCAGTCTTGCACCCAGCACGCAAACTGAGATGTCAGATTATTCGCAAATGTCCTAAGGCATTTCAGAGACAAAGAATTTGATAATACGTGATGTCCTGGGATATAGAACAACTACCATGAGCCTCTGCTGGGCCTATCGGTCGAAGTTAACTCCCTTGTTTTGGGTATGTGCACCGATTTCCTTATTTGATCAATAGACACGGACGTGGACGCTGACCGTCAAGATGTCGCTGTACACATCGCGGTCAGCCGAGAAGTATGTCCCGGGGCCAGTCACTGAGTTTGATATCTTGAAGGCGTCGCATAAGTGAGTACAAATACTTGATCGTTCGACTAGACTCCCGATCCCACACGAACAACAGGTTTCTCAGAGACGACACCGAGGCTGAAGCCAGTACCTCATCATGGAACGATCAGCTCGCAAAGAAGTATTATGATAGTCTTTATCGCGAGTTCGCTCTGTGTAATCTGAAGCACTATAAATCCGGGAATGTGGGTCTCCCGTTTTCTGTCGTCAGTCTGGTCTTGACTATGGGACACACAGTTTTCCTTGCGGTGGCGTACAGAAAACGAGGTCTTGGATGGGACAGGAGAGAAAACATGTGCTAATATGCGCTGCGGATACCATCGCCCTCACTTCGCTTCCACCCCTCCATTGACTACTCTGGAACTGCCATTTGCTTACGAAGAACAAGGAGCAATGAAGCAGGCACTTGTCAAGGTTGTACTGTGTCCAAAGTGTGTGAGGAAGTTGATGTGGAAGAGGACGCAAGAAAAGCGCATGGGGGAGAAAGGCAAGGGTGTAGAGCTTGCTGAGGACGGCAAAGAGAGTAGAGAGCGAGGATCAGACGAGGATCCAGGAGAGGGTGATTCGGGAGAAAGGAAACGTGATAGAAGGCCGTCGTCCGTCTCTCCACCACCAGGAAAGAGGCGCAGAGGACGATGAGAGCGTTATCTTATCTTTGACGAGAGAAATTCAAAGTCCGGTTCTTCTTGAACTTGGATTTCTATTTAGCGAACGAGAAACGGAGAAGTCAACGGAGGGCGTCGAAGAGGCTCCGGTCGCCGTCGCTCATCAACGACTCAGCGACTACATTTAATGAACGCGACGACGACAATGACGACCAACATGCACAGTCCGAGCCTTGCCCTAGCAACTAACACAAATCCAACCACCACACCCTCGCCAACAGCGCAGACGATTCACCCAGCTGAGCGGCATGACATCCACAAGTCCTGTCGGACTATCGAGGTGCTTGTAGGCGCACTCACGGACTACTGCGAGGCAGCGAGTACACTCGCGTCTGTGCAGAAGAAGGTTGCAAAGGCGTTGAAAGACGCCGCGGGCATCAAGGGAGGTGTGGAGTATGCTGGTGCGTCGAGCTAGCGTTGTCTGCTCTTTCAAAAGCGGCCTGATGAGGATGACCAGCCAACGCACTCAGTGCAACAGCAACCATCTTTGAGGTGCTTGCGGAGGTCGATGGAAAGTTTGCTAAAATTGCGGTCAAGGAGTGCACGAGCATGAGTGCAGAAGTGAAGAAATGGTTTAAGAAGTTGGCGGTGAGTATTCAGCCTGGCCTCGTGTCGACTATTCACACCATACTAAATGGACATGATCATGATGTTCTACCCGACGTATGTAACAATTACAGAAAGAAGAGAAGGCTCATGATGAGCGCATGAGTGAGTCTAATGCGAAGATCAAGCAAGCAGGTAAGTGTTTTCCTGACGAACGCGTTCGAAAATTTATTCTTGAAAGGTCAATTATACGAGAAAAAATCTAAGAAGGGCACGCGAGATGCCAGCGAAGAACATGCGCGATACATTCAACTACTCAGCGTCGTCGGACCAGAAATGTCCCAATCAAAGCAGTACGTGACTACTTGTTAACGCATGTGGTTACCATTAACATCAGCAATGCATACATTGTCCAGTAACCATGCCGTGTTCGTCGCTCAACGACACGCTTCAACCGTGTTTTGCGTTGCAGGTTGTCTCTCGCGCATTGCCGACGCTGAATGGGTCAGGACTTGTGAGAGCATGCGCCGATTTGCACCTACTATTGGTCCTCTTGGCGAGTGGAGAGCATTGTGCGAAGGTGCATGGACCGGTCCACTGCCAGACGACTTGCCAGAAGCCCCTGATATGCCTAGTACCCACGGCCACAACGTATCCCCCAACCAGACGATGACAACGGCCGTAGGTTGCACAATATCCCCCTCGGTCGTATCAGAGTGGGGTTTCACCGGCATGCCGCCTCAGCGATCATTGCCGATTCCTCCTGGAGGTGCCTTTACACCGTCGAGCGTGCCGCTAGATCTGCCCCACCTGCCCTATGCTTCAAATACCCACAGCAGTACCAATTCACGCACGAGTGCCACTACCAACGACAGTTTGAATAGCAACGAAAATCAAGGCTCGATTCACTCGGTCACAACTCTCTCTGCATTCCCTTTACCGCCTACTCATATACCTGTTCCCGCCGTCGTTTCCGCGACGCCGATCACCAAGGCAGAAGTGCTGAGACAACAACATGAGGCACACCAAGTACAACGGATGCAGCTCCAGAACATTCAAGCTGCATTATCGCATATGGAGATTCAAAACCGCGCTCAGAGTCCTGCGCAGTGCAGGCAAAATCCACCCCCTTTATCAGAGTCACCTCAGGCAACGGAAATCCTTTTAAGCGCCGGTCCCGCGCATGGGATGCCTGACCCGCCGAAATCACCACGTATTCCAAGCCCGCTGCTACAGACACCTTCCGTGTCGCCTCGTTCTGATTCATTCACTGAAGGAAGACCAGGGTCGTCCTCTGGGCACAAGGTTATGGCCTCCCCCAAGGGAGGCGAGCCACGCAGGCTCCGTCGTCACTCCATCGTACGCCCCCCTTTACCCTCGCCAGCGCCTACTGCGCCATTGCCACCTCCACCTCCACCTCCACTGGCGACACCATCGCCAACACTGGCCTTTAGACCAGTGTCGCCTTTTAAGAGGGTTGAACAAGTGGGGAGAGAGTTTGGTGTGAACAATGAAGGCCTTGACAAAGGCACACGAAGCGGTTGTGTGATTGGTAGTGATTCTGGGAGAAGCAGCAGGAATGTGTTCAAGAGCCAAAGTGTAGATGCTGGCAGGAAGCCACTTGATAGAAGCGATAGTACGGGGAGTAGTGTTGCGGCGTTGAGGAATAGGTACAGTCGAATTGTACGTGTCGTTTCTACTTTCGAGGTGTCTGATAGGGTCAAAAAGCACGCACTGACATCTTTTCACCACAGATTGACTCACCAGCACAGGGACCAAAGGACATTCCCCGTTTACCCATGAGCGTGTTTGAGATTGCGTCCAAGTACCAACCTATTGACGAACCAATGTCTCCGCGACGAATGGCCGTATCACCTTCCACCGATCGGTTTCCACCTTTTCCTGAAACCCCATCTCGCCAAGGTACGCGGGACCTGCAGATCGATGAGAACGAAATTCGAAGGCGGAAGCAACGTATTGAAGATCTAGCCGAGCTGGAACTCAAAGAGAAGGAGTTCGAGCTGCGACAGCGAGAACGCGAACTCGACCAGCGGTCTCGAGAACTGGAAAGGGACAGACTACACTTCCTCAGCGCCCGTCCTACTTCCAGTGGTGGTATTTCAGGAGAAGTGCCAAGGGGCCCGAGGAACAGCCCCTTCTTACACAAACGCGGCTCTCAAAGTGTCTCGCATATCGTTCTGCCAAAACCTCCCCCTTCCTCCGTTATCGCTACCAATATGGTGGCGGCTGCTACTGGTTCAACATCACAGCTACCTCTGCGGATGCCCATGCCAAAGTCCCTCCCGAGCCCTGTTAGCAGGGGGTCCCCCTCCCCTTCTCGCTCCCAATCGTCGACACCACTGCCCGCGAAGGACCACGCCCCGTTTTGCGGGTGCGACACCTGCTCAGCGAGTAAATACCGCCTCCCGAATGTTCCTCCTTCCCCACGTGATCTTCGCCCGCCAGAGCCACCCATAATGCTCCGCCCTGAGAGGCCGAAGGGATGGATCAGGCGGCTCAGTATGCCCTCAGTGAGTGGGGCATTATCGCTCGATGCGGCGAAGAAAAATGCTGCGAGCTTGGCAAGTTTGACGCAGGGGTTATCGATTCCTGTTGGTGAGAATGGAAGGTTGAGGAAGCGTAGTTTTGAGCAGGACATTGTCGGCGTTGGTCGGGGATGAGATAGCTATATAAGTCTGCGACGTGCGCTTTGCCTACATTGTTGATTCTTTGCTTTCACGACTCGTTACGACTCCTCATGACAGCCCCTAGGCATAGCTTTCTCTACGTTTATAAGTATCATCCACTAGTCATTTTCACCAATTGCGAAGTACTCTATTATCATATCTGAAGCAGCGTAAGTAGATCATAAGTGCAAATACATCTAGGGAAACCAAGAGATTGATCGAACACCCAATATTGTCGATGTGTTCGTCCGCAGAACAGTGTACCCTTACTTCTTTTTCTTCTTACTCTTACCACCGCCGGTGCCGCCGCCGCCGCCGCCACCACCACCACCACCACTCTTCGTCTGCTTGATCTGGCCTCCACCCTTGCCTTTCTTCTTCTTATTTCCGCCTGTCTCCTCATCCTCCGCTGCAGGCTCTTCATCACCACCTGGTTGGCCATCTTCGCCAGCCTCTTCGCCAGCCTCTTCAGCACCTTTGTCTCCTGTTTTCGCGCTCGGTTCTCCAGATTCGGCCTGCGATTCTGGAACAGTGACTGATGGTTGTTCTAATAAGTCAACCACGGGATTGGCCAATCCTTCGGCGGGTGGTGCAGCAGAGTTCTCGGCTCCAGTCTCGTTCCCACCTACGTGTTCTCCCGCAGGTTCTGTAGCAGCAGGCTGATCCCCTCCAAGGAGAATATTGTTAGAATTGACGTTCTCAAGCGGAAAATCACCAACATCGCCATCGAGTGCCTCCGATGCTAGTGTCTCCTCACGATGGCTATGGTCGTTCGAACCAAGGAAGCCAAATCCTGCCAGGGATCCTCCGAAACCGGTACCGAACGAAGTAGTTCCAATGCCCCATTTGTTCTTCGTCGCGCTTTTGATACCGCTGATCCCCCAGCCGAGAGATGGAGACGATTTGGCGGATATGGTTTCTGCAGCTGGCGCACCCTGGTTAGCTTGAGCGGCTAGGTCTGTCCATCCTTCCGTCGTAGTGGAGGTAGTGTTCGTCATACTGTTAGAGACGAAGTTTCCAATGTTCCCCCAACCACCGAACATACCATCCGAGGTCTGCCCGAACAACGCCTCATCTCCTTGTTCAGCATTCCCGCCGGAAGGCTCAATTGCCTGCTCGAACCCTTGGATATTTTCGGCGGCTTCTTGAGAGACGGCACCGGTGGGTAATTGGTCGGGTGGAAGAGTGTCCGCAGGGGTTTGTCCAGGAGCTTCGGCACCAGCCAAATCCTGGAGACGAGGCAACTGAACAGAAAGACGTTTCGAGGGCTCTTCCCCGCCCATCAGTACAGGAAGCGACTGATTGGCTTCGCCGAGAGCAGGCGTAGCTGGAGTGGATAGCTTTGCTTCTGCATTTCGTGGAGTGAGCTTGCGTGATTCGGTTGGTGGGAGTTCCGTCTTAGGGGTAATTGGATCAACTGATCTCGCAGAAGGCCATGGCGAAGCAGCAGGTGTAACGGCCTTGGATTGGGATCCCCAAACTGAGGTAAGCGTGTCAGCGAGGCGTCCTGGACTCTTCCCAACGACTGAATCGGCCAAGTCGATCGGCGAGTTGTGTTTGCTCGTCCCTTTCGGAGGTTTCAACTTCGTTTTCTCTCGCTCTTTCTTCTCCCTCTCCTCCTTCTCCCTCTGCTCTCGTTCTCGTTCTTGTCTCTCCCACTCTTGTCTCTCCCGCTGTTCTCGTTCCACCTCTCTCAGCTCTCGTTCCATCCGTTCCATCTCCTCTCTTTCCTTCTGTGCGCGCTCTCGCTCTTTCCTCTCTTTCTCATCTCTCTCTCTCTGCTCACGTTCTCTTTCTCTCTCTCTTTCCAATTCCTTCTCCCTTTCTCTTCGCTCACGCTCTTGCCTTTCTTTCTCCTTAACCTTCACCTTCTCGCTTTCCCTGCCACGTTTCTCGTCAGCTGACGAAAGGTTGGTTGCAACTTTCGTTGCTGACGAAGACACCTTGCGATCACGTTCCACGTGGGTAACAGAAGATGAGACTCGCGATGTCGACGTGACAGTGCGTTCAACCTCGATCTCCCTGGTACGCTCGGAGTACACAGAGGCAGATGAAAGTGCGGCAACAGAAGAAAGTGCCAGACCTTTGGAAGGCGCAGTGGCTTGTGAGGTGGACGTAGTTCGGCTCCGGTTTGGTATGTCAATGAAAGTCTGTTCTTGCCTCGCTCCACCTAGTGGCGTCTTGGCACCCGATCCCATCGACTCACGAGAATGTGTTCTGGAAGGGGCGACTGAAGCAGGACGGGACTGGGCACGTGACACAGATCGTGAGGGACCGAGATCATCCTCTGAATACGAATCCTGTTCGTCCTCATCTGCACGGTGACCACTTTCACTGTACACAATGGATGCTGGACCACTGACATTTTGTCAGTAACTTAGTTTATATGATGGTAAGCCCAATAACTTACTATTTTGTTCTTCCCTGTAAGAAATCTCAGATTAGTCACATACCCAATGGTCCAGAATAAGAGAACGAACGTTGTCATTCCATTTGATGCGAGCTTTGAATTCCGTAAGACCAAAATGAATCTCTACGCTGAACACTATGGTCCAGTACGTCTTGCCATTTTTGCCTTGTTTGGGCTCAGCACTGCCGCTCAGGGGCGACAAGTCCGCGCGGACCACACATAGCGTGGAGAAATCCTCTGCAAGAATGCTTCAGTTGCACCACTGCATTTCTGCGTAAGTCCGACATACCCGCTTGTCTGTGAATCCACAAAGGAATCATATCGCCACCACGATAACACCATATTTCAACCTCAAATACGGACAGGGTGGATAAATTCGTGAGTTCCGTGCAGTACTTCCGTGTAAACACGGTTGACTCTTTCACTTTTACACCCTATCGGAAGCAGTTAAGAACGGACCATCGGAAGAATCACATCACCGGAGAACTCACCCTTGCGAGAATACAGTCAAACGCATCCGGAAGAAGGCGAGGACCTGAGGGCAATTCACAGAGGCGTTCCTTGCGGGAAACGTGCTCGGAGTCATTAGGATCAAATTCCCGCAGATACTCCACTCCGTACATGAACCTAGATACCCTGGCTGAGACATGGTGATCGCAGTAGAAGCCAAGAGCCCCATCAGCCACGGCCTTGGACCTATAGAAAGAAGCTCATCAGACACGTCATCTCATTTGCAGCCATATATGGCAACGAAACACACACGTTTGGCTGTCTGGTCGACTGACACGGATGTTCAGGGGTGCTAGGCGTTCTTGAAGTTGACTAAATAGCCAGGGACTCGCGGCGAACCCTCCCACTAACCATACTGACTGATGAGAAAATGAAATCAGCGGCTTTCTCCCTAGTGAAGCAAGCTAACCTTGATCATCCCCTGTGACGCTTCTACCTGGGCTTTAATTGACGCCACAGCAGCCTGGACCGAGGGCTCGAAGAGTTCCGCCACCTCCGCACTGTTCCGATTGGAGTTAGACAGGTACACAACGGAAGACGTATGTCCAATACCCGGTCAGTTTCAGGGAGCCACCTCGGATTCCGACAGATAAATCCTTGTCCAGCGGTGAGCCGAATGGCACCCATTGGATTTCGTTTTTGTCACGGAACAGTCGTTTTGTTGTCTCATCAAAACGCTTTGTAATGTGTTCGATAGCGTCGGATGTGCCGTATTTCGAGTTCTTGAGCTTCTCTGCGGTAGTGTCAGTATTATTCCCTTATCCCCACATTGTCCCCCTACCTGCGAAAAATTCCCTTGCCCTTCGGCTGACGAACACCGATCCAGCGAAGATGCCTATTAGAGGATAGTTTCTTTTCAGACGGGCAACGAGGTCGTGAAACAACTCACAATCTGGTGGGGCTATTTCCTCGATTACGAGGGGTTGCGTGCCCCTGACTGCATATGAACTAATGTCCAATGTGCCACCACCTGCATCGGCTACCAGGAAGCCATGCCTGGAGGGATTCTAAAGCCGATCGGAAGATGATGAGGGCCATCGACGTGGAGAGGTAACCAGCGCACCGAGAGTACATCTGCAGCAAGACCACTTTGGACACATGCGTGAAGACTGGCTTCGCCTTCCGTCACGAACCTAATTCGCGCACGGCCTTCATCGGTATCAGGAACCAGTCCACCATAGATTGCAGCACGTCGCATTTTCGTTTGCTGTGCACCTTCCCATCCATTTGGGTGACTCAACACAAACTCTATGCCATGCTCCACAGCACGCCACAGTGTTTCACCGTTGGCGTGAGTGTCGACGATGAAGCCTTTAGTGCAGCGGAAAAGGTAGTGTAGGAAATCACCAAACACGTCGACCGGTGTCTTATGGCGGGGTAATGAACTCAAGCGCATCCCGTTCATGTCAAGCCTCATAGCTTTTGGCCGTAAACGAAGCTTGAACCTGCGTGGCGTCAGTCAACTGGACTTGCTTCGACGACTTTGATGCCCTACAATTCCGCTTTTATCCAGTAGTCGTCTTCCGCCTGCGAGACGATGGACGCGGCTTCCGCCTCGGCACCTGCAGCCATGACGGTGCCGTTCTGGTCATAATACAATATGGATGGTATCTTGCAGTTGCCTGCGACATGTTCTTGACCTGGGAAACTATTCGATAAAGATGTATTCAATGAAAGCCAGCACCGGGTAGCGAGTGAACCATACCGTGTTACACCGTGTATCTTCGGTACCTCACCGGGTTCCATAATTGCATATGATACTCCACTGAATGTCGTTCCGACGTCGAGTGCAATGACAAGTGAACGTGTAGAGCCACCGTAGGGCTTCCGCACGTCCGAGGTTTGCTTCATGGTGGTGCAAACGCTTTGATTGAGGGTTATCAAGAGTGAGAAGGGCTTCGAAGAGTCATATATCTAAGAAATGGAGGGATCAGCGAGCACGTTGCCTGTGTCCGGACAAGTTAGTATTGCCCTTTCACAATGCTCCAGTGTCAGGATGGTCGAAAAGAGGAGCGAATAGCTTCTACTTCCCATGCCAGCGCCATGAGGAGTTGACATACTTGGACACAAAGATTTGGTTTGATTGTCAGCGTAGCTTTCCGGACACAAAGGCTCAATTAACCGTCTCCACGTTCATATCGGACGAGAACGCACGCTTACAACGAGGCAAGTTCGACCTGGGGTTTGACCTGGGTTGGCAAGTTCGGACAGCCTCAACGTCATCCTGTGTGAGCGAGCAACCTCAAGAACACGCAAGCCCCACCATTTCGGTCGATTCATGGTGGGTCCTGGGGCTTTATATCCCCTCCTCGCCGCTAACAGAGAGATATAATCGAATCAGATTCACTGATTATCGTGCACGGTGTTCGGTCTTGTCCGTCCTTGTCGCCATGCTCCCTGTCGCTAACTTACACCTCAAAGACTTGTACGAAACGACTGTCGAGTTCTTTACGCTACGTAGTCCAAGTCTCTCCTTCCGAAAATTGCCCGGAGACGACTCAGACTCCGTAGATTCTGACCTCTCTATACCCGTCACCCCAAGGGACCTTTCCCCCGTTCCCGACCCCGTGGGCACGCTTCAGAAGGAGTGCGCTAATTTACGTAGGAAGCTCAGTGCCGCCAAACGTGCTCATTGCCCCAGTGCATGTTCTTGTCGCTCCTTTGGTGCCTCTGCTGCTGCCTCGACACTCTATACCATGCGACGAGACTATGACGCAACCAAAGCCGAACTAACGCGGTGTCAAGCGGAGTCGGCCAAGTGGGAGGAGAAGTGTAAGTTATTAGAGAAGACGTTGAAGGAGACGAAAGACCTCTTGAGGGCACGAGACCTCGAGATCGAGGTTCTCAGACAAGACAAGGAACAACTAGTCGCCGACCATCGCTCGAGAGAGAGACCTCCCTCGGGGCTTGATAGACGGCGCAGCCAAGATATCGCGCATAACAGATCAAACTCCTCGCATTCTCTGTTCTCGCAACGTCTCCGCGCTAATTCAGACTGGACCGAACAGCGTGATGCCGATGCCGCTTCTCAGAGAAGCCGCAGCCGCCCTCGAGCTAGCAGCGATGCCATCGCCGATAACATGTCGACCGTGTCGGAGGAAGAACGCGCACATGCAAGGAGCATGGAAACCTTCCTCACCAAAACAGACCTCTGGTCGGGCGCGCAAGTCATCCAGGCTGTTCAGGATCTCAACTCCGAGATTCTGCAGTTCGCTGCCTCTGCAGTAGAACTTTGCACGTTCACCAAGCAGCGCTCCACCCAACCAAAGATCAATCAAATTGTGAACGAGGTCACGACGAGGCTGGGGCCTGCTCTCACTCGCATGCTATCTACCCGTGATCATTCTCAAGATCCGATGCTCGTTCAGCTCGCTTTGCAGGGTTGCATATCTTTCTGTATTTCACGGGCTTTGTCATCATTCTGCATTGGTTACCAGTCCAAATCCAACATCACGCTAACTCAGATTTATACCCATATGTTCCAATCCGGTGAGTCACTGCAATGTGACCTTGTGTTTCTCTCGTAATTCACATTCTTCCGATCTAGAGCCCCAGCCGACATCATCGCGGTGGCGAGCCCTCGCACATAAACACATCCATGAGCTCCACCCGGAGCTCAGTAATTACGCGATTAACGAGATGACAGACACAATCATACGCTGGACACTGGACGTCTTCCTGATCTGTGGTTGTTCCCATCCTCAGTCCACCCCAGCGTCTCGGGAAGCATTTCGTACCCGCTTCCAAACGCAGGTCAAGCGGATCTCGAAGAACGCCTGCAAGTTAGCTCAGCTCTCACGGGAAGAGATCATGTCAACGAATTTCGAGGTTGTTGGGGCAGAAAGTGGTCAGACCTTCAATTCACAGGAGATGGTGGACGTGTTTGAGGACTACGGTACCTCGAAGGGAGGGGTGCTGTGCACGACGGAGCTGGGGCTACGGTGCTCAACACACAAGGCTACGTCGGACACTACTGTAACCGCGGAGGAGAATGTTGAAAGACGTTTACTACTTCGACCAAAAGTTGTCCTGGAGTCTGCGGTAGATGTGATTGATCAACGATAGGTTCTTCATTTTTCAGGATATGCCAAACGGTATTTTTCTGCTTGCACTTTTTATCATGCATCCCCAGTTGTAACTCGGAACGCTTCTTGTTAGGATACCCCATCGCATACATCTGTATGTGTGTACGAGGTTTGATACCGATACAGGGGTTAATTGGTACTGTTTGGATTACGGAACGAGTAATGGTAGTCATGTTTGCTAGTTAACTGTACTCACTGATAATATTGCGAGGGATGACCTCTAAAAAACAACAGAAGCACGGCATAAATCTACCCAAGTCCATTCTAGATCATATCGAACGCGAAGGAACATCGCCTGGTAAGGCTCAGTTGTGACCTTGTTTATTGTCATATCCTTGATTGATCTTCAGGTGCACATGGCAGCCTCTGGCGAGGTAAAGGCAATAAAAAAACAGTTTCACGCAAGGATGCACGGAAAAAAGAAAGGCTGGATCGTAAAATGCGCAAAGCAGAGCACTTTTCAGCGCATAGTGGACCTGCTAAGCGCGTGGCGGAAGAACATAATGAATCACCCAAGCCGAAGCGACGCAAAACCGTGCACTTTGCCGAAGATGTGCAGATTCGAACATTGTCCCCCAGCCACAAATCACCTTCGAATTCTGATACCAAGAAGTCCAAGGGGATGGCACTAAAGGAGCTCGAAAGTAACGTTGCACGTAAGCTGCAAAAACAGAAAGAAGTGCTTCTGGCACCGAAGTCTCGACTCGAGGAGGAAGACGACGCTTGCATCACGTATTATGAGGAGAAGCTGGGATACAAAGCAGGGAAACGCAAGAAGAGCGATGTCCTTGATGGACTTGATGGTAAGTTTATTGTTATTGAGGGCAGATTTGAAATGACCCATGATACCTTGAGCCCAGACTTGCTGGATTTTGCTGATTCATTGATGTCATATGAGCCCACGGTGAAGTGCCTCATAGGAGCCCATATACTGTGCTGACAGCATTCACAGGCAAGTGGTGATGCCGAGCAGGACAGCTATGGTTCGAGCTCAGAACACTTCTCCGATTCTGAATCAGAAGAAGCTTTGCAAAGCGATTCGGAGAGTGAAGACGAAGGGGACGACGAGTGGGCGGGTTTCGGCGTGGATGCTGGAGACATTGACAGTATCAGTCATGGCACTGACCTGTCGACCGAGAGCGAGGAAGCCTCCCCTTCAAAGCAGGAGTTGACCAGTCCTCCGAGTGAGTGTTGTATCAACCAAGGGATATCACCATTCTCATACGTTAGCAACAGAGCGCTACATCCCTCCGGGTCTCAGAAAGCAGACGGATAGCAACCCTGGTTCTCATGAGGATCTCACGAAGCTCACCCGACAGCTGAAAGGACTACTCAATCGGTACATACGTCCCGTAGCACACGTCCTCGTGCAGACAGCTTATTTGCGTCATCTATAGAATGAGTGAACAGAATATGACCACGGTCCTAGATGGCATCGAAGAAGTATACCGAAAACACCGTCGACATGGTATGTCATTTGACTCGCATTTTTGCAAGGCATACTGATATAGCCAGACGTGACATCAACTCTGAGCACGTTGATCATCGAAGGCGTTTCCTCCCATGCTATGCTTCTTGACTCATTTGTTGTCCTCCACGCGGCATTCATATCCAGCATGCACAGATTGATCGGCGTTGAGTTTGGTAAGCTAAGTTCCCTTAACAATGTCCGCGATTCTGAATGGGCTGCTACATGCCGTCAGCTGCCTTTGTTGTACAAAGTATCGTTACCTCCTATGAACATCACCTGGCCCATGCAGATGGTGTACCATCCCATGGTGCTGATCCTAGCGAGGACCGGGGCAAAGAATGCTCTAATCTTGTCGTGCTACTCTCAGAACTATACAACTTCCAAGTAATTGCATGCATCCTCATGTACGACCTGATCCGAGAACTGCTCAGCAAGGATTTTACTGAGATTCGAGTCGAACTGTTACTCAAGATTCTGAGGAGTAAGGGAGAATTTATGTCCCTGAATTTTAGTGCTTACATTTCGTCCAGGTTGCGGACAACAGCTACGGCACGACGACCCCTCTGCATTAAAGGACATTGTTACCCTTGCCCAGTCAAAGCAGGGAGATAATCAAAAGTATGCGCAATTTTTCATTCGTTCTGCTGAGCCACTGACCATTTGGTAGTTCGCGAGTACGATTCATGATGGAGACCCTTACGAACCTCAAGAACAATAGAATAAAGAAGACGGCTGCCGCTCAGCACCAAGGAGGTGATGCAGTTGATCGCCTAAAGAAGTTCTTGACAGGACTGGGCAAGAAGCGTCACGGTTGGTGCATGTCCCACTGTCTATTTTGATGGCCGATTAACACCTCCTGTAAGTCCAAGCCCATGAACCCCTTCGTGTTTCTTTGGAAGACCTTCGGGCGGCAGGGACCAAAGGAAAGTGGTGGCTGGTGGGCGCTGCCTGGGCCGGCGATCCTCTCTTGGATCATCGACAAGAACCTTCGAAGCATGGTGCAGATGTCACAGACAACTCTGTAATTAACAGCTTACTGAAGCTTGCGCGAAAGCAAGGCATGAATACAGATATTCGGCGAAGCATTTTTATTGTGCTTATGAGTAGCGACGTGAGAAGAGAACACACTTTTCCATGGATTAACATTGACTGTCCTCGTAGGATTATTTGGATGCGTGTGAGCGATTGTCTCAGCTGAACCTTACTGAAGTGCAGCAACGAGAGATTATCCGAGTTAGCTTGCATTGCTCTGGCAACGTGATGGCAGTCTCTATATCTCTATCTATGATGCTGACGTCGTATCGTAGGAAAAGTCTTACAACCCATACTACACGCTCATATCCCAGCACCTCTGTCAGAACTCACACTCCTACAAGGTTACCTTGCAATACTGGCTCTGGGACTTTCTTCGTGATCTTGGAGAAGTTAATGTTGGTGGTGCCGAGGTAATCAAGAATCTCAAAGATGACGACAGCCAGCTTAAAGTGAAGAGCATCTCTTCTTCTCGAATGAAGAACATTGCCAAAGTGTATGGATGGTGGATAGCAAAAGATATATGCTCTCTTCTGATCTTGAAGGTGAGGCAACAGCAGAAGACCTTTGATGTACCGGTTCTAAGCATTATGCAGCCTGTCGACTTCACTCTTCTCAAACCCCAGTCGCGAAAGTTCCTCAAGGAACTTTTCATACAAATATTTGTTGCGAGTCAGGGATCATCGCCGGTGCTTATGGATCATGTCGACGATCTGGGTTCACGCAATCGGGGGGTAATTGAAGATATCTTTATGAAGGCCACAAAGATCGAAAACCTTGGACTTGGCTTAGTATTTTTCCTTTCACACGCTTTCCGCGAGGAGGGATTTTTGAAGTGGGCGAGCTTGGTGGCAAAAGAGACACTGCAGAGCGGGATGGACTACATTCCAAGGCTCTAACACTGATCGGCTGTCCTCAGAAAGTCGTTGATTTGGAGAATGCAACACTGGAGCATATACTCCCACTTTTCCCGCCAAATGTATACGTTTGGTGCTGTATTCGAGAACTTGCCCAAAGTCAGTGGGAACGCGTGCTAGGATCGATGTCTGCTCACTGGTATTGCAAACCCGTAGTCGGTGTCACGAACTTTTCTCGCAATTCAGCCTCGGTGAAGTTGCAGGCTATGCGAGGCGATATGAGTTATCGGTACGATGCGTCCACCCTGACTTACATGTGATGAGGAAATGTGCACCCGGTTTGAGTAACTTGGCAACCTGAGAGGGATAGTCATCTGCAGGTGATTTGCCTTTGTCATCCTTCTGCATAAGTGCAATCGCGTCAAAAGTCCCCTTGTCCAGTATCAGATCCCAAGCACCACCGCCCACTACCTCCTGCTCGCTACTCAGTAGCGGGGGTTCGTCCTTGAGGAAGTCGGATTGATGGAAGCTGATGTCGCCGCATCCCCTTGTCTCAGCGATGGAGGAAGCAAGTGAAACCGCCCCTTCGGAATAGTCGATTCCCATCAGCAGATCGGCAGCATAACCTGCCTCGACGAGAGCAAAGAGGAGTGTGCCGTTACCGCTGCCTACTTCAAGTACAGATAGATCGGACTTTGGGGGGACGTTCTCTAGCGCCCAGTTAACCATCTTTTCAATAGAGTCCTCCCCAAACCTTCCAGGGCATGAGATGTACTACCAAAGGGAAATCAGAACACACCATATTTCGCCCTCATCACCGAAGTCCTGAAAGTTCTGTATTTCTTCCTGGTAAACATTATCCCAACTGTGATCACAGGTCTTGAAACAGTACACCGATGCGGTGAAATAGAATGGCTTACTGCTCCTTGGTACCTAGCTTCGAAGGCTGTAGTTCTGCTGTACCCATCCTTCACGCGATACAAAGAGATGTCATCCAGGCTTGATAATGACTTGCTTAGTCATAGACTCACATTTGACCTCCATCAACGTCGAGTGTAAGTGCTAATCAAACAGAACATGCGTGCCCGCGCAGGGGGAGAGGGTATAAGACGAGGCATAAGGCCAAGAGTAGTAAGTATGACACCACAGCTTTGAACGAGGATGATTGAAGATAGCACATCATCACGTAGCACCTGCTCTTGGAGACTCCTTGGCCTTCTTGCATAGGGAAGTCGTGAATGTATGTCTATGATGTAGATCTATCTGCCCAACACCCACACGCATTATACGAACAGTCAGTGTGCATGCCTATTCTGGTAAGGGAGTCCTCAAGTTCAAGCAAGCCATCTCAACCCTGTATGAACACACATGTGCATCACGTGACATTGTGTCTGATAGGGAACTTGTCAGGGTTCCGTATCCCTGTGGCGCCTCACAGAGCTGTTTCATTTTGTCACCCACCATGGCCCACACTACTACATCGTGTTACAGGAGCACGTTACACCCTGTAACTCACATGCATTTCACAGTGCTATTGGAAGGACCCTTCTCGTATGGGGCGCAATTGCTGTACGCCCACACAACAAGGTCGGAATAAATAGTGGCATTGTAATGTCACCCTCTACACTCCAAAGGTCCATCCTCACATCATAGGCGCTCATTCATTGCCGTCTCACCATGTTTGATAAATTCATCGTCAACCAGGACTTTTACAAAGAGTCTCTTCCACCTGTTTCAGTCACAACAGTAGACGAGGGACTCCTTGAGAAAGTCTTCCAGCGGTTCTTGAATACTGTCAACAGCGACGGAGCGATTGGCGTGTCTGCGATATATGGCAAACGTTGCGCCATGACCGCTATTGCTTTTTCTTCTCTGTCTTCATCTCTTGTCATACATTTTGCGGAGCAGCCTGACAAGCGCAGCTTAGCCCTTCTGAAGGAGCGTATTCTTGAGAAGTCTCGCTATACGAAATATGCTTTCAAGATGGACACCCTTTCTCTTGCTCTCTTCACAGATCTATCGCTGCGAATTTCTAATGCAGTGGACCTACTCTCTTTGAGAGTAACGGGTGATAGGTATTCGTTGGAGACCCTTATGTGGGTAATGGGCGGAGAACCAAAGTTGCGCAAGTTCAATGTGAAAAACTTCTTCTTCAAAGATACGACAGAAACGTCGTCCTCTGATGTAGCGCTGCAAGCATGGGCGGCGTGTCGGGCTGCTGTTTTATCTGACACGAAGTCTATCCCAAGGATTGACACATTGAAGTTGACTCGAAAGGCACGTTATTTCTAATTTTTCTGTTTTTTTACTCACCCTATCCATTGATCTAGCAACTGACTCCCTTGGCTAAGATTGCACGTGATGGCGATCTCCTGGAGTCAAATAAACCTACTTTCGTCAAAAACGATGTGCGGCCCGAATTCTCGGTGAAGAAGGATGAAGTCAACATGATTTGTGAACGTTTCCAGACTCGCGTCAGAGTATCTGATAACCAAGTACGTTCCTCTGTCAATTGAACTATGTCATTGTAATGTTATTTGAAGGTTCTCCTGATAGAAACTGAAGATGGAACCTTGACAGCAGGCCGCGCTAGGCGTGTTAACGGGCGTAGCGCACAAGTAATGGTCAATGGTCCTATTAAAGGGGAGATTACGTCGGTCAGCACTATTGGCAAGGAAGGTATGACATATGCGGAAGTCGCTCGACGGGAGGTCATCTTGCATATCCTCCAAAATCGTACATCACTTTTGTCAGAACCATTTTTCCAACACATTTGGCTTCCGCATGAGCACGTGTCGTGGTCAAGGCAAGATAGCAAGATTCCTGCGCCACAGATATATTTTCCAGAGCGTTCTCTGAACCCTTCTCAGGAGAGGGCGGTCGAGAAGATCATGTCGTTCTCAGACAACAATCGGGTCGTAATGATTCATGGTCCTCCAGGAACGGGAAAAACTACTGTAATCGCGGCTGCTGTTACTAGCTTCCATCATTCAAACCACAAACAATCAATTTGGATTGCTGGTCAATCCAATGTCGCTGTGAAGAACATTGCTGAAAAACTCTGCGCGGTCGACTTCTTCGATTTTAGATTATTGGTTTCCAAGGACTTCCATTTCGATTGGTGTGTTCATTCCCCCAAACCTTCCACTGTTACTCGTGAACTCCAATAGGCATGAGCACCTATACGGAGAAGCCCTTGAAGCGCGCCTTATTCGCTCTGATGAGTTTAGCGAAGACATTATTGGAGCAGAAAGGCAACTTCTGGGTGCCAGAGTCATACTGTGCACGCTGACCATGTTGTCAAACACGCACATCCATGCCTACATTCACATCGCTCCGTTAGATATAATCATCTTCGACGAGGCCAGCCAAATCGAAGTTGGGGATTACGCTCCTGTGATTCATCGCTTTTCACGAACTTTGAGGAAAATGGTTTTCATTGGGGACAACAAGCAGTGTTTGTCTCTATCCCTGTTGACGTCTAGTGGCTGACTTTTTCGCATAGTGGCTCCATATGGCCAGGAGGAAATTCGAGGACTGCGAAGCGTCTTCGAGTTTGGTCGCTTACTAAAGGAAGCGACTTTCTTGGACACACAGTGTATGTGGTCTCCTTCCTAACCCAGCATGTTAAGTCCCTGACAAAGTCTAGATCGCATGCCAAGCGTTATTGGCAATTTCATCTCGGAGAATGTTTATGACGGCAAACTGAGAACCAACCACAAGATCACTGATCGTAAAGCATGCCGCTTCCTTGACGTCAAGAACGGGAACGAAACTAAATACGGCCATAGCTGGCAGGTAAGTCTTGTTCGACTATATCGTTGCCGTAGTGCTGAAGGTACATAGAACCATGAAGAAGCTATGGTTGTTTCTCGTCTCGCACGTCTGTATCAAGCTCAGAACAAGTCCTATCGTGTTATTACACCCTATGATGCTCAGCGCACAGTCATAGAGAATACGCTCAAGAATGAGAACCTGCCTTGGGAGAACAGGGTCTTCAACGTTGACTCCTTCCAAGGTCCGTCGTCGTATCCGTTGATTGGCTACCCGTATCTGACAGACGCAGGTAACGAGGGTGATCATATCATCGTGTCGGTCGTCCGCTCATGCAATATTGGTTTCCTTCAAAACGAGCGACGGACCAACGTAATGCTCACTCGTTGCAAGCGAAGCATGGTCATTTGTACGAGTCGCGCCTTCATGTGTAGCAGACAAGTATCATGTACATTAATCGGCCGGCTTGCATCTTCTCTTGGTCCGGATGCGTGGATGGATGGAAGGGTTCTTTTAAACGGCTATCTCCCTTAGATGTTTACACCTCCTTTTGATGTTCTTTCTGTGCTCTTGTTCGCAGTCTTCTCGTGTCTTAATGCTTCCTGTTGCGTTGTACAAAGTTAAGTAGTTAGCTTCCTAATTGGATTGCATTGTATTTTAAACCACATCCATTTACAAATACCCCCATGAACTCCTTCGGTGCCGGCGAACACTCGAATCGGCATGTATCGGGTTTGACTCGGGCAGCCCAACTAGTACGTGACCCTGAGTCCATGGGGATCATCGCCAGTTACACGGTACATGCACACACCCAGATCTTGAGCGCAACTGATTTGATCAAATAAAATAAAACAGAAATGCATAGGGGCAAAGGGTGTAATACCAGGCGACGAAAGCACGTAGTAAGGCCAAGGGTAACGAGTATAACACCACAAAGCAGGTTGGCCGCTGCACAGGGCACATTGTCACCAGCACCTGCCCTTGGACTCTCTTTGAGATTCTTACATGGGGGAAGTCATATGTATATCTCTGATGCAAATCTGTCTGCCCAACACCCATATGAACAAAGTGTGTGTACTGATTCTGGTCCTGAATCTGAGCCCTCCTTCAAGCGAACCATTACAGATGAAATAGTTGAAAGGGCTCTGCTTCTTCATTCTACCACTTCTGAACAATTCTAGAAGAGTTGCCGCTTCAAATGCCAGCATTGGCAACAGTAACACATACCAGCCTTTGTCGCCAATCGTTTCTTCTCGCATGTGACCTCAGAGAGCTAAGACAACGTACCGAACCCCGGCGGTGCATGCAGCAGGCGAACCATTCAAGCCAGGTAAAAAGTAACGTACCTGAGCTGCTCAAGGTGGGATCAAATCTATAGCATCAGGAAAAAATCAGGCTTACAATTCCTACCAATATAGTCTATACAGTTCCTATAATACCTTTAGGTGTCATTGCAACCCCCTGCACGAACTTGTTGAAAGCTCTGAGCTCCTTCCCACCACTGCCACCACCAGACAACTTCGGGTTTGGGCAAATGGAAAGATTTGCCACTCCAATTACCAAACTGAACATCACTGACGATAAAGCATACCAGTCATTCTCGCCAATGATTTCTTCACCATACCGTTGGTAACCATGGCAGAGCGCTAAGGTAAGGTAGCTACTCAACAATGGTGGAACATATAACGCTGTTTAATGATCCCTCCGGTAAGGGGGCACTTACCCGGCCGAGCTGCTCAGTTCAGATTTGACTCTGAAGTCTACGCATACATACTGTACTATTTAAGTGTTTGCGGAAGTGTTCGAACATTAAGGAAAGAATCGTGCTGGTTCGAGTTGTGCGGACGAGGATCTTTGACCCAACGTTCAGCAGCACTCTTTCCAATAGCTCCAGTTCGATCAAGGTGTCCACCGAGGACGAGAGGTACAGCATCGGGTGGCTGCAGAGGCCCGGGCTGCGGTTGCCATCCTGAGAATGTCCTTATAGTCACATGACACTGCAGTCTGTCTGATAGGTAACTTGTTCCATTGCCGTACTCCTGTGTCAAGGTCGAAATCTTCATTTTATCGCCCACAGTGGCCCACAGTACTACATGTGCTGCAGGTACATGTTACATCCATACCGTAAGTCATTGCAGGTTATCCATATGCAGAATGTGATGAGTCGCATAGCGTTCTTGAATAGGTCTGTCTTGTATGAGACGCCCATACAGGAACAGAATAAATAACATTAATGTAACGTCGCCGACTACACCCCAAAGGTCCACCCTCGCATCGTAGGCGCTCCTTCATCTTCGCACCTCACCATGACACACAAATTCACCATCAACCAGGGCTTATATAACGAGCCTTTTTCGCCTATTTTTGTCACAACAGTAGACGAAAGGCTTCTTGAGAAAGACCATATCCAGTCCTTCTTGAATACTGTCGACAGCGATGGAGCAATTGGCATGGCTGCGATCTATGGCAAACGTTGCGCCATCACTGCTGTTGCCTTTTCCTCTTTGTCCTCATCTCTTGTCATTCAATTTACGAAGCAGTATGAACGGCATGCATTGACCTTCCTGAAGGATTGTATCCTTGATAAGTCTTGCTATACGAAGTATGCTTTCAAGATGGATACCTTTTGTCTTGCTCTCTTCACAGACCTGTCGCTGCGGATTTCTAATGCAGTGGATCTGCTCTCTTTGAACGTAACGGACGATAGGTATTCGTTGGACCGCCTTTTGTCGGTAATGGGTGGAGAATCAAAGTTGCACAAGTCTAATGTGAAAAGCCTGTTCTTCAAAGATACGAAGAAAATGTCGCCCTCTGATGTAGCTCTGCAGGCATGGGCAGCGTGTCGGACCTCTGCTTTATCCGACACGAAGTCTATTCCAAGGATCGACACATTAGAGTGGGCACTTGAGGCACGTTACGACTGAATTTTCTGGCTTTGCTCATCTTATCCCTTATTCTATGTAGCAACTGGCTCCCTTGGCCAAGATTGCACGTGATGGCGATCTCCTAGAGTCAATTAAACCCACTTTCGTCGTAAACGATGTGCGGCCCGAATTCTCAGTGAAGAAAGATCAAGTCGACATGACTTGTACACGCTTTCGCACTCGCATCAGATCCTCTAAGAACCAGGTGTGTTCCCCTGTACCGGTTGAACTATGTCATTGTAATACCACCTGAAGGTTGTGCTGATAAGGACCCGAAATGGAGCCTCGACAAACAATGTGGCAGGTCGCGCTAACCATATTGATGGGCGTGACGTACGAGTATTGGTCAATCGTCCCGTTGAAGGGAAGCTTGTGTCGGTCAGCACTATCGGCAAGGGTGATATGACATATGCGGAAGTCGCTCGACGGAGGACCATCCTGCTTGTCCTCCAATGCCGCATATCACTTTTGTCACATCCATTTTTCCAATGCATCTGGCTTCCCGATGAGCACACATCATGGCCAAAGGAAGATGTCACGATTCTTAAGCAACCACGCATATATTTTCCAGAGCGTTCTCTCAATCCTTCGCAGGAGATTGCAGTCGAGAAGATCCTGTCATTATCAGACGACAACCGGGTGGTAATGATCCACGGTCCTCCAGGAACTGGAAAGACAACGGTAATCGCGGCTGCTGTTACTAGCTTCCACCGTTTAAATCCAAAACGATCAGTTTGGATTGCTGCCCACTCCAATGTCGCTGTAAAGAACATCGCTGAAAAGCTCTGTGAGGTCCATTTCAACGATTTCGGATTATTGGTTTCCAAAGATTTCCATTACGATTGGTATGTTTGTGTTTCTTTTCAACCTTCTACTCTTATTTATAAACTCTAATAGGCACGAGCATCTGTACAAGGAAGCCCTTGAGGCCCGCCTTATCCGCTCTGATAGCTTTGGGGACGATATTGTTGGAGCAGAAAGGCGACTTCTGGATGCCAAGGTCATACTGTGCACGCTGACCATGTTGTCAAATCCTTCCATTGGTAACTACGTTAGCATCGTTCCAGTAAATACAATCATCTTCGACGAGGCCAGCCAAATTGAAGTAGGGGATTACATCCCTGTAATCCATCGCTTTTCACGGTCTTTGAGGAAAATGGTTTTCATTGGCGACAACAAGCAACGTCTGTCTCTGTCCTTGCTAACGACCGGGGGCTGACTCTATTACACAGTAGCTCCATATGGTCAGGAGGAAATCCGAGGGCTACAAAGCGTTTTCGAGTTCAACCATCTACTAAAGAAGGCGGTCTTCCTGGACAGACAATGTATGTCCTCCCCTTTCCTAATCTGCACACCTAACGAAGTCTAGACCGCATGCCAAGCGTTATTGGTAACTTCATCTCGGAGAATGTCTACGATGGAAAACTGAGAACCTTCCACAAGATCACTGATCGCAAAGCATGCCGCTTCATTGACGTTAAGAATGGGAAAGAAGCCAAACTCGGCCGCAGCTGGCTGGTAAGCCTTATTCAACCACATCATCGCCATAGTACTGAAGGTACGTAGAACCGCGAAGAAGCTATGATTGTTTGTCATCTGGCACGTTTGTATCAAGCTCAGAACAAGCCTTATCGCATTATTACACCCTATGATGCCCAGCGGACAGTCATAGAAACTGCGCTCATGAATGAGAATTTGTCTTGGGAGAACAAGGTGTTCAATGTAGATTCCTTCCAAGGTTTGTTGTCACATCCATCGATTGCCTGTCTGTGTCTGATGAACATAGGTAACGAGGGTGATCATATCATCGTATCGGTGGTCCGCTCAAACAATATTGGATTCCTTCAAAACGAGCGACGGACTAACGTAATGTTGACTCGTTGCAAGCAAAGCATGATCATTTGTACGAGTCGCGCTTTCATGTCTCGTCCACAGGTATCGTGTACATTATTCGGCCGGCTTGCAGCTTCGCTTGGTCCGGATGCATGGATAGAACGAAGGGCTCTTTTAAACGGCTATCTTCCTTAGATACTTACACATGTTCTTCCAGTTCTCTTGTCCGCAGCCTTCTTGCTCCTGAATACTTTCTATTATATTGTGCAAGGTTCGAGCAGTAGGTGTCGAATGAAAGCATCGTAATTGGACTCCGTTTTGTTTGAGACCACTACCGCTTCCATTTGACCTCGGCGAACACTGGAAACGGTATGTGTACAAACATTGTTTGGATTTTTAGTAGAATAGCTTGAGCGTCTCGGCTACGTGGCCCTGACCCTTGACGGGGTCATCGCCCGCTACAGGCTACACGCTCAGCAACCATTGCTTAGTACCTAGCTTTGAGAGCTGTAGTTTTGTTGTACCAATTTGCTTTCGCGCGATATAAAGAAACGATATCACAATGGGACTCAGCACACCCTCTTAAGCGCAAACCGTTAGCAAAAATAGAGTAGAATTGCATAGAATTATGTTGCAACTTGCGTGTCCACACAAAGGCAAAGGGCGTAAGACGAGGAGGCTAAGTTTCTTGCCAACAATTTCTTTCCACATATCGCTGGTGACCACAGAACGCTAAGACAAGGTAGCTTCTAAAAAACGGTAGAGCGTGTAGCGGGCCAGCTGTTCAACGACCCCGTCGGGTAAAGGGATATGCACGAGGGCTGCTCAAGTCAGGACTGATCCTGATGTCCGGGCATGGTCTACACACAACATTTCGACTGTTCAAGTCCAAGGGGATAGGGATATTGGTGAGTGTACAAGGAAAGAAACGCTGGTGGTAATTTGGGTTGGGCGGAGCTTGCCTACCAGAGTCAAGGGGACAATTCCTGTAGTGGACCAATTATTGATGGGGAGTGAGAGAGTAGTGTGTTACATTCTAACATTATGATGCGGATAACGCCGATATACAAAATACATGGTCGATAAACAGTCTGACAGTACTTGTTGTGAGTGGAGACAACAGCTACGGACATCCCGATGGATACCCACATAATGCCATCAAGTTCAAGACGGCCGAATGTGACATGCGCGTCATCGCTTTCCGTCTGTCTTTTCAAGCAAGTCCTTGGCCTCGTTAATTTTGCTGGCCAAATACGGTGATCCGCCTCGGTCGGGATGGTTAGCGAGCATAATATGACGATGGGCGTCCTTCAGCCTGAGCCGAAGGCTGGGTCCATCCCTAGCATAGAGTAGATTGACATGCTGTATGGCAAAGGCGAAGAACACATACTTGAGACCAAGAATGGCAATAGCCTCCTTGCGATCCATCTTCGCCTTAAAGCCTCCTCTAACCCATTGTTCTGCTGCCCTCTTTCCAATAACCCCGCTTCGAACGAGATGTCGACCAATGAGAGCCGCAGTTACAGCACCGAGACCCACAATGACGGGAGTTGCCATCAAATGAGTGAGAAGGAAAATCGAGTGTCTCTTCAGTCATGTGACACTAGCGTCCGATAGGTAACTTGTTGGGATTCCGTTGCCGTATCCTGGTGTCAAGGTTGAAAGACTTCGTCCACAGTGGCTCGTGTTGTAGGAGCATCATTTGCACCCACACCGTGAGTCACCGCAGGTCATGCATACACAACACGTGCATGTGGTGAGTTGCAGTGTTCTTGAAAGGAGCTTTCTCGCATGAGGCGCAATTGCCGCGCGTTCATACAGCAGGAACAGATTAAATAGCAATTCTAACGTCACCACCCAAATGCCCATTCTCACACCGTAGGCACTGCTTCATCTTCGCAGCTCACCATGGTAAACCAATTCACCATAAACCAGGGCTTATACAACGAGCCTTTTTCGCCTATTTGTGTTACAACAGTAGACGAAAGGCTTCTTGAAAGAGACCATATCCTGTCCTTCTTGAATACCGTCGACGACGACGGAGCAATTGGCGTGTCTGCGATATATCGCAAACGTTGCGCCATCACCGCTGTTGCCTTTTCTTCCTTGTCTTCATCCCTTGTCATTCATTTTGCGAAGCAGCATGGAACGCGTGCGTTGACCCTCCTGAAGGAATGTATCCTTGAGAAGTCTCGCTATACAAAGTATGCTTTCAAGATGGATACCCTTGCGCTTTCTCTCTTCACGGACCTGTCACTGCGAATTTCGAATGCAGTGGATTTACTCTCATTGAAATTAACTGGCGATAGGCATTCGTTGGACACCCTTATGTGGGTAATGGGCAGAGAACCAAAGGTGCACAAGTCCAATGTGAAAAACCTATTCTTCAAAGATACGAAAGAATTGTCACCCTCTGATGTAGCGCTGCAAGCATGGGCGGCATGCCTGGTCTCTGTCATGTCCGATACGGCGTCCAGTCCAAGGATTAATACATCGAAGTTGACTCAGAAGGTATGTTATTTCTGACTTTCCTGGCTTTTACTCATCCTATCCATTGGTCTAGCGATTGGCTGCCTTGGCCAAGATTGCACGTGATGGCGATCTCCTAGAATCAAATAAACCTACATTCGTCAAAAACGACGTGCGGTCCGATTTCTCGGTGAAGAAGGACCAAGTCAACATGATTTGTGAACGCTTTCGTACTCGCCTCAGAGTATCTGACAATCAAGTACGTTCCTCGGTAATAATTGAACTGTATCATTGTAATGCTATATGAAGGTCGTCCGGATAGAGACCAAAGATGGAACCTCTACAGCAGGTCGCACTAGGCGTGTTAATGGGCGCGACGCACAAGTAGTGATCAAGGGTACCATTAAAGGGGAAATTGCTTCGGTCAGCACTATTGGCAGAGAAGATATGACATATTCAGAAATCGCTCGACAAGAGATCATCCTGCATGTCCTCCAAAGTCGCGTATCACTTTTCTTACAACCATTCTTCCAACGCATCTGGCTTCCCGACGAGCATACGCCATGGCCAAAGCAAGATAACATGACTCTTCAGCCACACCTCTATTTTCCGGCGCGTTCTCTCAATCTTTCGCAGGCAATAGCAGTCGAGAAGATCCTGTCATTATCAGACGATAATCGGATGGTGATGATTCATGGTCCTCCAGGAACTGGAAAGACAACTGTAATCGCAGCTGCTGTTACCAGCCTCCATCACTCAGACCGCACACAGTCGGTTTGGATTGCTGCCCAATCCAATGTGGCTGTGAAGAACATTGCTGAGAAGTTGTGTGCGATCGGCTTTTTTGATTTTAGTTTATTGGTTTCCAGAGACTTCCATTTTGATTGGTGTGGTCGTTTTTCCCTCAAACCTTCTACTCTCACCCATGAACCTTAATAGGCACGAACATCTCTATGGAGAAGCCCTCCAAGCGCGTCTTATTCGCTCTGATGAGTTTAGCCAAGACATCGTCGGAGCAGAAAGGCAACTTCTTGGTACCAGAATCGTATTGTGCACGCTAACCATGTTGTCAAATACCCGCATCCACGCCTACATTCACATCGCCCCGGTAAATGCAATCATCTTTGACGAGGCCAGCCAAATCGAAGTCGGGGATTACGTTCCTGTAATCCATCGTTTTTCGCGAACTTTGAGGAAAATGGTTTTCATTGGGGACAACAAGCAGTGTTTGTCTCTATCCTCGCTAACGACCAGTGGCTGACTCTGTTGCATAGTGGCTCCATATGGCCAGGAGGACATTCGAGGGCTACAAAGCGTTTTCGAGTTCCCTCACCTGCGAAAGAAAGCAACTTTCTTGGACACACAATGTATCTACTGCCCTTTCTAACTCTGCATACTCAGTGCCTGACGAAGTCTAGACCGCATGCCGACCATTATTGGCAATTTCATTTCGAGGAATGCCTATGATGGGAGACTCAAAACCTCCCACAAGATCACTGATCGCAAAGCATGCCGCTTCATTGACGTTAAGAACGGGAGAGAAGCTAAACTCGGCCACAGTTGGCTAGTAAGTCTTGTCAAACCACATTGTCGCCATAGTGCTGAAGGTATATAGAACCGCGAAGAGGCTATGGTTATTTCTCGCCTCGCACGTTTATATCAAGCTCAGAACAAGTCTTATCGCGTTATTACACCCTATGATGCGCAGCGCACAGTGGTGGAGAATACACTCAAGAATGAGAAGTTGCCCTGGGAGAACAGGGTTTTCAACGTAGATTCATTTCAAGGTCTGTTGTCACATCCGTTGGTTTCCCGTCTGTCTGACAAAGATAGGTAACGAGGGTGATCATATCATCGTGTCGGTCGTGCGCTCAAACAATATTGGTTTCCTTCAAAACGAGCGACGCACCAATGTAATGCTGACTCGTTGTAAGGAGAGCATGATCATTTGCACGAGCCGCGCCTTCATGTCTAGCAACCAAGTATCGCGTACATTAGTTGGCCGACTTGCGGCTTCGCTTGGTCCGGATGCATGGATAGAAGGAAGAGCTCTTTTGAATGGCTATATCCCCTAGATGTTACACTTTCTTATGATGTTCTTCCGGCTCACTTATCTGTAGTCTGCTCACACGCCAATATGTATTGTACAAGGTTTGAGTAGTAGGCTTCAGGCGATAGCATCATGATGCGGACTTCGTTGCATGTGTTTCAAACCACCAGTGTTTACAAGTACCCTGCTCGCGTTCGACTTCCGCGAGCACTCCGACCTGCGACTTAGGGGATACAGTACGTCCTCCTGAGCTTGGTGGGGTCATGGAACAGCTCGATGCCCGCTATACGCCATATCTTGGTGCATATACTAGTATGAAATTCATTGGGTGTAAGCCGGCAAAAGAGTTGAATGTCATCGCTTCCGTTTGGCATGGTAATTACAGTAAACTGACACTTCTTTGGCGGGGGCCCGTTTGCCCAAAATCGCCTAGTAAGGGCGATGAAGGAAGAAGTAAAACACCTTCGAGTATTTTGCAGGCTGTCAAAACGGCTCACAGGTTGAAGGACTCAGAGTATACTAAACGGCGAGTGATAGATTAACAAATGATATTCGGTTTCCTAGGGGTTGAGAGCTGGCAGCGATGCATACATACTGAGAGGTGAACAGCTATATAAAAAAAGGGACATGGGACTCTGAGAATAAGTCTGCATACGCAGTTCGTATACACTAATAACGGTCGTCGTATCAGGGACAGCAAGAAGCCGGAGTCAACCGATAGATAAATAGCCAGCGAGGGAGCCGAGCGAGTATCGACGGTGCAGAAGTCTGTGATGTCCTCACTAAGATCCGACAGCTTGAGCTTAACGTGAAGTGTGCACATTAATAGACAATGCGAGATATGGGTGCCTGATGAGCGATGAAGGCGAAATGATAGGAGGTGTGTAAAGACGACCGAGGGAGGAGAACTGAAGTGAGAATGCCAAGGGGGCTTCAACGAGGTACATAGTCATACTTACAACGCAGAAGCTCCGGCCAGCCGCAGCCCTGAGGTTGATGAGCTGACTCTTCGGAAACCAGCTACCAACCTGAGTACAGTACGTGGCAAACGGGCCTCTAATAGAGCTAATGAAGTTTAGGGGAGGTTCTCTTAGTCAAGCTCGATTCCTCCCTCATTGGATAGTAGAGACAAATGTGAGAGTGTACATCATATCAGCTTATCAGTGGCAATCGCTGAATCATAACATTGAGATCTGGAGACCAAGAATGGCAACACCCCACGGTTCTGCAGCCCTGTTTCCAATAAACCCGCTTCAAACGATAAATTATAGTACCAAAAGCACAAGGACTCAATTTTACTGATTCAAGTGGCACCTCCAGTCGTCCAGATGGATAGCCCCGATGATTAGAGATGCAATCTGGATCAGTGGACTGACACTCGGTAAATTTCAAGGTCTTCGGAATTCACTGAGGAACATTCTCTAGTGCCACTGGGAACTCACAAGCTACTTAAGCGCTGCAAGGTTTCCTATTGCAAAGAAGAGGACTGCTTATCGGCACTCAGAACTCAAAAAAATGCAGCAAACGCATGCCAGTGTAATTTGGACCTCTTGCTGAATCAAGGTTGATGAAGGGACATCTGTCATGTAACTGGGTTTACATGGACACACAATGCAAGTTGGTGCAGGTCACTCATACACAGCGTTTGATGTATTCTGAAAGGAGCCTTCTCGCGTGAGGTGCAGCCGTGCGTTTGTACAGCAATAGCAGGCCACCACCTCACCTCAAGGACATACCCCCTCAGATCGTAGGCACTCCTTCATCTTCACAGTCCTCCATGATAAACGAGTTCGCCATCGAGCAGGACTTGTACAAAGAACCGCTTCCGCCTATTTTTGTCACAACAATAGACGAGCGGCTCCTTGAGAGAGATCATTTCCAATCCTTCTTGAGTAGTGCTGTCGACAGCGATGGAAATGTTGGTGTGTCTGCGATCTATGGTGAACGTTGCGCCATCACCTCTATTGCCTTTTCCACGCTGTCCTCGTCTCTCGTCGTTCGTTTTGCAAAGCAGCATGGCAGGCGGGCGTTGGTTTTTCTCAAGGAATGGATCCTTAACAATCCTCGTTACGTCAAGGTTGCTTTCAAGATGGATATCCTTGCTCTTGCTCTCTTCACGGATCTGTCGCTGCAGATCTCTGATGCAGTGGATTTACTCTCTTTGAAAGTAACCGGTGATAGGGGTTCGTTGGAGACCCTTATGTGGGTGATGGGAGGAGAGCACCAATTACACAAGTTTAATGTGAAAAGCTTGTTTTTCGACAATGTGAAGGGAATGTCATCCGTGGACGTAGCGTTGCAAGCATGGGCGGCGTGTCTGGCTGCTACCTTATCTGACGTAACGTCTATCCCAAGGATCGATACATCGAAGTGGACTCCAAAGGCATGTTGCTGCCAAATGTCCTGGCCTTTACCTTTACTCATTCGATCCATTGATCCAGCGACTGGCTCCCTTGGCCAAGATTGCACGTGACGGTGATCTCCTGGAGTCGAACAAACCCGTTTTCATCAGAAATGATGTGCGACCCGACATCTCAGTGAATAAGGACCAAGTCAACATGATCTGTGAACGCTTTCGCACTCGTATAAGAATCTCTGATAGCCAAGTACGTTCCTTTGCACCAGTTAAATGATATCATTGTAATGTTACATGAAGATTGTCCTGATAGAAACTAAAGATAGAACCGCAACAGCAGGTCATGCTAAGCGGGTTCAGGGGCGAAATGCACAAGTATTGGTCAATGGTCCCATCAATGGAGAGATCGTATCAATCAGTACTATAGGCAAGGGCGATAGGACATATGCGGAAGTCGCTCGACGGGAGATCATCCTGCAGGTCCTTCAAGGCCGTACACCACTCTTGTCACAACCCTTTTTCCAACATATCTGGTTTCCACATGAGCGTACGGTGTGGTCAAAGCAAGATGGCATTATTTTTGAGCCACACACATATTTTCCACAGCGTTCCCTCAATCTTTCGCAGGAGATTGCAGTCGGGAAGATTCTGTCGTCATCGGACGACAATCGGGTAGTAATGATCCATGGTCCTCCGGGAACTGGAAAGACAACAGTGATCGCGGCTGCTGTTACTAGCTTCCACCATTCTGACCCCACCCGATCAGTCTGGATTACGGCCCAATCCAACGTCGCTGTGAAGAACATTGCTGAGAAGTTGTGTGCGGTCGGCTTTTATGATTTCAGATTATTGGTTTCCAAAGACTTCCATTTCGATTGGTATGTTTGTATTTCCCTTTGACCTTCTACTGTCATTCATGAACTCTAATAGGCACGAGCATCTCTATGCAGAAACCCTCGAGGCGCGCCTTATTCGCTCTGATGAATTTATCGGAGACATTGTTGGAGCAGAAAGACAGCTTTTGGATGCTAGAATCATATTGTGCACGCTGACCATGTTATCAAATAATTCCATCCGTGCCTACGTTCAGATTGCTCCGGTTAATACAGTCATCTTCGATGAGGCAAGCCAAATCGAAGTGGGAGATTACATCCCTGTAATCCATCGCTTTTCCTCGACTTTGCGGAAAATGGTTTTCATTGGGGATAACAAGCAGTGTTTGTCTCTGTCCTCGCTAATGACCAATAGCTGACTCTGTTGTATAGTGGCTCCGTATGGCCAAGAGGAGATCCCAGAGCTGCAAAGCGTTTTCGAGTTTAACCATCTACTAATGAAAGCGACTTTCTTGGACACGCAATGTATGTGTTCTCCTTTCCTAACCCTGCATATCTGACGAAGTCTAGACCGCATGCCAAGCATTATTGGCAACTTCATCTCATACAGTGTCTATGATGGAAAACTGAGAACCTGCCACAGGAGCATTGATCGGAAAGCATGCCGCTTCATTGACGTCAAGGGTGGAGAAGAAAATAGACACGGTCACAGCTGGCTGGTATGCCTTGTTCAAATATATTGTTGTTGTAATACTGAAAGTACATAGAACCGTGGAGAAGCTATGGTTATTTCTCGTCTCGCACATCTGTATCAAAACCAGAACAAGCACTACCGCATTATCACACCATATGATGCCCAGCGCACAGTGATTGAGACTGCCCTCAAGAATGTGGATCTGCCTTGGGAGAACAGGGTGTTCAACGTAGACTCGTTCCAAGGTCTGCTGTCGCATTTGTCGATTGGCTATTCGTGTCTGACGAACACAGGTAACGAGGGTGATCATATCATCGTGTCAGTCGTCCGGTCAGGAAGCATTGGCTTCCTTCAAAACGAGCGACGCACCAACGTTATGCTGACTCGTTGCAAGCAAAGCATGATCATTTGTACGAGTCGCGCGTTTATGTCTAGCAAGCAGGTATCGCGCACATTAGTCGGCCGGCTTGCGGCTTCGCTTGGACCGGATGCGTGGATAGAAGGAAGGGATCTTTTAAATGGCTACCTCCCTTAAGTGTTACACTTTTGATTTCTTCTGGTGCTCTTGTCCGTAGCTTTCTTACTTCCTATTACAAAGACTCGAGTAGTAAGCTTTGGGTGAAAGCATCATAATTGGACTCCGTTTTATTTCAGACCACCTCTGCAGTGAGGTGAGAGTGCCAAACCCCAATCCGAGGTGCCCCAATGGCGCTTCAACAAGACAACTGCACGACAAGGAAGTTCTAGCCAGCCTTGAGGTTGACGAGTTGACACTTCGGAAACCAGCTACCAACCTGGGGGCAAACGAAGATCAGTGTCCAATGAGGGTCGCTGATTTGGGTTGCGGAGTTTATCCTACAAGAATTTTCCTCCGTGGACCCCCTATCCTGAGAGGCCAACAGAAACACCAAAGCCGTCTATTGATCCAGGCGAGTGAGAGTACAATATTCAACACCAAAAATGGAACAACTTTCTTGTAGTCCATCTTCGCCTCGAAACCTTGGACCTTGTTGGACCTTGTTCTGCAGTCCTCTTTCCAATAACTCTGCTTCAAACGAAGTGCACCAATGGGAGTTGCAGTTATTGCACCAAGACCACAAGGACACGATTTCACTAGTTCAGATGGCATTTCCATTTGAGTCATTGAGCTGACACTGGGTAAATTGTAAGGTTTCCACTGCGGAACGTTCCCCGAGGCTAAAAGCTGTCGATGAAAAGACCTGACGCAACCATTTTTTCCTTTGTCATCCACAGGGTCCATAATCCGTTGTGTAACTGGGTTCATATGCACGCCCAACGTGAGTTAGCACAGATTACTCATACGCAACATTTAATATGTTTGGAAAGGAGCTTTGTCGCGTGAGGCGCAACTGCGTGCTCGCAGAGTAGTAGCAAGATAAATGGCAGTGAAACGTCACCATCTACACCCCAAAGACATTCCCTTCGCATCGTAGGCGCTCCTGCATCTTTGCAGCTCATCATGATCAACGAGTTCACCATCAAGTCTTCCACCTATTCTTATCACAAAAGTAGACAAGGACCTTCTTGAGAGAGACCTCCAATCCTTATTGAGTAGTGCTGTCGCTAGCGACGGAACTATTGACGTGCCTGCAACCCTTCACGAACATTGCGCCATCCCCTCTATTGCTTTTTTCATGTTATTCCTATCTCTTGTCGTTCATTTTGGGAAGCAGCAGGTAGGCGAGCGTTAATCCTTCTTAAGGGGTGTATTCTTAGCAACCCTCGCTACGTGAAGACTGCTGATTACAAATTCCATTGACGTTGAAAACGGGAAAGAAGCTGAACACGATCAGAGCTAGCCGGTAAGCATTTGAATATATTGCTATTGTAATATTGAAAGTACATAGAACCATAGAGAAGTTTTGGCTAGTTTCAGTGTCGCACGCCTATATCAACATCAGAACAAGTCTTAACCCATTATCGTACCCTATGGTGCTCAGCGCACGACTATCAAGACTGCGCTCATGTACCCCAAAGTGTCTTGGGAGAACAAGGTCTTAACGTAGATTCATTCAAAGGTCCGTTATCACATACGTCCATTATCTGTGTCTGACAAAGACAGTGATGAGGGTGATCATACCATCATGTCAGTTGTTCGGTGAGGCAACATTGACCTCCTCGAGAACGAGCAACGTAACAACGCAATGCTCACAAAGCATGATCATGTAAGAGTCGTGCCTTCATGTCCGGCCCACAAGTATCGGTTACATTAGTCGGACGGCTTGCAACCTCCCTCGGTCCAGGTGGGTGGAAGGAAGGAGGGGATATTTTAAACCGCTACTATCCCTGTTGGACCTTAATTTCCTTCCAGTGCTCTCATCCGCGGCATCTTCACACCTTAATGCTCGCTATTACACTGTAGAAGGTTTGAGTGGTAGGGAGCATCATAATCGGAGTCCTGGATTTCGTTGTATACTGCTGACCTATACACCTGTCTAATCGGATGCGACCCGTTTGCCACATACCTGAGTTTGTAGTTAATTTCCAAAGAGTCAGCTCGTCAACCTCGAGGCTGGCCAGAACCGTGCCTCGTTGCAACCGACTGGACCGTGGTGTTCTCAGCTCAGTCCTTCGAGCTCGTCGTCTTTACCATCGCTTATCATGGTCTCCATTTCTCGTATTATACACCAAAAGCCCATCGAGGGAAGGAGAGAGAGAGAGAGAGAAATTCTTTATTTATATACCGCAACAAACAGTCAAGGCTGTTAAGACGTGGTTACCCAAGAGTACATAGAGTCTAGACTAGTGTTGCAGAGAAGTCAAAAATGAGGTATTTTCGGAGTAGTCCGTGTGGTGGGAACAGCAGGTACAGGTGCTGTACCTAGGGACCTCATCGACGTAGACATTGATGGTCTCAACGTTAAGCTGATCAGGTTATCTGACCTCAACCAGGGCTCGACTGAATTGCACACTGTCATTGATCGTAACAAAGGATGCTCGCTCGGCCTCTCTGCTGCGTATTCACCTCGTGCCGGTCTCAGGCTTCTTGCCATCGCCGTTACCGTTATTGTCGTTGATTTCGAGACGGATAGCAGCAAGAACAACGGATGCGCTACTCCGACACCTGGCGACTCTGCCATTTCTGTTGGGCTTGATTATCTGCGCGATCACGTCCTCTGTTGCCCAGTGGGATTCATTTACGGTTTTGATATGGGACTGCTCGCCTTGGCGCTGTGGCAAAGCCACGATCTCTGTATCCAACAGGCGATCGACATGCAGTGCGCCAGTCCCTCAAGAATGCGAACCCTGCCTGCAACCGTCCAGTTTGCTATTGGCGACACGACTCGCAATATTATGCGGGTATTCAACGACTATATCTCCCATGTCTCCAACGATCCATCGGCCAGCCAAACAACAACTCCACTTGCCCAGCTTGCCTCAATGGAGGAGCTGCTCGCTAATGTGCCTCCTGTCGACACGGTCAAATGCCATGTTTCCGACGATTTGTCGGCTAGCCAAACAACAACTCCGCTCGCCCAGCGCGCATGGATTGCTCATCATATCTCCCAGCTCGCCTCAATGGAGGAGCGGCTCGCTGACGTGCCTCCTGTAAGTACAGTTAAACTCTCAGATAAGGTACGACTTTTTCGTGACTTTTCTTGAATTCGCTCAGTGTCTTTCGATCATGCTGTGTAGATTCTCCGATTCCTGGCGAAGGCTTCTCAAGATTCCTTCCAGCTCGACGAGAAAAAGCCGAAAGAAGTCACGCGAACTGTAGCAGTCGCGTTTAATAAAGGCAGGAAGCAGGTCGATGCCAAAGTTGATCGTTACCAGCACAAGATTCGAGGTGGCAAAAATCAGGTCAGCGTTTCTTCCTTTGAATTCCCGCTTTCTGACGCACCCTATTACTACAGCAAGCTTGCATCCACGTGCCCGGTGCCACTACTGGCGGAGGGTACAGCATCCCCGCCAATGTCACTGTAGCTCGGGGTGAAGGAGTGAGGTTGAAGGTGGAGGGAAATATATCTGGGAGTAGGGTGGCACTTATCACCCTTACTGGTCGGGAGGATCCCACTGCGGCGGAGGTGAAGAGGGCACAGGTTGTGCTCATGATCCTTCAGGGAAAGATGGGTGCTATTGGGAGTGAGGGTCTCAATCCTTGGGTCCACCAGATCTACCTAGACCCTGGAGAGGAGTTTGCATGGCCAGCTGAGTGGGCTAAGGATACCATTCCCCCCATCAAGTTCAAGTTAGAGAAGATCCCTAGGCCACTGAACTCTTCTCAGGTTAAGGTCATCAAAAGGATGTGCAGTCAAGCTGATGAGCACAGGGTCAGCATCATACAGGGCCCTCCAGGAACTGGGAAGACCACTGTGATTGCATCCTATGTCTTGACTGCAGTAGGAGCTGGGCAAACTGGCATTTGGCTAATTGCTCAGTCTAACATTGCAGTGAAGAATATAGCTGAGAAGTTGGCTGATTTTGGCCTTACTAACTGGAAGCTTTTGGTTTCCAGTGAATTCTATGAATACTGGTGAGTGATTTATGTGACTCCATAATTATTCTCAATTATTATAGGCATGAGCACCTCTATGCTCATATTCACTCCAACATCATCATCAGTGAGGAGTTTATTGAGAAGAGCACTATGAAACAGCTGTATGGTTGCCCAGTTGTGCTCTGCACACTGAGTATGCTTTCTAGCAACAAGCTCCACCAGCTTGGAGCTTTCAAAATGGTACCCTTGAGGAATATAGTGGTTGATGAACCTCCCAGATTGAGATTGGAGACTATATTCCTGTGTTCACAACTGCTTCTACAATTAGGAAAGTCACTTTTATTGGTGATGACAAACAGTGTGAGTCTCAAATTTCTTGTCTAATTTATTATTTATTCCTTTAAAGTACCCCCTCATGGGCAGGAGGAGATTGGTGAATTGCAGAGTATATTTGAAGTGGAGCATTTGAGGAAGCACATGCTTCTACTTGATACTCAGTGTATGCATTCTTTTATTTTCTTGTTTATGGCCTAACTTGCATTCAGATTGCATGCCACCTCAGATCGGAGAATTTATTTTTCAGACTGTGTATGAAGGCCATCCACTTTGTGAGACCTCAAACATAACATGCTATTTTATCAATGTGACTGGGTTGCAAGTGTCTGTTGAGACTAGCTGGAAGGTAGGTTGCATAAGCTTAACTTACAAGATAGATACTTACATATATACATACACCTCCTAGAATCCTGAGGAGTGTAAAGCCATCTTCCAGCTCTCCTTTATCTTTCAGGGACAGGGGAAAGGGTTTAAAATTATTACTCCCTATGATGCCCAGAGAACTCTCATAGAGAATTCACTCAAAGAGGCTGAGTTACAATGGGAGGATACTTGTTTCAATGTTGACTCCTTTCAGGGTACTTGTTCTTTTGATTGTCATTTAAGGTTGATTCTGAAAAGTTACTAGGTAATAAGGACTATATCATCACCTCTCTTGTTCATTCTTGGGAGTTGGGATTTCTTCAAGATGGTAATTTTCACCAGCAGGTAATTTATGCAGAAGTAGGGAAAGGATTCCTTGGATGGGAGTCTTCTTGAGTACTATGACAATAAGGCCTGGATTGAGGTCAGTGAGATGGAGAGGCCCACCTTTGCATGAAGGATAAGTTTGAGGTGGATTGGTGGGTCTTCAATGTTGCAACTAAACAAATATTGTCTTATGTGAATGTGCCATGATCATTCTTGCTTTGTCCTACTTTGATTTTTGCTCTCTGCTAGTTTTTGTCTGCTGTCTAGTTATGCAACCTCACTACAATGTATGCTTTACATATGTCTCTTGTTACAAAGAGTACCTTGGACACATGGTCATCCTTTTTTTTTAGTAAAGTGAGCACAGAAACTGAGATTGTCATTCATGTTGAAATAGTAGCAAGTTATTTCTTCAAAACAACCACTTTGAATAGTGCTTCAATGGTATGATCTGTGAATGTATCTTATATTAGAACTTACTGCTGTAAGGATCTACTTAAAGCTGGGCATACAAACATGCCTACTGGAATCTGTGAGCAGTCTGGAGCTCACTATGCTGCTTATCCAAACAAATCTCCTTCATGTGTTGAGGTACTTGGGCAGGAGTGCTTGGAGTTGATGCAATATCTGATCAAGGGAGAAGCAATGAGATTTAGTTACGTAAACATTGCATGTGAGCAGTTTCGCACGTGAGGATGGACAATGGCAAGGATAGAGAACACGAAGCAGCTTGTCGAGCAGACAGGGAACATATATGGTAAATACTCACAGTTGATGCCAGATCCATTGCTGAATGGTGGAATCTGACAAAAAAAAAGATGGACATCAAATTTCGTTCATGTCGATGGCAACATATTAAAAGTAAGTGACAAGGTGGTGTAGAATGCCAGATGGCCATTCGGAAGGCCGAAAACATAACAGAACGGTACCAAGATCACTCGCCTGTTCCACGGAAGTGCCATCCTTCAGTCAGGTCGCTTGTACTTAGCCGCTACGTCTGAATTTTTCAGAAGTCAAGAAGTTCAAAGAGTTCTGAGGGTCCCCCTCGGGTTATCTGGCTGTCATTTGCCGGAGATGCTTCGCCATCTTGACCCGAGAGTGACTGTCCTTCATTCCTCGGTTAGCTTCCATTCCTATTTTCCACACCGTCAAATCAGTCCAGGCCAGAGCTGAGGACACTCCGAAGTCCTAAGAGGTGTTTGTCAATGGTGCAGCTTGTAACAGCTACGTAGGTCAACAACGCATGTACATGAAGTGCAGAAGTAAGAAGGGCATAGAGTGACGAGATCGAGGTCTGGAACTGCGTTAAAATTGAAGGACGACAGAACGCAGGCCCATGCATCCACCGAATTAAAAGATGCATCGCTTACCGCTTCATGTTGGTTGCCCCTGGGGCGCGTGTTCTCCAATACTGACTTAAGGCCCACATAAACGCACAAACGCACAAACGCGAAACTCTCACGCGGAATACTCGGTAATGTCTCAGTAAAATCGTGGCAGAATGATCGAGTCAGCGCAATCTCATAAATTGGCATCGTATGGCCATGAAGGCGATAGTATGCGAGGCGCAAGGCGGACGAACGCATCGGGTGGGTAATTTGCTGAGGCTTCCCTAAGTCGATAGATACAAGACAAGGACAACGGACTTACATAGACATCACATCTCATCCCTACCAAACCCCATACACTATAAGACATTGTGCTCCGAATCTGTGAAGAGTGTCTCAGCACGACGAGATACATCCGCAATTGTAATTCTTGACCTGGGGGAAAACCACCTAAGCCAGCATCCTTAGTACTTCCCATGCCAACTTGTTGGGACAAGTGGCACTTCATCCATACCTCCGACAAGAGAATCTCTGCTAGCCCTTGCCACTGTCCGCTCACATACAATGCTTGGGATTAGCACATCCACGGGTGGTGTTCCCTACAGGCACTGGTACACATCGTGCGCTCAACTATCAGTGGAGAGGTTTATCGAAGAAGCGATTTTGCACTAAAGATAGGGCACGTGTACGTTGCTGATGTTCGAAGGGGTCATGTGGTGCTGAATTGGAACAGGATGGGTCGGATATGTAAGGGGATTTTTCTGTGCCCATTGGTAATGTCACAGTGAGGTGTTGGGTTTGGGGAAGTATAGGTTGCAGTGTACAACATCGTGGTACAGCCTTGTCCGTTGGGAAGGTTAGTGATCGTGAATGGTTGTGGCCTTCATTAACTGGGGTGGATGGCGCAGACCAATGGTCGAGGGAAATGACGAAGAGGGAATCGTGAATTGGGTCTAATGAACAAACGTTTTGTGGAGAAAGTGAACGGAGATGTGTATAGTTCTGTTTGAAAGATTAGTTGTGTCTGCTACTCACAGCGGAAGCTTCTACCCTAGCTCATTTACCTCACTCATCGGAGCTCAGGGCTCCTACCCTGACCGCTATATCACCTTTCCTTTTCCTACGGAGCACAATTTAGCAAAGAATAATCGACATTTTTGAGGGTTCCTACAAAATTCAAATGGAGGGCCACCGTCCACAGTTCGTTCTGAAGTAAGACTGGCTGGATCGAGTCGAAATTGTCTTGTGCAAGTCTTCCACTGGAGGACGGGGTAGCTTCGGTGGTACCATGGCTGACATCGGGCTGCGCAATGGGACGAATGGTCGCCGATGGGCAAAGAGCAAACGAGGACGTGAGCCACCATCAAGCTCACCCGCAGAACCGTTGCTTGATGAGAGGACAGGCCTGCCTGTCTTCTACATATGGTCTGCCCGAGGGGAACGACACATAATCTACCAGGATATTGTACATTGGAGTATTTCTATGTATTATAATGTATTGACCCGGCACTCTGAATCACTGTTCTTGTCTTGGTGCAACACGCCCGTTACGATAGTGTTGAAGGGATCACACAATCTTGAAGGTTCGGTGTGTTCTCCGTGATAGTAATGCGAGTATTTCTAACTTCCGGCATAGCCAATTCGGTAAGGAATAGTTGATGCTTCGACGTGCCTGTTTTCAAAATCAGCCATGATCCTACGAGCACAATTCAACATTGGTCATATCATAACAATATCATAAAGCTGAATCTCAGCACTCACCGTTGCAGACGAGCTTGGTCATCTTCTGGTGGTTCAGCAGTGTTACACTCAATCGGGCTAACAATGAGCATGAATCGAATTAAGACAGAATGTGGACCAGCGCTAGATACGTACGCGCTGGTCCGCATTTTGTCTTTGGAAAGGAATGGCCCTCCTAATAGAAGTGGGGTGCAAAGCCTTGGAGCCACGATGGCACCAAAGATACGAGAACGAAAAACTGAATCAGACAGGACAATTGCACATACTGTGACAATGTAAGTGTTGTATACCTTCATGCGACATGGCAACTGAGACATCAAGTAGTTTGGGCAGAGAACGGAAACGGAGGCCAAGCTTCTCTGCGGGCGCTTGGTCAATCAGGGTGTCAACACGGAGAGACGAGTCAAAGTTCAGTGCATCGATTAGGCAAGACCAACGGAGGTGAGGTACAGAAAAGGGGGCGACACAGTGGGCCTTAGAAGCGTCAGGACTACTGGTTCACGGCGACCAGCCTTAGACGAAGACACGGTGTGGGTAGACTGATACGGGGACAAGAGTCTGGGCTATCAGAAGACAGGACTGGGGGAATGGACGATGAAGACGGCAGCAGTAACGGTGCAAATGGGATGGCGACAATGACAGCTTGACATTGCAACAAGGTGCCGATATCGCGCTTGGTAGCACGTTCAAAAAAGTGGAAACTCACCCTGAGGAGAGTTACACTCCATCGAGCTAACAATGAGCGTGAATCAGGCTGAGACAGAATGTGGACCAGCGCGAGGGTATTTAGCAATCAGCATATATGCAGATAATACAAGCGAGACGATATGAGAGAGAAGAGGGGGGGAAAGAAGAGACTGAGTGAACACTCCAACCTCTCCGATATACAAGATGGCCGATCAACCACTGGAGACCAAGCACAGCACAGACAGTATCATAGCAGCAAGGAAAAAAGATGTCGTACTGCTGGAAACTAAGGATGGAACCTCGCAGTACTAGGTCACACTAATCATGGGTGTCTTGATGCACAAATATTGATCAATGGTCCCATCAACGAGGAGATTAATCTATAGACAAAGGTGATAGGACGGTCCTATGCGGAAGTCGCTCGACGGGGGATCATCATGATCCTGCACGTCCTCCAGAGCCGGACGCAACTTTTGCCACTACCATTTTCCCGAGGTATTCTCTCAATCCTTCGCAGGAGAGGATCATGTTGTTATAGGATGACAATCGGCCGGTAATTGAATGATTCACGGCCCTCCAGGAAATGGAAAGACAACGTATTATTTACAGCTGCCGTTACTCTAGTAGGTTCCATCATGCACTCAGACCCCAATCAATCAGTTTCCAGTTGGATTGCTGCCAAATCCAACGTCACCGTGAAGAACACTGCTGATAAGCTTTGTACGGTCGACTTGTTTATTGGCTTCCGGAGACTCACGATTAGTATGTTTGTTTTTTTCCTCTGACTTTCTACTACTCTTACTCATGAACTTTACATCTCCATGGAGAAGCCATTGAAGCTCGCCTTATGATTAATTTATTATTGGTGCAGAAAGGCAACTCCCGGATGCCAGAGTCATGCTGTCATCCGTGCATACCATCGTTCCAGTAGATGTAATCGTCTTCGGTAAGGCCAGCCAAATCGAACCGGGGGATTATGTTCCTGCGATCCATCGCTTTTCACGAACTATGAGGAAAATAGTTTTCGTCGGGTACCAGGGGCAGTGTTGGTCTCCATCCTCACTAACGACCAATGGCTGACTCTATTGTATAGTGGCTCCATGTGGCCAAGAGGAAATCCCAGAGCTACGAAGCACTTCCAAGTTTAATCACCTACTAAAGAAGGCGACTTTCTTAGACGTTGAATGTATTTGTTCTCCTTTCTTGACCCTGCATACCTGACGAAGTCTAGACCGCATACCATGCGTAATTGGAGACTTCATCTCGAAGAATGTCTATGATGGGGGACTGAGAACCTGCCACTTCATTGACATTGAAAGCTCGACACGACTAGAGCTGGCTGGTAAGCGTCGTTTGAGTATGTTGTTGTTGCAACACTGAAAGTACATAGAACCATAGAGAAGTTTTGGTTATTTCGCCCATATCAAGATCAGAATAAGTCGTATCACATTATCACATCTTATGATGCTCAGCGCACGGCCATCGAGACTGCGCTCAAGCACGCCGAAGTGCCTTGGGAGAACAAGGTCATCAACATAGACTCACTCCAAGGTCCGTTATCACAAAGACAGGTAACGAGGGTGATCAAATCATCGTATCAGTCGTCCGGTCAGGTGGCACTGACTTCCTTGAAAACAAGCGACGTAACAACGTAGTGCTCACTTGCTGTAAACAAAGCATGATCATCTTTACGAGTCGGGCATTCATGTCCAGTCCACAAGTATCGGTTATATTAGTCAGACGGTTTGCAGCTTCCCTTGGTCCGTGTGTGTGGATAGAAGGAAGAGATATCTTTAAAACGGAATCTATCTCAGTTAGCCCTTAAATCTTCTTCTGCTATTGTTCCGGTGCTCTCATCCGCAGCATCCTCACACATTAATGCTTGCTGTTACACTGTACAAGGCTTGAGCATCATAATTGCAGACCCATACACCGATCTAATCTGACGCGGCCCGTTTGCCACATACCTGGATTGGTAGTTGATTTCCAAAGAGTCAGCTCGTCAACCTTGAGGCTGGCCAGAACCGTGACGCGTGGTTGCCTCGTTGCAGCTCGTTTCGGCGTCTCGGACTGGGCTGTGCACTGGTAGTCTCAGGCCGCCCTTTGTCCTTCTCGCTCGTCGTCTTTACGCCATTGTCTCCACCTATCGTGTCACCTTCATCGCTCATCATGGCCTGCATTTCTCGTATTATACACCAAAACCTCATCGACGTAGACATTGATGGTCTCAACGTTAAGCTGATCAAGTTATCTGATTTCAACCAGGACCCGACTGAATTGCGCACTGTCGTTGATCGTAACGAAGGGCGCTCGCTCGGCCTTTCCGCCGCGTATTCACCTCGTGCCGGTCTCAGGCTTCTTGCTATTGCTGATACTAGTACCGTTATTATCATTGATTTCGAGACGGATAACAGCAAGAACAACGGACGCGCTACTCCACCTGGTGACTCTGCCACTACTGCTGGGCTTGATTATCTGTGCGATCACGTCCTCTGTCGCCCGGTGGGATTCGTTTACGGTTTCGATATGGGACCGCTCGCCCTGGCGCTGTGGCAAAGCCACGATCTCCGTATCCAACAGGCGATCGACATGCAGTGCGCCGGTCCCCGCAAAACACGTGCCCCGCTCGCAACCGTCCAGTTCGCCATTGGCGACACAGCTCGCATATTCGATGTCAATATTGTGCGGGTATTCAACGACTATATCTGCCATGTCTCCAACGATCCGTCGGCCAGCCAAACAACAACTCCGCTCGCCCAGCGCGCATGGATTGCTCATCATATCTCCCAGCTCGCCTCAATGGAGGAACGGCTCGCTGACGTGCCTCCTGTAAATACAGTTAAACTCTCAGATACGGTACGGCTTTTTCGTGAATTTTCTTGAATTCGCTCAGTGTCTTTCGGATCATGCTGTGTAGATTCTCCGATTCCTGGCGAAGGCTTCTCAAGATTCCTTCCAGCTCGACGAGAAAAAGCCGAAAGAAGTCACGCGAACTGTAGCAGTCGCGTTTAATAAAGGCAGGAAGCAGGTCGATGCCAAAGTTAATCGTTACCAGCACAAGATTCGAGGTGGCAAAAATCAGGTCAGCGTTTCTTCCTTTGAATTCCCGCTTTCTGACGCACCCTATTACTACAGCAAGCTCGCATCCACATGCCCGGTGCCACTACTGGCGGAGGGTACAGCATCCCCGCCAATGTCACTGTAGCTCGGGGTGAAGGAGTGAGGTTGAAGGTGGAGGGAAATATATCTGGGAGTAGGGTGGCACTTATCACCCTTACTGGTCGGGAGGATCCCACTGCGGCGGAGGTGAAGAGGGCACAGGTTGTGCTCATGATCCTTCAGGGGAAGATGGGTGCTATTGGGAGTGAGGGTCTCAACCCTTGGGTCCACCAGATCTACCTAGACCCTGGAGAGGAGTTTGCATGGCCAGCTGAGTGGGCTAAGGATACCATTCCCCCCATCAAGTTCAAGTTAGAGAAGATCCCTAGGCCACTGAACTCTTCTCAGGTTAAGGTCATCAAAAGGATGTGCAGTCAAGCTGATGAGCACAGGGTCAGCATCATACAGGGCCCTCCAGGAACTGGGAAGACCACTGTGATTGCATCCTATGTCTTGACTGCAGTAGGAGCTGGGCAAACTGGCATTTGGCTAATTGCTCAGTCTAACATTGCAGTGAAGAATATAGCTGAGAAGTTGGCTGATTTTGGCCTTACTAACTGGAAGCTTTTGGTTTCCAGTGAATTCTATGAATACTGGTGAGTGATTTATGTGACTCCATAATTATTCTCAATTATTATAGGCATGAGCACCTCTATGCTCATATTCACTCCAACATCATCATCAGTGAGGAGTTTATTGAGAAGAGCACTATGAAACAGCTGTATGGTTGCCCAGTTGTGCTCTGCACACTGAGTATGCTTTCTAGCAACAAGCTCCACCAGCTTGGAGCTTTCAAAATGGTACCCTTGAGGAATATAGTGGTTGATGAAGCCTCCCAGATTGAGATTGGAGACTATATTCCTGTGTTCACAACTGCTTCTACAATTAGGAAAGTCACTTTTATTGGTGATGACAAACAGTGTGAGTCTCAAATTTCTTGTCTAATCTATTATTTATTCCTTTCAAGTACCTCCTCATGGGCAGGAGGAGATTGGTGAATTGCAGAGTATATTTGAAGTGGAGCATTTGAGGAAGCACATGCTTCTACTTGATACTCAGTGTATGTATTCTTTTATTTTTTGATCATGATCTAACTTTCATTTAGATCGCATGCCACCCCAGATTGGAGCCTTTATTTCTCAAACTGTCTATGATAGCCAGTTAAAATCCAGTGAAGGTCATCCACTTTATGAGACTCCAAATATGACATGCCATTTTGTCAATGTGGCTGGGTTACAAGTGTCTGTTGGGACCAGCTGGAAGGTAAGTTGCATAAGCTTAACTTACAAGATAGCCACTTACATATATACACCTCCTAGAATCCTGAGGAGTGCAAAGCCATCCTCCAGCTCTCCTCTATCTTTCAGGGGCAGAGGAAAAAGTTTAAAATCATTACTCCCTATGATGCCCAGAGAACTCTCATAGAGAATTCACTCAAAGAGGCTGAGTTACAGTGGGAGGATACTTGTTTCAATGTTGACTCCTTTCAAGGTGCTCATTCTTTTGATTGTCATTTAAGGTTGATTCTGAAAAGTTACTAGGTAATGAGGAGGATTATATTGTCATCTCTCTTGTTCGTTCTTGGGAGTTGGGATTCCTTCAAGATCTTCGTAGAACAAATGTGATGCTCACAAGATGCAAAAGAGGGATGGTAATTTTCACCAGCAAGGAATTTATGCAGAAGTATGGGAAGAATTCCTTGGTTGGAAGCCTTCTGGGGTACTATGACAATGAGGCTTGGATTGAGGTCAAGGAGATGAACAGGACCATCTTTGTGTGAGGGGTAAGTTTGAGGTGGGTGGGTTTTCAATGTTGCAACTAAACAAATATTGTTTTGATGTGGATGTGCCATGGTCATTCTTGCTTTGTCTTGCTTTGATATCTGCTTTCTGCTAGTCTTTGTCTGCTGTCTAGTTATGCAGTCTCACTACAGTGTATGCTCTGTATGTCTCTTGTTACAAAAAAAATACTTTGGATGCATGGTCATCCTTTTTTTTTTAACAAAGTGAGCACAGAAACTGAGATTGTCATTCATGTCAAAGTATTAGCAAGACAGCACCTTCAAAACAAACACTTTGAATAGTGCTTGAATGCTATGATCTATGAATGTACCCTATATTTGAAACCACACAAATATGGCTGATGGGATTTGCAAGTAGTCTGGATCATACTATGCTGCTCATCCTCACCAACACCAAGACTTGGTGATGGTTGGCTGCCATTGGTTACAGGTATGCTGTCACCTCCATGGACATTCATTTTGGTCCTTGTCACATCCCTGCACATCCAGACAAATTTCCTGAATACAGGTGTCAAGGTACTTGAGTGGGAATGCTTGGAGTTGATGCAAAATCTGACCAAGGAACAATGAGATCTAGTCACGTAAACATTGAGCAGTTCCGCGCCTAAGGATGGATGATGACAAGGGTAGAGCACGAGAAGCGTTTTGTTGAGCAGACAGAAGTAGACATAGATGGTAAATACTCGTAGTTGATGTTGTATCCATTCCTGAATGGTACCTCAAAACTGACAAAAGAAAAAGAGGGTCATTAAATCTCATCCATGTCAAGATCGATACATGAAAAGTAAGTGAGAAGGTAATGTAGAACGCCGGACGGCCATTCAGAAGGTTGGAAACACAAATTAGAGAATGGCTACGAAGAACACTCACCGCGTTCCAATGAAGTGCCATCTTTCAGTCGGCCCGCTTGAACTGAGCCCCCACGTTCTGGATTTTTTAGAAGCCAGGGTGCCCAAAGAGTGCTGAAAGTCTCCCTCGACTCATCTGGCTGTTGTTTGCCGTGGTGCTTCGCCATCTTGACCCAAGAGCGACTGTCCTTCGGTCCTTGATTAGTTTTCATTCCCATTTTTACACCATCAAGCCAGTCTGATTCACAGCCGAGGACACTCCGAAGTCCTAAGAGGTACTGGGCTTGTAACAGCTACGCGGGTCAACGCGCATGTACACGAAGTGCAGAAGTAAAGAGGGCATAGAGTGACGAGGCTGAGGCCTGGGACTGAGTTAAAATTGAAGGACAACAAATGCAGACCTGTGTATCCACCAAATCAAAAGGGGCACCGCTTACCACATCGTGTTGACCATCCCATTCTTTCATGTTGGCTACCCCTGGGGCACGTCTTCTCCAAGATCGACATTTCCAAGGCCTGCACAGACGCACGAATGCGAAGCTCTGATACGTAAGGCTCCGTATAGTGTCAAAATGATCATGGTAGAATGGTCGAGTCAGCGCAGGCTCATACACAGACGTCGAACGGCCATGAAGGCAATAGTATGCGAGCTGCAGCGCAAGGTGGACGAACCCATCGGGTGGGTGGTTTGCTGGGGCTTCCCTTAATTCACAGATATAAGGCAAGGACGACGAACTTACATACGGCACATCTCATCCCCATCAAACTCCGTAAACTATAAGACATTGTGCTTCGAGTCTGGGAAGAGTGTCTTGGCACGGTGAGTTGCATCCACAATTGCAGTCTCGACGGGGGAAGTCAAGTCTCGTCCACTCTTCACAACCACCTAAGCCGGCATCCTCGGTACTCCTCGTGCCAGCTTGCTCCATTTTACTTTGGACAAGTGGCACTCGATCCATACTCCGACAAGAGAATTCCTGCTGGCCATTGCCACTTCCCACCTGCATACAACGCTCGGGACTAGCGCGTCCACGGGTGCGTGCTCCCCACAGGTAGGCACCGGCGCGCGTCGTGCGCTCGACTATCGGTATCGAAGGAGCGATTTTGTGTTGAAGGTAGAGCACGTGTGCGTTGCTGATGTTTCATGAGGCTATATCGTGCTGAATTTGAGAAGGGAGAATGTGTGAGGCGATCTCTCTGTGCCCGTTGGTAATGCCGCAGCAAGGTGTTGGGCTTGTGGAAGTACAGGTCGCAGTAGCAACATCATGGTACAGCCTTGTTCGTTAGGAAGGTTAGTGGTTGTGGATGGTTGTTGCCTTCATTAGCTGGCGTGGATGGCGCAGACCAATGGTCGAGAGAAATGACAAAGAGAGAATCGTGAATTGCGTCTAATGAAGAAACGTTTTGTGGAGAAAGTGAGCAAGGAGGTGCATAGCTCTGTTTGAAATATTAGTTGCGTTCACTACCCACGTGGAAGATTCTACCTTAGCCCATTCGTCTTGCTCGTCAGAGCTCAAGGCTCCTATCTTGACTGCCATATCGCCCTTTCTTTTCCTACGGAGCACGTCTGATACAACGGATCTCATTCGCCATCCAATTTCATCAACTTCCAAGGGTGCACCACTTTCAGGGTCGACAAAGCGGAGTGCACAGAAAAATTGACCACCATAACAATGACATGAGACGCCTAAGGTGAAGTAGGAGCAGTGGGCAGAGTAAGGGTGTCGCATCCGAGATGAGGGACGCGACAAGTATTGAAATGGCAGAGGTGCAATGTCGCAGCTAAATCCTTATAGCCTATGGATGTAAGTGGATGTGGTTGCGAATCTCGATGGACATACCTGCGCGTGAGATATCGGGATATAGTTCTTGTCTGTTGTCATGTCAGGACAGACTCAGCAGTAGTGCATCACACGCTACGCACGACTGCATTACATGCTTGAAATCAAGGATGCCATGCACTAAGCAAGTAGCCCTTCTGATCTGCCATGGCGCAATCCCTTGACCCTTGTGTGTTATGACCTCCTCTGGTACGTCAGTATCATCGACGAAAGTCAACCATTAGTTGGAGTTTATGAGCAACGGAGCTCTCCACTCGAGATACATTTTCTTCGACCAGAAGTTGTTGTCTAGCCAATTATCAGGGGACACCTTATCCAATGCACGCAATCTTGCCTGTACCACCTGGACAGGACCAATGGTTTAGAAAAGAATGGACTATACCCTCGCGTTTCTTGACTCTTGAGGGCTTCTATAAACGGGTGGCCGCTTTTCTAGTTCATCCTGGAGTAGACTGGCTAGATGGAGTCGAGATATTTGACCATCATGTTGTGCAGGTCTGCCGCTGGAAGACGGGGCAGGTGCCATGGTGCCATGGTTGACGTCGGGTTGCATAATGAGACAAGTCATCGCGCGTCGTTCAGGACACTTTGAACATTCCTGGCTCGTTCACTCCGGGTGAAGAGTAAACGAGCATGTGTGTAACGCCAGATCGAAGTCTTGAAGCGGCGGGACAATTCCCTCAGTCGCTCGTCGTTTCCCCTTTCACTCCTTTCTCTGTGACCATCACCCATCCTATCATCGCTTTAGTCCTACCCGTACCGTCTGTCGCCAGCCCATTCATTCCCGCGCCTGCTGTCTGTATCAGCGTTGTTCGACAAATCGTTCACATACAGGGAATAACCCTACTATGTCAGACGCGAATCGAGCCCCAGAGGACCCCTGGATCCGTTACATGGTTCTTGGTTCTTTACGCAGCTCCCACTCGGGAAGATGTCGTTTATCAGAATACCGCGCTATGTTGGGACCAAGTTGACGGCTTCTACGAGTACGATGCCGCCCTTCGTCGAGGAGAACAAATGGTCGCGCCACAGGGATATATGGAATTCTGGCGGGCCTATCGTCATGACCTTCCGGGCTCAACTATGCTCCTAATCTAGGAGCGAGTTGGGATCAACGCCCCAACTCACCCTTGGATTCAGCGGTCGTTACCAAGGTATTCCCGTCGGTTGGGAATCCTAACCGGCTGGAATACCTTGATAATCGTCGCCCTGAAACTGAAGATGCGAACGTCAACTGTGTCTTAGGACAGGGGACTGGGATCTCGGAAGACCAAGTGGACGTTTGCAAAACGTCTTCTGCGACATCGGCGATAAATTTTGTTCTCGCCAATGCGCTGCCACGAGGTCGTATAAGCAACGGCAGGTTCGGAGGAACGCTCTGGTTCCTTATCAGTCTACCGCGCCCGCTAACCATTCTTCAATACCGAGCAGCTCTGCTGCTGGCCCTTCTGTATCGTACACAGCCCTGGGCCCCTCGCCTTTGAAATCCATTTGCTTCCACCACTACATATACCATTGACCATGGTGCGTCTGCCTCCATCAATCCCTTCGCTGTCCCTCCTTCTCCTGTCCCTATGCCTGTGGTGGGGCCCAGCACCATTACGCTACAGCCCACCACCACTGCAATCCCTACCAATGTTGAGTCCAATGACCTCCTGTTGATCACTCCATTGTCCACAGAATTAGAAGTGCTTGTGCTGGCCGAAGGTTATATGATAACTGGAGGATTGGAAAGTACTGTTGACAATATTGTTGTAGACGATGAAAACTATGTCGATGAAGAATTAGAAGAAGCTAAGGACAAGGGAAAGGGAAAAGAGAAAGTGGATTAGGTTCTTCGAACCTGAAGGGGAGGATGTAAGGTTTGCATGTTCTCCGGCTTTGCAGTCTGTCTCTCCGCTGCGTCTGTTATTTCTGATTGTATGTTCTCGAGTCTCCCACTCCCAAAAAGCTAGTAATTGCGGCGTTGGCGGCAGTGCTTCTAAAATTATGTGTACCGGTCTCGTGTTTTGGACCTTGAGTTCCTTGTTTCAACCAAGCGTATACCCTGCAATTTCGAGCGACTAAGGGAGTTTCCTCTATTGTACCGCCACTTCAAGACTAAAGATCTTCGATCCGGTATTACAAAGTGACTCCACCATCCCACCCTACCTGAGGCCCGAGATGCCGCCTTGATAATCGAGAGGACCTGCCTGTCTTCTATGGTCTGCCCAAGGGAAACGACACATAATCTACAGAGATACTATACATTGGAGCATCTCTGTGTCATAGGTATTGACTCGGGGGGTCATTCTGCGCTCACTCTGAATTACTATCCTTGCCTCGGTACAACACACACGCTACGATGGTAAAGGGACCACACAATCTTGAAGGTTCGATGTGTTCTCCGAGATGGCATTGCGAGCATTTCCAACTTCCCGCGTAGCCAATTCGGTAAGGAGTAGCTGATGCTTCGATGTGCCTGCTTTCGCATCAGCCATGATCCTGGGTAAGGAGCAGAAATACATTCGACATTGATCATATCGTAAAGCGAAATATTAGCACCCACCGCCGCAGATGAACTTGGTAGTCTTCTGGTGGCTCAGCAATTGCCGCTTCTAAAATCCGTCCAAACCTCTCCAAGAGCTGATAAAAATGGTTCAATAGCTTTCTTGATCCAAATCGACGCCAGGACACTTACAGCAACTCGAGTCGATAGTACGGTACGAGGTACTGTCTCATCTTTCAAGATGTGCTCTACCACCTAATCTGGGTGAGCGGCGTTTGGAAAGTGAAATGACGGACTTGCCTTTGCAAGGATTGGTTCGATCTCCGAGTGGATTCCGCACCAACATGCTAACAGAATCTAAGATACAATACGTCGTCAGCCAGGTCGATAATAGGTCAGTGCAACTATCACCTTGCCAGTAATATCCTCTTCTAGCGCGCGTTTTTCATCGTCATCTTCAGTGACGCTAAGCTTGTCTTGTAGCAATTTCACATCTTCCACCATTGACTCGATGCTGGCAAACCTAGTTACCATTCGTTGAGAATTGGATGCTTTCTATGCTAGGCCTTCAGGTATCGCGCTAACCTTGGATGGCCCACACTATTATTGACATTCTCTCCTTCGCCAGAACTGAGACGCCGTGGACTACAGAAGTAGTTGAAGAAAACAGCAACAAGTACTCACTAGGAGTTAAAAACATCCCGTGCTGTATTGTAGGCAGCACTGAGATCTTGAAGTATCTAATTGTATCAGATCAATTAGTCGTTTTATTGCTTACAGCAAGGAACTCGCCGCAAAACCAAGACTCTTTGATATCAACTCTGCCCTTGCTACCAGCTTCTTGTTCTCCGACAGCCAAAATCGCCTGTTATAAACTTCGTTGATCGACATGCTTTTAAGCAAGGTCGCTGCCAATTCTTTGCTACGTGAATCGTGTGTTGCCTCTTGCACTTCCAGACCATCCGTGCTTGCAGAAGGATTGCCCACATCGGTTGCAAGTTGACCAAAGAAAGCTATGTCACCAATCTAGCAAGTTTCCGGGAGAAGTGAGTCTAAGAAGTAGATACCGAAAGGCTGATTACAGACGTAGTCTTTTAGTTCGTCACCGCCAAATAGATCCGTGAAGAAGCTGATCAGATGTTCCCGTTCCTTTAACTGTTTGTTAGTGCGTGGTAAACGTGGGACGAGTCTATGTATCAAGGTCGCTTTTTGGTTTTTGCCATCTTTCGTTGCGTCCAATGACTAGAAACGACCTAGTCAGACAAAGTCATAGTTGGCAATACCGTTCATGAAGGACATACCAAACCCAGCAGCTTATAAAATCGGGACCTGCATCCAAAAGTACATCATCAGTGACTTGATATTCAGTACCACGTAATATTAAAACATGCCTGATTCCTTCAAATCGTGATCTCGTATGCGTGTTAGCTCCACTCTGACGCCAAAGAAGAGGCTTCGCAAGGGTATATAAAGGCGTGATGCTACGTGGCTTGGTCGAGAATTCACAACGGTCGGATGCAGAGCCTGGTAATGGAGAGGATGACGACGTCGGATGTCCCATCGTCCCGTCCAGTTCTCTCAACGACTCGGGAGTGTTACATGCTGAACACTGTACGACTGTCGTTACAAGACACTTGCCTGTAAGACGAGTGGATAGAGCCTTGATTAAACAGGTAATTTGCTGATTGTTTTGCAGCGATAACGCAATCGGCTCTTGCAGAACTAGGCCAGCCTGGGGCTGACATACGTAGTCGCGCACAAGCGTACTTATCACAGCGTTGCTTTTCGTACTTGTATAGTAGCCTTCGATGGAGTGCTCCACTGGAAGGAAGGCTGGATCAGTTGGGTCTACGGTAAACCGGGGAGCCAGCGATTTGATTTCTTGGAAGATATTGCCTTCGCGTTCGAAGTTTCTATTATCAAAATCCCACCGACCGTAGTCACCTAGCTGGTCCCATTAAACCAAACGCCGCAGAAATTGAACCTATTGCCTCACCTCAAGTCCGGGAGATGACCACACTGCCAGGAAACGTACCTGAATCCCATCCACAAGCAAGTCATGGTGATCCATGTTCGCAGAATGGGTAGTGTGTATCATGAGGCCAGGCAAGTCAGGATCAGCCTTCACGGACTGTAATGATATATGTAATCAGATACGCTCGCAATTCTCGAACGGAATACACCAACGCCATGCAAGATCTGCCATCCAGTGGGCGGCTTACAGCAACCAGTGCATTGAACTACATCGACCATGACCGTGCAGCCATCCGAATCACTCATTTGCCGGCCATAGTTGATAACATCCACCCCCCAGATAGACCGAGGAACGTGCGCATGCTTGATCAAAAGAGACCACTCTGAGCGTGTCTCAGCAATTTTACGAGCATGATCAGGACCCGCTGTCCATGCTTCCTCGTAAACGTTCTTAGCAAAGTCTTCCCATGAAAGCCAAGTTCCCTGATCGAGAGGTTCGTCACAGATAATATGGACCCAATCTTGGCCAAAGCAGCAGCCAAGCGCCACTGCAAAGCGAGCAAAGTTGACACTGTCGTTGGCATAGACTATGATGACGAGATCAAACGCATTCGACAATGTAAAAGAATTCTGCGACGAAGCCTTGTCGTAGGGGAAGATGCCGCAGCAGTCGAAACCGGAGTAGGAGATGGTCCTTGCATCCAACTTGAATGTAACTTGATGCACTTTTTCTCCGTACGCAAGGTAGATTTCTCGGAATTCTGGAATTGGCCGTACAACGCCATTTGCGCCCAAATATCTGTAGAAGGTTGACTCGTAGGATGCCAAATCAATACCTATCGGTGACCCTCTTCTGTTGCATTCCAGAGTGGCTCTAAAGACAGATGGAGAGCCGCGGTAGGGCCTAAGGGAAAGCCGTATCTGAATACCCCCGTTTGTGACAATAAATGTGTTGAGTGGCTCTGCCGAAGACAACCCGCCTTCGTCTTCACCGCGTTCCAGGCGTCTAAGGATTTCATTCTCGTGGGGTTTCGTCCTAACAATATCATGGCAATCGCGAAAGAAGCTCGGATCGTCAGCGAGGACACTGCCAGACTGTCCGATTCTTCCACCAGCCATATCCCAGGCGAAGATGCTGTGGTCATTCGACATCCGAATGATCTCCAGCTGCAGACGGCGAAATGCATTCCTTCCCTCCCCATACAACATTGGCATGTACACGCCAAACAATCCCAACAAAGAGTATGCTCGATCTTCCTCTCGCGTCGTCTCCCGATCGCAGGCCCACGACATGATTTGAGCTACACTCGGGCTCGGATGAGAAGAGAGACCATTCTTCAGGACCCGTGCAGGAACTCGTGTGATTCTCTCTAAAGACAATGCGAGGCTTCGTTTGTCGCCGATGACTGTCCAGTGCTTGTTGAAGAACTGGACATCCTTGGGGGCTATCAGCTCCTGCAATGTCCAACCACGCGTGAACCACTTTGATAGGATTCGGGACTCCGCTCTCTCCTCGCCGCGGTTGGTAGGGAAAATGGTGTCGCTGACATCGTGAAGGTAAGCGTAGCATCTATGAGAGTTTTCGTACCACCGAAACATCGAGTTTATTGCTTCAGTTAGCTCAGCGCTGCTCTCCTTATTGATGCAACACGTATCAACCCATACCCACTGAAGCTGGTCTTTGCGTGCCTGCTCGCAGCTCATCAGAATCTTTTGGTAGCCACTGCGTAGCTGGAGCTTCTCTCGCAAAGCTCGATCCATTCTTGCGAGATCCTCCATGTCCTTGAAGTGCACCTCCTCCTGCGGACGACCCCAACAGTGTGACAATATCGCATAGGCTATCTTTCCACTTTGTTCCACCAAAATCTGGGTTTCATCGTCGACCTCGCCACCTTCGCTTATGTCCAGAATGGCTTTCACGTTTATCAGGCGCATGGTACACACTTCGATTCATCAGCAAATCGGTGAGGATCTTCCATTTTTTTGGAACACAAAAAGCACTCCACTCACCACAGATGCGCTGGCGATTGTTGGATGCTGATAGCGATTCGATTCAATGCAATCAGTCAACCGCTCTTCTATTACCTTCCATGGAGCCTAATCCAATTTTCATACAAGGAAATCGATAAGAATGTGCCTCCTGCCCACAAGATACCGGCAAGAAGATCACGAGAGCATGATACGTATGCCTTTGATATGCCGGCGTGACAGAAGTGTTCTCACAGTAGTCGCATTGATGGACGAGATTGCACTTTTCCCAACTTGGGGGGTGCACCTCCAATATGCCGGCATGAGTCCTGCGAGAGATTGTTTTTCAATGATATGTTCCGGTGTGCAGTTTGTGGCTTCTACGCGTAGGCCGACTGAGTCATGTGGGTGTACCTATGAATGTTGAACCCGAGTTGGGTGAGAAGATGATGATTGAGTGCTTTGGCCAGCACGCATACCGTTAGCGAAAGCACATTACAATAGTAATCACGTTTCAATCAGACTACATACACCCATGGATATGATAGCCATGAAAGAGTACACTGTCGAGATGAACCCACTAGTCAAAGAAACAGACAAAACCGATCACATTTCGCAACCCCCGAGTGACATACTTCCATAACCCTTATCCTTGGTCCATCACCTCTGGCTCTCAACGTCGCTTGGCCACTGCACTGACGGCGGACCAGTGTCCTCGTCTTGGTGCCAAACAAATGGCTTCGCAAAGACGCATAAGGGTGTTGTAGGGTCAAGTGTGGGAGCTAATCCAACGATATGATGTTAAACTCGGGGCATGAAATAGTTGGGTACACATAGACTCACGTTTAGAGCTTGATTTCGGGCGGAGTACTTCAATCTCGGAAGTCACAGTGGCACATTGTATGACCCTTACGATGAGATATTTGTTGATAAGTCGAGTAGAAAGGGAAGCCAACAATGAGTTGAAATCACGGTTACTTGGGAGTGACAGTCCAAGTGGTTTGTATAGAGTGACCGAAAGATCCATATGCAAGGAGTAGGCTTTCACATGGTCGCGATTTATATCATACCCTATTCTGTGGTGCCTGGGGGTGATGACCAGCTCGGAAATAAGGGAGCTGGGACATGCTTGAAAGATATTTCCTTCGCAGCGGAAGTCCTTGGAACCCGTAAAACAACCGTAATCCCCCAGCTGTCCCTGTAAGAATTCAAACGCGTCCGAAAGGTGTACGTACTCACCTTTATCCCACGGGGCGCTTGCAAGAATTCCATGGAAACCCCATCTACACGTAGCATATAGCCATTCTGTAACTCGTTTCTCGAACTATGGGGCATCATAAGACCCCGCATGTCACAATTAGGATCATCGGTCCCCTGTCAATCGTAGTATCAATGCACGTGCCCAACGAAGATTCACCCACCTCAACATTGAGACTCGTCCATTCATCTGGTCCATTATAGGGATATGGAGATACCTCAATCTTAACTCCACAGTTCTTTGAGTTCTCCCACACGACGCAGGAAGTCCGCACGGTCCGGGTTGATCCAGGGAGGCAGGTATGCTTGACCCAGAGACGACCATTGCACCCATCTAGCGAGCGCATCTTGGCCATGGACTGGGCATACTCCGGCCCTCTGACCAACATTTTCATGTGTGTTTCCATGGCATAAAGCCACCATGGCTGTTCACCTGTAGACTTCTCATAAATGACGTGTATCCAATCCTGGCCAAAGCATTGTCCAAATCCCACTGCAAAGCGACGATGGGCTTGATTATCAGAATAAACTTTGACGCAAAGAGGATCAGTGCTTGTTAGCGCAAAAGTGCTTGCTGTGAGTTTCGGTGGGTATGCGCCGCAGTGGGTGAAACCGTTCTTGGTGATTATGGTATCATCAATTTCGAATGTGGTCTTGTAATATGGTGTATCTTGATATCTGAGATAGACTTGGCGGAAATATAAAGTTTTCTCTGTAGGATATCCCTTGCCGGACGTAGAATATCTATAGTAATTGGAATTCCACAACGTTAAAGTGATTCGCACTGGCGATAGACGAGAGCGGTATGGCAGCCGGGCTTCGAAGACCGAGCCCGAGTCAAGTAGGGGACGAAGGAACATCCAAATTTGGATGCCGCGATTGGTGATGAGGAATGTACCAAGGCGATCTTCTTCGATGGAGGATAGTTGTTCTTCTGGGGCATCACCTTTGAGAGATCGGATGAATTCGTTGTAATCCATTGGCTTCATGTCATCACAATTCCAGAAGAAGCTTGGGTCGTCAGCGAGGATACTACCGGTTCGCTCGTTTTCTCCTTTGAAACCCCAAGCAAAGACGCTTTGGTCGTTTGACATGCGGATTATCTCTAGCTGAAGACGCTGAAATGCTTTCTTCCCCTCTCCATACAACATCGGCATATTCACATCCAGCAAGCCCAATAGCGAATAAGCTCTGTCCTCGACACGAGTTGTCTTCCGATTGGCAGCCCACGACATGATTTGGGCAGCGCAGGGACGATTGGAGGAAAGTCCATCCTTCAATATATGCTCTGGAATTCGAGTGATGCATGTTAAAGTCTTCGCAAGTGTCGCCTTGTCGCCGATGGGTTGCCAATGCTTGTTGAAGAACTGGACATTGTTTGGCGCTATCATCTCCTGTAGGGTCCACCCACGCGAGAACCATTCCGGATAACCGTCGGAAGTGGGATACCTCTCATCGTCACTCTCGGTGGGAAAGGATGGGCCAGAGACGTCATGAAGGTACGCATAGCATATCTTCGAGTTTTCATACCACCGGTACATGGAATTGATCGCCTCGGACAATTCGGCGCTGCTTCGCTTGTCTATGCAACAAGTATCGACCCATAGCCACTCGTAGCCGTCCCTCCTAGCCTGCTCACAGCTATCGTGGATCTTTCGGTAACCGAGGCGCTGGCGAATTTCGTCCTGTTCGTCCTTTTTCATCTTTGCGAGCTTGGTCATTTCCTTATAGTCGACTTCTTGCTCGAACCACCGATGGGATAAGATGGCGTAGTCTGTGGTTTCATCGTAGCGGAACTCGATAACCTTCGTTCGACTATCCACTTCCTCCCCGTTGCTCATCGCCCGCTCCCTCTGGATGAATGCTTTCACATTGACCAGATGCATGTCGTCCAAGTCTATGCATGTCTCCCTCCCTTAGACCGTGGTCGACGACTGTGGAATGGTGTCCGTACCTCTAAACAATGTCCACTGAAAATCAACACAGACGCTCGAAAGAAATAATACACGCGTAGTTGTAGTGATGGGGCTGCATTGGATCTCTTTAGTTGGACGACAGAGCGGTAGAGGAAAACTGGGAACAGTACTCACAGGAAAGTTTGTCTGCATAGGGTGCAGGTATACAACACGTGGGATTTTTGTAGTTGCACATTTTCGGCAACAGAAGAGGCGCCAGGCTTTCAAAGGTCCAACTCACAACCGAGCACACTTTAGATGGGCAACCGCATCCTGGTGGGCCACTGGTGCGTCTGTGGGTAATCAACACCGAGATAGGCCCAAGGTGTAAGCTTGATATCATGTTCAGCTCACAGATTTCTGTATCTCTTGAAATAGGGTGTAGTAGTTAGAGTTTAGACTACCTCATGCTCGTCCTGCAGCTCCTCGAGGTATTGACATCTGTTTGACTGTTGATGAGGACGACCTAGTGGCAGCCATCTGCACCGTCGAGACTCGCATCATGCCAGCATCGGAACGTGTTGCACGCTGGGTCTCTCAAAACTATCCTCAACCAACTATAGATCCAGTGAGTTCGCATTTCCCATAGTCCGTCTCACTGACAGCGGATAATTCGAGGCATGGCTCTCGGATTGTAGCGACTGGGTATCCACTACATACAATATCTCACCCTCCACTCACTTCCACGACTTCATCGTACACGTCGAGGAGCAGCTCCTCCAGTCCAATCTCGAGGACTCAACTGTGCCGGGCACGGGTTTGGACAGACGTCTAGTCCAAACTGAAGACCGTCCGTCACGAAAGCCGAGTTTACGTGCAAACCGCAGGGTACAGAGCCAGCGCCGGAAGAAAGTGGACACAGGATCTATTCCCCTCCTCGTTGAGATCAGGTCTATTACTGAAATCGCCCATTCTGCCTTTGGTCTCCTAAACACGCACCAGACGCGACTTGATCGCGCCGATCTTGGCTTGGCCCGCGATGGTGACAACCAACAAGACCAACGACAGCAGGATGAAGACGAGGGCCCAATCCCCCGCTTCCCGCGTGGCATGCTGCGTTTCGAGCTATCGGATGGACATACCCTTTTCAGAGCAATAGAATTTAGGTCGATACCAGACTTGGTTCTCGGGGAAACACCGTTGGGGTACAAAGTAAGCATTTTGGTGATGTCCCTGGTGGCCTTCATGCAGTAATTCGCATGATGCTAGATGCAATTAATTTCTACACCTATTCGCAATGGTGTGGCGTTTCTTCAACCTTCCAATGTCGTACTCAAAGGCTATCAAACGGAGGATCACGATATCCACAGGGACGAGGTGTTTTTAAGTGGGCTTAGGAAGAGAATGGGGTAAGAGAATCACCTTTATAATTGTCAATCTTAATCTGTTCTGATGATGTCTTCAGACGCCCGGATCCCCAGCCTGAAGGACACGCACAGCAGCGCGTCCAACCTCAGCTGGCCCAGGCAGCACCTCTGATACCACCTCAGCCCCGTGCAGCTCCGCCGCGGCAACACCAACCAACTCGTGTTCCTTCTCCACCCACAGATTTCGACGACATGTACGTGGATGATGATATCGACCCCGAAGTGTTAGACGTGTTGGCTCAAATGGAGACCAATGCAGTTGGCACTACCCCCTTATCAGGGCGCACGTTGACCGGTTCCGGTGCCACAACGCAACCAACTGTTAGGTCGGGACCAAATACCGAAGTGCATAAACCTCTCACTACCGTACAACAGCAGAAGTCATCCTACTTTCTCTCTTCAGCCGAACAGAAAGCTGCCTCTCCATCAGTCCCAGATATTGGTCTCTCCCTAGTCCGTGCCCCGCTTTCGCGACAAGACGACGGGTTCGACATCACGTGGGACAGTGATGAGTCCGAGGCGTTCAGGACTTACGCTAACCACCCAACCCACACCACGGTAAAAGGCACATCACCATCCGAACCACATTCAGCAGTCGCATCCTCACACAAAGATACTGCAATGCTTCATTCCGGCGGAAACAACTTCGTACCCTCGCGTGGCACAGAACTTAAGCGGCGCAGCAGTACAAGCGCTAGGACCTCCATAGACCCATTTGATTCATTCTCCATGGATTTGGATGTCGACGATAACTTCCTTGCGGAGGTGGAAAAAGCTGAACAGCAGGCATTGGCACCTGCATCTAATAAGGGAAAGGCTACACGGAGTCTGTTTTCATCAACTCAACCTAGCTACAACGTCAGCTTGCAGAGCAGTCAGCAAAATCCCTCCGGCAGCACGTCGGTACTAACCATGAGCACTGGTAAACGACTACGCAGCATGAGCGACGCTGCAAGTCCTTCATCGCAGAGACAAATTGAGCCTTGTCCACCTCCATCGACACAGCCACCCCACCCCAGTTTCTCAAATCGTGCGGGATCATTGTCTCAGCCACCACCGCCTCAGTCGAAACGGACAGGACGTCAACTGACGCGTGACCCGACTGTCATCGTCATTTCATCGTCGGATTCAGAGATGGAGCAACCTGTCGGGGCTGAGGATCTGCCTCAACGAGAAAGACAAATCAAAGTGGAAAGACGTGGGGATTCGGGTGATCGTGAGATGTTGGATGTGATTAGTATTTCAGACTAACCTCGCCAGTCTGCATGTCCAAGTACTCCGCAGGAGTACGGTCAAGAGTCAGTTGGAAGTGGCGTCATTAGCTCGTAGTATCTCGCTTGTATCACCAACACCGTAGAGACTAATATTAATGGCGGGTGCATCGTCGAAATGCCTTGTTTTATGGACTATCCTGGGCGGGCCTAAAACGGGCAAATGCCAGCGCCAGATTAGGGGAACGTGTTGGCTTCGACTGTCATTTCCAACGACGCGTGTAGATCGCGGTGCTCCTTCCCTTTGTCGATCACAGGTGCATCATGGCACCAAGACATACATTCACGGCCGGAAACACGACTTTCACCGTCAATACTCGATACCAACCACTCTCGGGACTCGGTCGGTATCGTCTCGGTTCCGAACTTACAGTAGCCGTTGGGGACAAAATCACTGGTGAAAACCGCGTCATCAGGAAGTTCAGCAATGTCGGTAAACAGGTGAGCTCCTTCGCATGCTAACAACCTTCGCATTAGCTTAGTAACCCCCTCGTCGCTTCAGCACTTCGAGGCCAAACGATGCTTGCGCGAGATCAGGTAAGGTTTCTATCAGGGACAATGCATAGCGAGGATCGGTACTACTTTCGTGCATATCAAGGTTTTTGCGTCACTTCAAGGGCCACGACAACGTGAGCCATTGATTCAAATTCTTCCGTCTGAGATAAGGAGCTCAACATAGCCGACAGATTGCTCAAATTTGTGACATTGATGTAAACTTCTACTCCAACGGAGATTTTGACGAAGTTTATCTCATAGTAAGTTTATGTCTTGGGCTTCTAGCGTCCCTCGGAATTCACTGCTCATTACCTGTCCCTTCAGGAAGCGTATTGTGAAACAGACCTCAGAAAAATTGTGGGCCTCGACCCATCTTGCTTCTTTTCACCATTGATAGGCCGTCAATAGATCCGTTTGGAATGCCCACTCGCAGACAATGAACTTCGAGCATTTGTCCACCAGATATTGCGCGGTATCAACTACATCCATTCGGCTGGTGTTGTTCTTCAAGACCTCACACCAGAGAACATTCTCGTCAGCGAAGAAGGGGCCGTCAAGATTGGAGCACTTGGGAGCCCTAATCGTGCTGACAATATTTCTGACGAACGCATCGTCAACCCATACCAACCTCCAGAACTGTCTCTGGGATATGGTGATTTGGTAAGGTGTCGCATCAACTTTATGGATATTCATGCACTGACTCTAGGATAGTCCACCGCTGCCAATGTCTGGTCAGTGGGGTGCATCATTGCAGAACTCGCAACAGGGCGGCCTGCCTTCGGAGCCACAAAGTCAGTTATCTGCACTCAAGCCCCGCTCACTCTCTGATATATTGTTTTATAGCTTTAAAAATCACATTCGTGAGATCTTCGAACACACAGGGTTTCCTTCAGCGTCGATGCTTTCTGCCATTGATGATCCCAAGGTAGGTTGGGACAGTGTTCTATAGATTGACATATCTCAGCATACGGGTAGGTTCGTGATTACGTCCTTTCCATGGGCTCCATCGCGTCCGTGCCATTAGCGGAGCGATACAAGGATATTGATCCTCAACTCCTTGATCTCCTTTCCGAGATGCTGACTCTCGATGTGGATGGGAGGATCTCCTGCAAAAAGGCGCTCTCACACAAATATCTGGACAACGTCCGGACTTACGCAGATGGATTTACCTGCTTCCCGGTATGCACCTCTCCGTCCACCTCTATTTGCACTATCATGACGGTCTGTGTAGTACAAAGCGAACCTCGAAGAAGACGTATCCAGCATACCCAAGGTGAAGGCGCAACTAGTCAGGGAGCTGCGCTCCTTCTATGCTTTGCAATACGACGACATGATGGATATTTCGCTACCTCAGCTAGACTTTGGTCAAGATTTCAAGTCAGATGTGCGTCGGCTTTTAGATTCGATATTTATTGGCCTTTGACAATCTGCCCGACGGTAGTCCTTGAATCTACCTCTTCGACGTCAACCAAGCGCGGGTGACTCCCCTAATTCACGAGATGAGGTAAATCTGTCAGCGACAAAGGTATTTTTGCTTATGTTTTGATGCTGTATCGTTATCTTATTTCCTGTGGGTGAATTTGTAGCGCTCAGAAAAGGTTCAGTCACCCGAACCACCTGCAACTATCGGAGATGCACCTATAATCTCAGGGCGCAAGGTAGGTGTCATCTCCGGTCTTCTCTTCGTCTTTGTGCTAAGACAGACTGTTAGAGGGGGACTGACAAGCTGTTGTTCTGGCCACGCCTAAAGAGCACCCTAGGTAGACTTACCATTCATCAATCTGATGCGCGTACATCTTCTTTCCCCAACGGGCTTCGTAGATGGCCTTCTCCGCGTCAAAAAGGTATTTTTGCAACCTCAGCGGATACCAGGCCACCTTCGCTCAGCCTAGGGGTAAACAACATCGGAGAGGATTTTGGCCACACAGTGCGAAATAGCCTCGAGGACAGTGATACTTCCTTCCAAAGGACCCCGTACTCGAGGCGCGCTTCGTCTGTGGCGGTGTTCACATCTCTTCTCGATGTACGCGGAGAAAAAGGTCACGGGAAGGCGTCACAAGACACGATCGACCTTACACGGGAACTTAGAAAGGAGTCCAATTATCCGTACACTGGAGGCGCTTTTAGCGACATATGGAGGTGTTACTGGTTCAGAGACTCGGAGGATCCTGGCCCAGAAATGGTGTGTAGTCCTGTCATAACGTGTTTACATTTACAAACGCTGCCAAGGTTGCTGTCAAGGCAATGAGAACCAACGTCATGAGCGATAAAGTCAAGGAGAAAAAGGTATGGGCATGTGGCCTCTTCTGGCTTTGTTTCTTTACCTGACGTGCGTGACCATTAGCGCTTCTATCGCGAATTAGGTATATGGAGGCGACTTGATCATAAAAACGTCGTGCCGTTGTATGGGATTGCATACGGGTTCGGGTTGTACCCGGCCATGGTCTGCCCTTGGGCACCTAAGGGTGCGCTCAGTCATTATTTACAACAGTACCACAGAACACTTTCAAGGGATGGGAAGTTCCAACTTGTAGGTGAACTTTTCGGTTCGTATGGCTTTCCCTCTGACGTTTTCGCCAGCTCGACGACGTCGCGAGTGGACTGGAATATCGTGCGTCTATTACTTTGGTATATTGGGGCTACCATTTATGACATCCAATAGTGCACAAGAACAATGTTACCCATGGTGACCTCACTGGGGTGATGCCTCCGCTTCCTCTAGCTAGCACCAAGCTGACAGTTTCCCCAGAATAACGTTCTGATATTTGGTGATGGCAGAGCACGTCTTGCCGACTTCGGCATGTCCACAGCTCTCAAGGAGCTGTGGGGTCCTGCCTACTTTACCGAGTCTGCCCGAGGATGCTTTCGGTGGGCTGCACCCGAACTATTCCAAAGCGACGACGAAGGATGCATGGCTTATATCGGGCCCGCATGTGATGTATACTCCTTTGGCAGCATTATCCTTCAGGTTTGTCTCCTATCCTTTGCACGACCAGCGAACTGCTGACAGTTCCTGGTATGTCAGGTTCTTTCCGGCAAAGTCCCATACTTCTACCTGGACTCGGACACCCAAGTACTGGGTATGGTCGTCCGAGGAATGAATCCCGAACGTCCCAAGAAACCTAGCATTGACGATGAAGAATGGGACATTATCCAGTGGTGTTGGACAAGGAATATCACTGATCGTCCAGAGATTGGAGAGGTGACCGAAGCACTGAAATCTCTGAACGAAGTAAACCCCGTTGTCAAGGGAGAGTTGAACTAAGAGTCAGACCTACTGACACCATGATACCAACTTCGAAACTTTTTGAAACAGGACAATATCCAGAAACCTACAGGGGTTCCTGGTACATGCAACCCTTTATTCTAACTCTTGCTAGTTATTGTTTCTTGAACTTCTCTCCCTTTCGCCTACCTACCCGCAAAAATTCGACACTCACTCTCTTCTCATGATATTTGTCTAGTTGTACAATATATATACTGTCTTGTTACTAGCCTGATGGCTCAGGAGGCGGCTTCTTCTAATTTGACGTGGATGCTACTTGTTTATTTTGGTGTCAGTAGTATTTTCTTGTGGTCTTGTAACGCAGAGTAATGAAAGGGGTATCAGGGGAACATTCAGGTTTCCTCTCCACCACCAGTATATTGCACCACCTTCACTCGTGTGATATCGATGCCGATACTTTCATGCGCGACCACGCAGACTATCCGATTCAATACTTTCAGGACTTATCTACATAATCACTTTAGATACTAGTACTTGCCTACCAGCAATGGCGTCTTGACGGCTTGGTACTGTTTGTTGCGGTATATAAAGAAAGAATTTCTCTCTCTCAGGTTTCCTCTCCACTCATTTTCCCGGACAGTGTTATCGATGGATATGTAGTAATGTGGACAGCTTTGAGTCAACAGATCAGCGAAATACATTATTTCTGGGCTGATAGAATGTAGGTATGGAAGGCGTTCATTTAATACCCCTCGAGTCATTCCTGATCTGGATTGATTACTACTCTCAGTGTTAGCCTCCGCTGAGTCATCGGCACATAGACGTGCTCGTAGCCCTTGATTTTCGAATCATGTCCTTATTTGCGTCCGGTTCGAGGTGAGTCTGGGTATTGCATCACGCTTTGTGCATGCCATCGTGTAGAAAGAGGGCATAACACGAACGCTGATCACTCACTTGAAGAATATGCAACTCAGCACGACATCGAAGTTGATGCCTCTGTACGAGGGGTCATCCAAGATGTCTTTATCGATGAAAAATAACAGCTGAATATCTACTTCCTCCTTCGTGAGGAGTTTCTGCTCTTCAAAGCAGAAGCACGCCACTTTCTATAAATCAGGTACGACCCATTGTGAAAGCAAGTGAGGTCAATAGCACCAGTACCCCAAATCAGAACGAATCTGGAACTGACGCGGTCTAGTGTCACATTATACTTGCGTTGCAATACTGATGACATCCTTGCTCTCATTCCTTGCCTTGTAGAATACAAGGCTCGATTCTCCCTGCAACATGTCGACGAACTTCCGTGACAATGTCTCTGCTCGATCTACGTTGAAGTAAATGCGTATGATACTGCGTGCATCGGGAGCCGGGGTAGGACGACGGGAATCAAGTCGCCCTGAGGAGGTGGAAACAACATAGTACATAGTGCAGGCCGCCGCGATCTGCAAAACGTAGAGCAAATATGCTCTAAATTGGTCCCCGTTTGGTTTAGCTTTGTCGTAAACCACGTCTCCGTCCAATCAGAGTGCTTCCTGGGTAAAACCTCAGCAAGTTCATAGCACAAATTCAATACTTTTGCTGATAGGCTGGCGAACGCGGTGCGTCCGGTCAGGGGTATTGTGTTTTTCAAATAGGCAAAGTTCTATTACAGGGTCCCACAGGCCTTTTTCGGCACACACCCCAAGGCCCGTGGAACGAGCGAGGTTGACCTCGTGTAGTCCCTACCACGCTGTCAACTCCTTGCCACCATTTGCTTCCCCTCGTCGTACCGCTTTTTTTGCAGTTCAACTTAGTTTCTCCCCTCGTCACGAAATTTCTGATTTCTCGGCTACCGCTCGGGCTGCATAACTCAAGTTCCCGTGGCCGTACAGGTACGTCTAGCTCAACATCACGAATTGGATAGTTTCGTTAGTGATGTGGTGAGACAGTGCTGTAGCTCATACTGAACATACACTGCTCATGAGTCTTGAGAACGTCAGAAAGCACTTCGACCGTGTTGGTCGTCTCAGAATCCTTGTCATCGGCAGGGCCAACTCAGGCAAAACTACTATTTTGCAGCGCATTCGTGACAGTACCGAATGCCTTGAAATCTTCAATGCCAAAGGAGATAAGGTAAGAATCCTCACTGTGCTGTACTGTGTTTCCTTCAGGTTACTGATGCACGGTGATTCCCAGCTCAATCCCGTGACCGTGCAGGAGTCTCTAGAGGTGAGACCACCATTCTATCCTGCGACATGGACTGATCAAATGGTCTCAGAGTAAATGCCTCGATATTGAGGGTGAATTGGTTTTTCAGAGCAACCCAGGCCTCATATTTCATGACTCACAAGGGTTTGATATTCGCATTGAGCAAGAGGTGAACGTAGTGCGGAACTTCATTGCAGACCGAGCAGTCACAACAAAATTAGAAAACCGAATCCATGCTATCTGGTAAGAGCATGTAACCAAGTGACTTACAAATGATCATGAATGGGATTTAGGTTTTGCATCCCATTAACTGAATATGAGAGGTCAATTACGACTTTGGAAGAATGCTTTTTTGACAAATGGAACACTGCAAATGGTGTGTGGGTCAATTGTCATTGGTATTATGGATTCTGAAAATGTGTGGGGTAGTGCCTGTGATTGTGGTGTTGACAAAGGCTGATCGGATGAAGTGGGCGGCAATTGGGCAGCTGAGAGATGAAGGTCTCACAATGAAAGAAGCAATGCTAGGGGCAGAATCATTGGCAACACAGCTATTAAGTGAAGTGAAGACAAGGATCGAAAACAAGCTGGCTGGGTTCTGGTATCCTCCTCAGGGTTATTTGGCATTGTCTTGGAAGTATCCATTAGTTGTGTTCATGAAACTCATGCTAACATCGCCCCTTTGTAAAGGTATGAACAAGAATGGTGCAGATTGTGGTCCACTTTTAAGGTATACAGCACATGTTCTTGATGACGCAGTACTGCAGGAGCCGGTGGTATCAACACAGCAAGTCGACATTTCGCCCTACATCGAATATACCGTTAAGATGGACCTCACACGACAACTTAGAAAGGAGTCCAATTACCCGTGCACTGCAGGCGCTTTTGGCGACATATGGAAGTGCTACTGATTCAGAGTCGAGGATGATCTCCACCCAGCGTTGGTATGTATTACCACGTCGTGACTATGCCTACCAACTCTGCCAAGGTCGCTGTAAAGGTAATTAGAACCCATGACACGAGCGATAAAGCCAAAGAGAAAAAGGTACGAGAATTCCGCTTCGTCGGGGTTTGTTCTTCGCCTGATGCGTGACCGTTAGCGCTTCCATCGCGAAATAGGTATATGGAGACGGCTTAATCATAGAAACATTGTGCCCCTATATGGGGTCGCTTACGGCTTCGGGTTCTACCCCGCAATGGTTTGTCCTTGGGCACTTAAGGGTGCGCTCGGTGATTATTTACGACAATGCCACGAAACGCTTTCAAGGGATGAGAAGTTCCAACTTGTAGGCGACTTTTCTTCATACGACTTCACATCTGATGTTCTGATTAGCTTGACGACGTCGCAAATGGATTGGAGTATCGTATGTCTGGTACTTTGGTATATCGGGGCTACCATTCATGACATCCAATAGTGCACAAGAACCACGTTACCCATGGCGACCTCACTGGGGTAATGTCCCCTATTTCTTCAAGCCATCACGAAGCTAACCTTTCCCCTAGAGTAACGTTCTGATATTTGGCGATGGCAGCGCAGAAACTGCTTGCATTATCTTTCTTTCCAGCCTTCACTAGCCATCGTTTTTTGGATATTGTCTACCTGGCGTAGCAACCAATTAGTCGTAGAAACCTTATCAATCTTTCTCTTCTCTCTCATGATAGTTGTCCAGTCGTACAAAATATATTTCCAACTGCACTGTCTTTTTGGTAACCAGATGGCCCAGGAGGCAGCTTCGTCTAAATTGTCGTAAATGCTACTTAGCGTCAGGACTAGCTTTGCGGTCTTGCAACGTAAAATAATGAGGGGATGTCGGGAGAACATTCAGTTTTCCTTTCTATCCATTTCCCCAGACAGTGTCAGCGATGGATGGGTCGGCGAAATGCACTGAGTATTGCTGGGTTGACAGAATGTAGGTATGGTAAGGGTTCCAGCAAGTCGTCCATTCAGTATGCCTTGAGTCGTTCTTGATTTGGATCAATTGCTACTCTTGTCGACATCCGCCTTCCTCACTTCGGCACGTGGACTGTGCTCGTACCCCTCGAACCCGAGTGATTTTTGGACCACATCCTCGTCTGCGTCTGGTTCAAGGTGGCCCCGCGCATTTCGTCGTGCTCTGTGGGTGTCATCGTATGGCAGAGCGATGCAACAAGAACACATTACTTACTTGAAGAATGTGTAACTGAGCACGACATCGTCGATGCCTCTACACGAGGGGTCATCCAGGATGTCTTTATCTATGAAAAATAGCAGTGGCATGTCTACTTCCTCGCCCGCGAGGAGCTTCTGCTCTTCAAAGCAGAAGCACTCCACTTTCGAGAAGTAGGGTGCGACCTGTTGTGAAAGCCGGCGCATCAGTAGCAGTAACCCAAATTACAAGAGTCTGCGACTGACACGATCTGGTGTCACGTTATATGTTGCAATACCGATGACATCCTTCTTGCTCTCGTTCCTCGCCTTGTAGAATGCAAGACTCGATTCTCCTGGCAACACGTCAACAAACTTTTGCTGTGGGAAGAACTTCCATGGCAATGCCTCTGCCCTATCTGCATTGAAGTGTATACGTATACGACGTGCATTGGAAGCTGGGGTCAGACGAGAAGGATCGAATCGCCCCGACGAGGTGGAAACGACCGAAGGGGTACCGGCGAATCCGGTTGCAGAGCAGAACATGCGATAGAGGGGGACGGCGGCATATGTGACACCTATTGTGAGGATGACCTGGGATGCAAGTAGACTCGGAGCTCAGTAGGGGCTCAGTGAGCGACATACCACTGCAGAGGTGTACATGAGCAGATTCCGGTTTCGAGTTTTGTACATTTGTTGCCGCGATGCGGTGTAACGTTGTGTGCTGACCGACCGACATCGAGCAAGTGTGTCTGGGCTTTTCCTGAGCTGACTGAGTGCGAGCGTCCGCACACCGAGTCTGAGCATCGCAGTAGCAGTGGTTAAAGGCACGAGCACGTGATCCGAAACTGCCATCGTTCAAGCCAGCATGTCCACCTCAAAGTCATCCCCGCAGGCCTCGTCGTCGACGTCTACAGCGACCTCGTCGGTGTCAGCCGATGCTGACCTGGAACAGCTGTTGTCGCGTGAGGCATCAGCGTTCCAACGAGAGTTGGAAGTAGAGAGGATATTAAAGGCGTTCAAACTCAAGTATACATTCCTATATCCTGTTTCAACGGGCAGTAGTAGCTGATAATGTCCCTTGGATTGCAGTCCATACGACATCCTCGATCTTGATGTGACTGCTAAACCAGAAGACATCAAGCGGAAATACCGGCAACTATCTCTTTGTGAGCAACGTCTTTCCTTCCTCGTTCTCTGGCGCATTGTATATGAGCATATCCGGAACATACTAACGCCCTTCGTATCTGGTGCCCTCTCGCCATTACCATTGGTCCGCTGCGTTACCACGTCAACCATGTTAAATGCGTACGTTGTTTAATGTACAGTCATCCATCCTGACAAGACCCCCCACCCTCGCGCTCCAGATGCCTTTGATATCCTCAAGAAGGTGAGCGCTACCCCCCTCTTTCCCCCACTGACAGCTTACTCCCCAATCACAGGCCGAAGCTGAACTCTCGGACACCACTCAACGGGAGGAGCTAGACGCCGCCATTGCGTCAGCACGGGCCACCCTCCTTCGCTCGCTCTCCCTCCCTACGGGCCTCACGGATGATGATCCCCGTCTTCTGAATTTCGCTGATGACCCAAAGATGCAAGCGCAGGGATTGACGACGCCGTGGAAGATCATGCTGAGAGAGAAGATAAAGGAGGTACTGATCGAGGAGGAAGTCAGGAGAAGGAAGTAAGTCGGTCTTGTGACTTTCAAGGTTCGTGGCGCTAACCACGCTTCTATCAGGGCGATAAAGATGAACCTTGCCAATGAGGGTCTTGAAGCACGCAAAAAGGAAGAAGAGGTGGTTGCCAAGAAGAGAAAGGCCGAAGAAGACAAGGCATGGGAAGGTGAGCGGACCTCGTAGATGTTACAGTCCAATCCCTGACAATTCGTTTACCTATGCGGTAGAATCCCGAGAACAGCGGGTAGATAGCTGGCGCTCCTTTACAAATAATTCGAAGAAGAAAAAGAAGCAAAAGGTTGCGATCCTGGGATAAGGTTATTTGGTCTGATTGATGGCCATGGACACGAGGAGTGAGTGGCTTGACTACGTCGCTCCGTGATTCTGCTGTGAGTCTGTACACTGTTGTTGTAGATGTTGTGTTAGAAGCCTGTACTCGTTCACATCGATTCATTTGTTTCGCCACTGGCATTTCATATCTTTGATCATCAAGCCGACTCGTGGCAGTTCTGGGAGTTGGCCGATATCTTGGATGCGATGGTGGGTCGACTGCCCCCGTCTCTCCGTTGATATCGAGTCAAGGTCAAATTTCAACTTGGGTCGCGTCGTAAGCTATTTGAACTGACGTCCATCCCGTTCGCTGGGCTGAACCATGACATTCGTTGGCTGGTCAGGGCGGTTATCCCCGGCGAAGACAATCAGACCGAGGAGGGCAGTGCGAGAGATTAGATGCAGCGTGAGACCTGGGCGTAGTAACTATACACGGACACGTGAAGTTGTTGGTAAAAAGTGAGGGTGTTTCTGAGGGATATGAGTGTCCCTTGAGTCCCACTGTCGAGGTCGTCGACTTGGTGGGATGGCGTCGAACTTTTCCTCGTCGACGAGTCCACAGTGGGATAATCGCAATCGGGGGTTTATTTCCCCGTCAGAGCTGCAGCAGCTCAGGCAAGCCAGTCCAGGAAGAGCCTTTGATCTGCACGACCTGCCTGCACGACCCACGGCCGAGACATCGACACCCGACAACAACCCCAGCCAGTCACACCCACAGCCATCCCACTCCCCGTCAGACCCACAACCACGACCACCGAACATGCCTCCTGCCCAGTCCCATGCAAGAACGTCTTCCTTCTTCTCCTTCAGACAGAGGCACACATCCCAGGAGCAACAACGACCCGGCAGCAGCAGCGGTCCCCCGCCAACAGACTTTGGCCCAACTCCCCTGCAAATGGGTCAATCCAAGTCGGTGGGCCCAGGTCGGCCGCCTCCAGATCAACAACCAGACCAACAACAACCACAACAGCAACAGGAACAACAGAGTGCCGTTCGCAGCTCATCACTCACAGCAGGGCAGCCCTCTCCTTCCCCACTACATCCCGAGATCCGTTCTGTCGTGCAGCTGACCCTTGGCCATGCCCGCAAAGTCTATTTCTCCGGCCCATTGGTCAAGCGGACAGAGAGAATGCCAGACGGACAGAGACCGACCAAGGACGAGGGCTGGGTAGAAGTCTGGGCACAATTAAGTGGAACTACGCTCAGCATATGGGACATGCGCGAGGTCGAAGAGGCGAATAGACAGGGCAAGGAAGTTCCTCCGATTTATTTCAATGTTACAGACGCTGTCAGTGTTTCACCCTCTTCATTGGAGGCGACTCGCTCACATCCCTGAATAGTTCGTACAAGTACTCGGCGCCATCACAATGCCTTCTGTTGGCGATCAGCCCCCCAAAAAGTACACAAATGTCCTCACGCTCAACACCGCTGGCTCGAATTTGCTCTTGTTCAGCTGTCCGTCTACGGACGCATTGGTATCATGGGCTACTGCACTTAGGCTCACTTCTTGGGAAAAGTCGCGTCTCGAAGAGATATACACGGCGCACTTGATACGAATCACGCTACCGGCAGGTCAGCCCCGTCCCAGCTTTCTATTCATACGTTGACAATGCGTTTAGGCAAGGACGCACGGTCGTCCCTACTTCGTGGCCGCATGGAAGGATGGGTGCGCATTCGCGTATCTGGCCAGACAGATTGGAAGCGCATGTGGATGGTGATCTCCGCCGGTTCAGGGTCCTCGTCGGATCTTGCTCGCTCATCTTCCAACGATGGTGGCCGTCCAAGCACCGCTGACGCACCACGCAAAAAGCGCATGTCCAATCTTTTCTCCCGGGACCACCAAGACGAACCTCTGCCACAACGCCCCCTTCTGTCGCTCTATGCATCACCCAAACCAAAAGATAGGAAACAGCCCCTTCTCACTCTCAAGGAAGTCACACAAGCTTTCGCAGTGTACCCCGAGCGTCCAGAGCTCATCAGCCGGAGTACACTGATGAAATTAGAGGGGTACCTTGGTGACGAGGAAACTGCAGGTAGCATGAAAAACAGGCAAGGATGGTTGCTCGTCATGCCAGAATTAGAACCTGGAAACACCCAACCATCGGAGATGCTCAAATGGCTTGTTGGTAAGATTCCGTCCATCGGGTACTTCTTTATGCACTCACGAGGGTGCAGCCATACATGATGCGTTCGAGCTCTATGGTCGACCCAAGTCGTACACGTGGGACCCTAGAGAACAAATATCGATGATGTTCGGCTATCCAGTCGGTTCTGGCAGAGATGTGCGTCCTGACCCTAAGAAGCTGTGGGCCGCCCCTTGACATGTATATTTCCAGCTTCTGTTCCTGGATCGCGAACTGGCAGAAAAGATGGACCCTAGGGAGGGCCGTACGTCTGCGATTCGCGCTCGACTTCTCAGCATTCTAGCTGAACGTATGAACGTCGCTGACCCTAATGCGCGCAAGGATGGTCCGCCGGCACTGCCCCCGCTTGGCTTGACCACTGGAACCCCTATACAACAACAAGGTTCATCAGCACCACAGGGGTCAAGTCAATCTAATGGGGACTCTCATCTCCCTCAATTACCATCCCTCAGCTTCGACGCACTGACATCTCAGCCACAGTCTCAGGTACCACCCGTGATCCCTGCTCAAAGACAGGAAAGCACTATGGGACGCGTGCTTTCCCCAATTGCAGAAAGAACGCATAGTCAGTCAGACTCACTTGGGGTCACTCACAGCCCGGGCTCTGATGAAAATTTACCACTGGCAACATTGGTCGGCTCTCCAGGTGGGCTACAAGAGAGTGTGGAAGGAGGGTCGAGGTTTGGGTTACCACGTTCGACAAGTCCTGCCCCCGGCAACGTAGAAAATCGCACTCCGAGTGACGAGACGCAGAAGGGTCAAGCAGGCTCTCGCCCTGACTCAAAGCTTACTCCCGGCGGAGAGACTCCACAAACGAGACCAGAGACAACAGGACCGAATAATGGAGCTGAGGTCCTCGGTATGAAGCTACCATTTTCTCCACCGACGTCGCCCGAAATTCCCTCGTTCTCGGCTACGTCAACCATGGTCAGCAGTCCTCAGTCGTCCTCGTTCGGTAGACAGGAGTCACCTTACCACACCCCTGGGTCACCGGGATCACCGGGTCCGTATACCTCGCAAGGAGCGTCTCCTACAATTCCTGGAAGAACGAGATCTCCTATCCCACCGTCTCCCGCGTTCACGGTCTTGACATCACCTCATTCGGTGTTAGAGAAGGATTTACCCTCTATACAGGCTGTTCAAACTCAGGCCCAAGAGACCCCGCAGCGACTGTGCTCTCCTCCGCCTGTACCATCCAGATCGCCAGGACGTAATCCCTATGTTGGCGCACCTCTGGTGCCTCCAGTTCCTGATAAACCCACATCACCACCTCTCATGCGCCCTGCACCGATCCAAACGGCCCCCGCCAAACCTGCCCCTGCCCAGGATGCACAAAATGAGAATGACTTCACAGCTGCGCTGTTCTACATGCAACAATTCGAGGAGAAGCCACCACCGCCCTGCCGCGTGCCCACGACGATCTCCGAGGTTTCTGATCCATCACCCGCATCGTCGGAGGGCCCTCAGCCAAGTTCACATTTGCATTCGTCACACTCTGGCCGTTTTGTGGCCCCCCAGCCGTTACACGGTACAGGGAGTGAAGGCTCGCTAAGCGGTTCACGGCCTCCTTTGGGACGTAAGCCGTCTGGTGCACGTGCTCAGCAGACTACTAGCCGACTAAATCCGGATACGTCCTCTCTTTCTTCACCAGAGCAGTCACACATCCACAAGGGCGAGTTTGACGCCATGCCCAACAATTCCAAGTCGACGCTGAGCCATACCGAAGATGTGAACGCTGATGCGCTCGCTGCGTTGTCGTTCCTCGACCACAACCCTCCCGTGGCACTACCTCAGCCTCAGCGCGCACCGGATGTGCCAGCAACAAAACCAGTGCCATCTCCTCCACCACGCGAGGAGCCATCACCCCAACCATCGGAGAATGCACCTGAAAGTTCAGAAAACGTGACACAGTATCGGTCCTCTTTTGCGCTGTCGAAACAGGCCGTGGAGCGTAAGGCACGGTTGCAGGCTCAACAAGCTGCGCACCAGGCTGCCGTTCACAGGCCTGGGAGAGCGAACGGGAAACGTTCGGTGTCGGGTCCTAGATCTGGGGCTTGGAATGACAGCAGTGAGGAAGAAGACGACGACGACGATGAGGATGAGGACGACGATGAGGACGCAGATTCAGATAATGTGCCATCGACGATGGATAGCAAGCGACCGTCGCAGGCTCCTGCACTCCCACTTGTCCCCGTGTCGGCACCTGTTTCTGCGCCCGTTCCGACAGCACCCGTTCGTCCACTTCGTCCGCACAGTCGAAACGCGTCGCTGGCGGAAGCTTCGATTGCGACCGATGCCAACCCATATGCTCAATTACGGCACCCTCGCAATCTTCCACCTGTGCCGAGACCTCAGACGCAAGGTATGTCAAACGTTCGTTCATATGTGATGGTTCGCTAACCTGGAGTGTTTGGGTAGGTGGCACGGGCGTTTCAGAGGAGTACAGTAGTGGTCCGCTACCTCCAAGACGGATTGTCAGCGACCAACGTACTCGGACACCTGACGATGGCGCGCTTCAGCGTTCACACTCAGACTTCCCTGCGCTACCTGCCCAGCGACAGAACATCTGGACTCAGGTTCTGGAGCCTGGCCGGCAACCGGGTGCAAATCCTCTTCCTGAGCCGCCTCCACCTCCGCAAAGAGATACCTTCGTGCAGCTTGAACCGACTTCGGTTAGTATGACCAAGGCATTCACGCCGCATGGGCTGTTGTCGGCGGGAATGCAAGATAAGCAAGACCGGTCTGCGAAACGCCAAGAAGAACTTGCTCGTGAGACTGGTGCATCCCTCATTAACGTCCCCAACAAGCCTCCACCTCCCCAGACTGGCCTACTCGGCGCAATCACTGCACACGAACGCGAGCGGAAGCGTGAAGGTGGTGTCGGTGCTACGCTAACTGAGCGGGAACGTGAAAAGAGAGTGGCAGAGGACCGGCAGCGGAAGCTAGATGAATTCCAGCGGCAACAACTAGAGATGGCGCAATCAGGAATGTACGGTGGCCAACCCTTCCAGGGCTTTAATCCGATGATGGCTAACCCAATGATGATGGGTATGAACCCGATGATGACTGGCCCAAACCCAATGATGGCAGGCGGTTTCATGGGTTACCCGAATATGATGCCTGGTTATGGTGCCCAACAATATATGTTTGCGCAACAAGCCGCCCAGGCTGCATATCAGCAGGCCATGATGGCAGCACTCTCGGCTGGATCTGTTCCTGATGCTATGCACGGTGGTCCTGCGCCTATGTCTCCAATGATGACGGGAGGTGGAATGGGCTTCGATCCTCGCATGTCGATGATGGGCTTGCCTATGATGAGCCCCCCAATGCAAATGGGTAGTATGGGAATGCCTATGGGTACGATGGGTGGTATGGGTGGTATGCCCATGCAGATGACGGGTGGTTCCGGCTTCGATCCACGCTTCGGTTTGGATGACAATTTGCGACCTCCTGGTCCACTTGGTGGTCAACACGGTCCTGGCCACAATTCGTCACGGAACAGCTCTGCCGGCCAAGGATCGCCTGCTGGACCACGTCCGGTTGATTCTGCCGATCGCCAACGCGACAGTCTCAAAAGCTGAAAGTGCACTTTTGTCGCTTTCCATTTTTTTTCTGCACCTTGACAGCTACTACGCTATATATACTGGTCGATTCACGAGTTCATGGTGCTCTATATTTGATTCTTTGTGTTCTCGTTTCACTATGGGTTTACCCTTGTATCTCGGGTTCGTTTTGCATGATTATGACACGATAAAACCTATGTCCATGTCATTGTCAGTTTTTTTTTTTGCTATGACGATTTGCTGTGTTCACGTGCTCTAATTACGTCGTCACGTGTTGTCGTGACGCATCGACTCGGACTCCCTTGGACTCTATATCACTTCAATGTACTGAATGTTACTTGTCTAGCATATCGAGATCATGGGTGTGAAGTCGCTATGGAGCCTCTTGGAACCAGTAGGCCGTCCTGTCCCGTAAGTCATTGGCTGTCGTACAAGCCATGTACGCTTACACAGCCATATGATTCAAGCTTGGAGAACCTGGAGGGGAAGGCCCTCGCAATTGATTCTAGTATATGGATGTACCAGTTTCAGGCTACCATGCGTGACAAGGATGGACGTGCATTGATGAACGCTCATGTCCTTGGCTTTCTTCGCCGAATCTGCAAGTTATTGTTCTATGGTATCCGGCCAGTATTTGTCTTCGATGGGGGTGCACCGGCATTAAAGAGGAACACTATTGTGAGTCTGCCGTGCCTTTTTTCGGGTTGCATACGGACCGCGACTCCCTAGACCGAGCGCAAGAAGAAGAAGAGCGGCGCCGCTGCTAGTCATGCGCAGATTGCGGAGAGACTGCTTGCTGCACAGATGAGACGTGACGCTCTTGTCCAAGTTCATGCATCTCGGTACGCTGAACTAGTTACTCGATGGGAAATTTTATTGTTCATCTGTATGGGCCAGTCCGCCACCTTCGAAAGGCAAACAGAAGGTACCCTCAGGATCAATCATACTTGACAAAGATGCTGTCTACCTCGAAGATATCGACAGCTCGTTGGTTAAAACACCAGCAAAAAGCAAAGATGCGCAACCTTCACCGGCCGCATCGACAAAGAAGAGCCGTTTCCACGATCATGATCCATACAAATTACCCGAAGTCAACTTAGAGGAGCAGGTAGCCAAGGCTACTCGTACTCATGTACCAGACGTCCGCCTTGCGACTGAGGAAGAGTTGATGGCGTTCATCGAAGAAATGCATCCTGACGACTTTGACGTCACGTCACCTGCCTTTCGTGAGCTGCCAACGGAAGTCCAGTACGAGATTGTTGGAGATCTGCGCTTGAAGTCACGACAGACGTCATATACACGCCTTCAGAACATGCTGAGGAAGGCTGAGACTCCCCTCGATTTCTCCAAGGAGCAAATCAAGAACCTTCAACAACGTAATGCTCTTACCCAACAGCTTCTAATCACGACAGATAGTATCGGAAAAGCGCATATCAACATTCCCGTGCGTATAGCCAGCGAGCGAAATAAGGAATATGTGTTAATCAAGAACGAGAATGCCGAAGGAGGTTGGGTGTTGGGTCTCCGTAACGAAGGGTCGCAGTCACAGCCGATTGAAGTAGATGCAGACGATAGGGAGGAGAGTGATGACGATATGGATATGGAGGAAGTGAGCATGTATGTCGACTAACCTATCTTTCGATGGCGGACGCTGACCATGACCAGACCAGAGCCAGTTCGGAGTCGACAGCCAAGTGTTGCTGCGAACAAGCCGAGTTCTCAGACCACCCAGCTTTCTCGGACTGTGAAGCGGCACAGGGCGAGGCGCTTGTTTGACCCTGACGAAGACGATGACTACCCTCGTTTACCATCAGAAGACATCAGTAATGAAGACCCTGAACTTGCTATTGCCATACAAGCCTCGCTCGACACACATCATCATCCAGATGTTTCTTTGGTGGAGCCTTCCTCGGGTGGAGCATTGTTTGGGACTCCTCCCTCCAAGATCGCACCTCTCGCAAGCGCTGAGTCCTCGAATGTTTGGAACGTGTTATCTGCCAGCGATGACTGGGTGGAGGACTTGTACGAGTCACCATCAAGGCTGGAAACGGCGTTAGCTATCGCAGGTGCTGGTCCTTTGAGAAAGCCTTCAGGAACATTCCTGGAACGTGGTTCGTCGTCTACTTTTGGAAAGCCATCATTACTTGTGTCCCCGAAATCTTCGACTCGTCCACTTGTACCAACACCCCCCAATCTGACTCCTCAGGACCATTACGTTACTGCACAAGAAGCACAGTTGATCGATATAGGCGAAACAGTTCTTCCGAAAGCTTATCCTCCTTCAATTGAAAAGTTACCTAACACAGCACCCGTCCCTAGTCCGAGGCTCACATATTCAAAGATTACCCTAGACACGGAGAATTCCAACAGTGATGATGATATGGAAGAGATTGCTGTTGGTGAGCCGTCAATTAACGGCGGCAGCATCCCGCCCACGGAGACCACAGCCCGCCAGGGGCCGGAAGAAAGTGAAGAACCCGTATCAACTCAGTCGTCTCCTCTCTCACCGGAGGTTGCATCTGTTGCAGCAGAGAGCGACAACGGCTCAGAGATTGAATGGTCTCGATCCCCGTCGCCGACAGGAAACTGGACAAAGGATGCTGATATGTTGCCCACCCTCCACCCCCTAGTGGAGAACAGCGAAACCTGGGACGCCGCACAAGAAATGGATCCACATGCGGAGGAAGGGGAGTTTGCTCGCTTCGTTTCCCAGGTTAAGGGAAAGGATCTGGAGGATGTAAGGCACGAGATTGACGAAGAGATTCGAGTTCTCAATCAACAAAAGAAGAACGCCATGCGGGATTCCGAAGACATTACTCAACATATGATATCACAGATCATGGTAAGCATATTTCACTCAGTGAAGTTGTCTTGCTCTGAAGTTAACTTCTGAAGCTACTGCTGCGCCTCTTCGGCATACCATACATCACTGCACCTATGGAAGCCGAGGCACAGTGTGCAGAGCTCGTTAGGCTAGGGCTTGTCGAAGGCATCATCACAGACGATTCGGATGTGTTCCTGTTTGGGGGATTACGTGTTTACAAGAATATGTTCAATCAGGCTAAGACTGTCGAGTGTTTTCTTCTGGCTGATCTAGCGCGAGAAGTTGGACTCACTCGGGATGCCCTCATTCGCTTGGCATATCTACTGGGTAGCGACTATGTCGAGGGGTTACCTGGCGTGGGACCCGTAATGGCTATGGAGCTCATGAAGGAATTCCCCGGAGAAGATGGTCTTCATAAGTTCAAGGACTGGTGGTCCAAAGTGCAAAGCGGGCGGGACCGAGGAGAAGATAATAAAACCAAGTTCCGAACCCGATTCGTGTGTGCTTGAAAATGCATTTCGCAATGACGTGCTGACGGGCTTCTCCAGAAGAAAATTTTTAAGGACTTATATTTACATCAAGAGTGGCCCAATCCCCTTGTGGTGAGTAGATCGCCATCTACTCCTATGAATATGTATGCTTGATCTCCATTCAGAGAGACGCGTACTATCACCCCGCTGTTGATTCCTCGGAGGAACCATTCAAATGGGGGATGCCAGATCTGGATGCCTTGCGACAGTGAGTATATGCAGTGGTGTAAATAGAGGTTTACTCATCCGTTTACCACAGCTTTGTACACGATGAGCTAGGGTGGGACCAATCAAAGGTGGATGCCCTTATGATGCCGATAATTCAGAAGATGAGCAGACGCAGCCAGGTAAGGCTTTGTTGGCGCTCCGTTGCAGTGATGGACTAATCATTCTTCAGGCCGCATCATTAAATAGGCAGGGTGATCTGAATGGATTCTTCCATATGGTATCTGGGACCGGATCATATGCTCCACGAAAACGGCAGACATACAATAGCAAGCGGCTCCAACAGGTGGTGACTGAATTCCGCAAAGAGCAGGCAAAAATGTGCGGGCGAAGTGCGACTACGTCAAGTGATGATCAAGAGAGTAACCTTGCCTCCGAAACCGAGATAGTTCCGCTGAAGAAGAAGAGGCGAAAGACCACAATGTCTCGTAAAGGGAAGGACACCGGGCCGACGGAGACAGTGCCCACGACAAAGAAAAAGAGGCGCCGCGGACCCCGTGTTGCCACCACTGGCCCGAGAAATAGCAAACGGTCACATGGTGACGAAGACTCCGATGACGGGTCTGACAGCGAAGATGAATTTGCGGGGGCAGAGGGGGCACAACCTGCCATGATCCCATCGGCACCGTTGGCAGTCTCACTTCGTCCGAGAGTACGACCAAGGATTCGGCAAGCACGAAAACAAGGTGATTTATCGCTATCAGATCCAGCTGACAAGGTTTCGTAGCTTTAATTTTCCCTCGACTCTCCGTCTTGTCCTGATTTAGGAGTAGTCTAGACAGCATTGTAATATTGATTCTGATGAGAAAGATCCGACTGCAAAAAGTCTAGCAGGATATCTGGCCATCTCTATTCATTTTGAACTCAGGTACAGGTCATGGTGTGGATGGTGATTCCATTCTCTCAGAGTGAGAAGCGAGCTCTACATCGAGTTTTAATAGGACACGAGGTAAACTCTGTCTAGTCATCGCCATCGCCATCGTCCGTGAATTCCCTTGCCTTAGTAAAGGATCAAAGTCTACTCCCGGCCACGACCAACATTGGGACGTACCTTGTTCTCCTCCAGACCCCCGAGTTCACGTACAAGGCCGGAATATGGGTATTCCCGGGGTACAGTGGGTCTGTCCGGTACAAGCGCGTACTTGCACAGGAAGCCAAAGCCTACGAAAGCGGAGACGGCCAGAGAGAATTGGAAGAGGGCCTTCCGAGGAGGAACATGGGCCACGTCAGGACCCCACATCGAAAGGACTTCATCGTACTCATGAATCTAAAAGTGTATGATCAGACCCGAAGACGTTAGGCGCCGGGAATAAGACTGACCGGATCGCCAAAGTTCCTTCTCAATTGCTGGTCCCACCATCCTCGTGGTGGCAGAGCTTGGTTGGAAAGCCATGGCAGTTCCGGGTATCCGGCAAGCTGTGGGTCTGGTTCGTTTGGCTTGGAAGCGACGGTAGAAGCGGCTCTGGAGCGAGATCTTGGGGAAGCAGAGAGGGCTGCTCTGAGGGCGCCCTTGAATGGGCTCATCGTGTTGGATGCTGTCGTAGTTTTGGACGGGACCCCGGTTGACCCCAGAATGGATGAGAGAGAGGGACCCCGGAGAGGCTTGTTTGACAGAAACGGGGAGGGACCGACGGTATGGGCTGAGCAGCGGAGACAATTCGTATCGGAGGCGGCCCTGAGACCAGACTCGCCAATGGCTTCTACGGCCTATAAAGTTGCGACACTCACTTCCACGTTAAATATACCCAACCAACTTACCGTGCGTTGTCTCACCGTCATACGACCCTTGATTGCATCTCATTCGCATTCCAGTCTGCTCAATGCCTTCACCCTCTCCATCATGATCAACTCCCAATTCATGGACTCTGGCAGAGATGTCCCCCCCGCGTACATCTCCAAACAACCTCCTACGCTCATCAAGTACACCAACGATGTCGTCAACTTGTATGTCCCCCGGCTTAGATTCGCTTCCGTGCCTCACCTTCCTTTCCAGTGATCATTGGGACCATATGTTCATCACCAGCTGCTGCAAGAGCTTGACCTTGCACCACTTTGATACCCCCCCAACATCCATTCTCGACCTCGGTTGTGGCCGTGGCCTGTGGGCCATCGAGGCAGCCAGGCAGTGGAAGGTATGTATCCCTCGTCGGTCCCGTGACCCGTCATGCCATGCAATAACTGTATTGCCTGTCCATATAGGGAAGCACGGTAGTGGGTTTCGATATCGCACACGTGCAACCACCCTTAAACATCCTGGACAAGATCGCCCCTAGAAGACTCAGATGGGTCCATGGCAACTTGTAACTCTCTCAGGCAATCTCCCCAGTGACAACATATCTGATGCACGCCTTCGCAGCCTTGACAGATTGCCATTCGACGACCGTCAGTTCGACTTCGTGAGAATGGTTCGCGTTGGTCTTCATGTTCCTGTGGATGAGGTAAGTACTTTGTCAACCTGTTCCCGTTCAATCGCTTAATTGCAAACCTTGTGATCGGCAGTGGAGACATGTCTTGGAGGTAAGCGAACCATTTCACAACCTCTCGTCATCCCCTCATGTCGTTGCTTCTGTGTACACAGGAAGTATCACGCGTCCTCAAACCCAATGGAGTTTTCGAGGTGTGGTATAATCCCCACCGAGCTTCCCGGTCTAACCCTGGTATCCAAAGATCATCGAGGAAGACCCTATTTTCCCATGTCAGACTTCGCAAGTAGTCAACAACTACCCTGTCAGTAAACGGTCGTCCAGCAACGGCTCCTCGCGAAGCTCGAACACCACGATGACAACGATATCCAGCCCATACGTAACATCGGACTCGTCTCTTAGGGCAATTGGGTCGAAGTGCAGTAGCGCCGACGGATACTTGGGTCCAGTGTCCAACGCTTCGGCGTTCGAAGCCGAATTCTCACAGCCCAAACCACCTGATCCGCGTGACCACTCCAGACTGAAGCGTGCTTGGGAAGAGATGCTGGACGACTGCGTCCTTAGTCCGAACTTGCTCTCGATCTTGGAGTCTCAACTAAAAATGTACTTCTCGGACATACGGTCACATCCACCACTCTCGATACCCCTTCCTCCGAACTCCTCTCAAAGGCGAGGGTCACCCCTAACGACCTGTGGTTTACCTGGATTAATCGACCCTGACGCTCTGTTCGAGCTCAGCAGTCTTACGGGCACACCGACAGCTCTGGAGAGCGACTGTATATCTGTGGCAGCTAGGAAGTCTTCTCAGCGAGGGGTATCGTCGTGGGCATCCATGCACCTCGCGCGCACTGTACGAACTATCACGGGCTGCAAAGAATCGATCTGGCAGGCATACGAGAAACTATACGGACGAGATCCTTCGCTACCTCACATGGTAAGGTCAGCCCAGGAGAGATATCTCAGACGAAATCCTCATCAAGCACTATCGCCTACCAATCCGATTCGTGACTTCTTTGAGCGAGACTGGATGAACTGGGAAAGGTACGTCTTTGTTCTGTTGGATTGCTGAAGCTGACTAAACACCTTACAGTGATATGATTGATCGCACTAGTTTGCGAAGTAACATACGATCCGAATTGTCTTGGAATGAACCCTCCGGGAGGTCACCCGAGTGGCGCATCTGGAATTCTGTGTCGTCGTGTGAGACGGAATCGGAAGAAAACCCCGAGTTGTGTAGGAATTTACGTGGTTTCGTTTGCTTCAAAGGATCTGGAATCGCAAGATGATCAAGACGGTTGGAGATATTTGATACCCGACAAGTACTGGGACAGGAAATCCGTGGCCTTCTCGCGGAGAGAACTTATGGACCCAGACGAAAGAGGACGATTAGACATGATATCTGGATTTCGGGCATGACACAACGGCATATTCAAGTTACAGTCTGTATAGTAGACCTGCAAACACGTTACGAACCTGTACTTGTGCTTTGCGTTCGCTAATGTATACAAGGTGTTTTCAATTCGAGGCTCGACTCGATTTACCAAATCTGGTGCATTCGAACATCCTCAGCGTGGACACTGCAAAGTTCCTCGCTTTCTCTCTGCACCGCCAGTTTCTACTCATTCCATATCCAAGTTCCCTACTTCTGACGCGATGGCTGAACCTCAAAAACCAGCGGAAAAGCCACGATTGATCTCGGAGGCCGATATGACAAAATACAAAGTATGGTCTGTCTTGATGATACCCACACTACTGATTATCGTGTCCTTTGGTCTTTTAGACGGCGGGGGACATCGTCAACGATGTCATGGGAAATCTCATCTCCCTCTGTGTTGAGGGAGTAAAGATCATCGATCTCTGTACTGAGGGAGATAAACTGATCGAAGAAGGCACTGGTGCCGTGTACAACAAGCTCGTCAAAGGCGTTAAAACCAACAAAGGTGATCTTCCCTCTTACCTTGTCGATTGACCACTCATCGTAGGAATCGGCCAGGGATCGCATTTCCAACGTGTATTTCCGTGAACAACACCGTCGCCCACTTTTCTCCCCTCCTGTGTGTCCTTACAGCTAAAATTTACCGCGGAGTTTCCTGCTTATTGTCCTGTAGCTCGGATCCCCTCGCTTCGCAAACCTTGGCTAAGGGTGACGTTGTGAAACTTCACTTGGGGGCGCACATCGACGGCTTCGTAGCCATAAGTGCGGAAACGATCGTCGTAGGCGCAACCGAAGACGACCCTGTGACCGGAAGACGCGCAGATGTACTCAAGGCCGCATATCATGCCGCGGAGCTCGCAATGAGACTCGTCAAGGTGGGGAACAAGAACTGGGCCGTAACTGATGCGGTATCGAAAACGGCTTCTGCATTTAACTGCAAACCTGTGGAAGGTACGTCGCTAGCGTTTCACTAACTTGATAACTTATCCACCGACAAAACCCTCCATTGGGATAGGGATGCTATCGTGCCAACAAACACAGAATGTCATAGATGGCAAAAAGAGAATTATACTCAACCCCTCGGAAGCCCAAAGACGGGACACGGAAACAATAACCTTTGGTGAAGACGAGGTGTACGGGATAGATATCCTCGTGTCCTCAGCAGAAGATGGCAAGGTCAATACCGTGATAAACCTTGGATTTTTTTTTCCTTCTTCTGACGATGATTTTGCTAGGCACGCGTAGAAGACTCGAAGACAAGCATTTACCAGAAGGAGGGTTCCGTAACATATCAATTAAAATCGAAAAATTCTCGCACCATATTCTCGGAAATGCAAAAAAAGGCAGGCGCTTTCCCCATCAACATTCGTGTCATGGAGGATGAGAAAAGAGCGCGGCTTGGCCTCCAAGAAGCCGTTTCTCACGGACTAGTCAAGCCGTACGAAGTTGTGTAAGCAATCCCTCTCCCTCCCACCACGGATCCGAAAAATCATCGCCTGACGGCATCCACATTAGTTACACCCCGTCTAACACATTTGTGGCTGCATTCCACTTCACGATTGCACTGCCTCCCGCTGGTCCGCTACTGATCACACACCCACCTGTATGGTATAAACCGGAGTTGGTGAAGTCGGACAAGGAACTCGACGACGAGGAGCTAAAGGCTCTTCTCACTAAGCCATTGCGAGAGAACAAGAAGAAGAAAAAGGCAAAGGAGACGGATGGTGCAGATGGCTCTGCAGAAACTAAGTAAGGAGGGGGGCGTGGACTTCTGTAGCCGACCACCAGGCATAAAGGAATAACCAGACGAATATTTACGAGTTGTACCACCTATGAAATTTGAGGGGGGTTGTTGCCAGCCTCATCCGCGAACTCCCCTATCGTCCGTACAACCAAATCAACATTCTCCAAGAAGCTGTTCACTGTCAGTCGTGCCAATCGCACTGTCAAGGTGTCGAATTTACTGCGCCGCATCAAATAAGAAAAGATGCAGTTGCCAAGAGCAATGACATACGCAACCAGTTGATTATCTTCAACCGTCAATGTTCGCTTAACAGCGTCCTTTTGCAGCTCAGCGTCTACCTCGATGACCTGCTTTGCAATCGCTGCATGTTGGTTATTCACAAAAGGGATCCTGACGATCCTGGCCATCTCTTCAGGGAGGTAAGGCGACAGAGGCGATCATGTGATACTTACACGCTGTGCCAAGGTGTGTCCGACATGATGGTTAAAGATCAACTCACGATCACGGAAAGATTCGTACTGATGACAATGGACACTCCTCCTGCAGCAAGTCCGTCAACCCTGAGGGCATCTGGCCTCAGGGGACTCTAATATCATGGGCATAAATGCCATTGGACCACGGTCCCTCAAGTCAACTGATTGGCCATCGACGAATATATATCACGTCATCAAATCCCTCTGTCTCCGACGTCCGGATTCATATGCAGAACTGGGGTCATACTATTGGTATGCTAGATCTGACTTCGACAATTAGGCAATTATACTCTGATCGGCGATACGCCATTGTATGAAAACTACTCGAGCACGTTGAGCTGCGTCTCATGGACTAGATTATACGCTAGTCATGATGGTATTATCGCTTGATCCACACATTTCCATATTCTTACAGACTTCATCACGAGGGTCACCAGCCCCTGCAAAGCCAAGCATCAGCCTGGCAAGCCATTCTGATGCTTAGTTCAATTGGTGTGCCGTACATACCCTCAGCTGACTTGTCCTACCCGATCAAGGCGCTCACCAGAGTATTCAAAAATGTAGCGTAACTGGGGCGCTCTTTCAGATACAGGCCACCCCTGTTGCAGGGACAAGATTAATGTGGTCGGAACCCCCAATAATTTTCGTTCCGTAATACAGAAGCAACGGTTCCCGCGTAGCTTTCTACCTAATTGCATGCGCTCCCTCGAAAATATGCGGATCTATCCCCGTAGGTGTGCCCGTGTTATTGGTAGCTGAATCTCTGTGCCTCGAAGGGCGACCATGTGGATCGAACGGTCGGGATCCCGGCAAATATTCGGCAGAGGAGGCCGCGGTCCTTCATGCAAAACGATAATGTGGATGCGTTCAAATATTTGGGCGGTTAGCTAATTGTCCTATTTGCGGCAGAGGATTTTCCTTGCATGGACGCTGGATTCCATCGTAGGTATGAACTTTCGTACCTCTGAAATTCGATGTCTGCATAAAGGAGACCTGGTAGGCTGACAAGGATATCCCTCCCTCACGTATGGTTTAACTTGGCGGATATGTGAGGGGAGGGAGGGAGGGGCTACTGGAAGAGTTGGTCACGCAATAAAGGCATGCAGTCCTACACCGTATCTACACATGCACGAAAATTTTCATAGTTACGTCTTCCATGCAGTTTTCAATGAAATCTGGATGCCAAATACAAAGCAGTACCAACACCCGACAGGGTTGGATCGGACGGAACCGCTGCACCCAGCTGAAGTCAAATGGCTGATGCCGTCTTCCCGAACTCTATGTATTAGAAACTAATTGAAAGATTGCCTGTGGATCCGGATTACTGACGGATCTCAGCCACGATCAGCGACTTCGTCAGGGCACAACGAAAAATGACCACATTAATCTGTCAGTTAATCCAGCCCTACCATAGTTACTACATTATGTGCCCCGTTACGGTTGAGAGCTGATCAGTACCCTGACAAGTGCAATTTCTCCGTGTCACGTGTAGCACGAGAAAGTCAGGTGACTAGCGTGCTACGATAGTGGTTATACCTCGTTATACCAGCGACTGCTTCGGTGCTTATATAGATAGCCGTGCCCTGCATTTCGCGCGGCACACTTGTACCAGTGATGACAGGTTATCCGATTATCCCTTGCGACCCTTCATTTTGTGGGGCGAGTCTCCCCTTAATTAACATCACACTGCTTCAAGCATGTTGGGGCAGAAGCATTCTGGTGTCGACAGTCTAGTCTCCCAACGTCAGACTAACCGTTTGAGATGCACACTTTGAACATTTGGATATCTCAACAACAACACAATATTTTCCAAAGATGTTAGTGTATGAGATGCAGCTATACGAGTGGTCTACAAGATTTACTAGTTACTAAAATAAAATGATCAAGCATACACTAACATCTTTCAACAATAGTGTTGTTGTTGAGATATCCAAATTTTCAAAATGTGCAATACTTTACTGAGGCACTGTATATCCACAGTTGGGAGACGCATAGATGACGAGTTACCAGTGTCAACCCATCGGAGGAATATCCACAACCAGCACTTTGTTCATGAACAGGCTGATGTACAAATGGTACCAGTATTACAGCTGTAAGTAAATGCAACATGGGCTACCTTCTAACGCCGACGTGTTCAACACGCAACGAGAAGGCCACGGACTGCAGGACACTTGTACACAACAAGAAAGGGGGGTGAGTGATGCCGGTATGTAGCAAAACGAAAATGATGGCACAGAGACGAAGCATAAAGGAGTGAGTACAGCCGATGAGTGCACGGCAGTAGATATACACATCCTCGCTCTTACGAGGAAGGAGTAAAACGAGTGTGCGCTGATAACCATAACTGACTTGAGATAAGTGTATGGAAGCAATGAGTGGATGCTGCAACGATAAATAGGTCAAGCGTGTTTACCGAAGGTCAGCTTGTTCAAGTGTGGTGAAATTGGTGCAGCGAGGAAATGCGAACGTTGCGGACAAATATAGCAGATGAAAGATCGGTATTTGGTTGTGGGAAATGCTCTGTCAATGGGGTTGGGAACAAACCGCTGGTAGCAGTTTCGTGTGGGTGAACGCCGCCTTATGTGGAGGAGGATGATGCTGGGTGGACGTGAACGAAGGTGTGCAGAATGGTGTCTAAACGAGTGCTGGAGACGTAGCGATGTCAGATAGTCATTGCCAAAGACAAGGAGAGTGGGTGCATGGATTATACGCAGCAAGGCAAGGCAGCCATGGAGTGTAGTGCAGAGCAAGATGATTATCTCTGTAAAAGAAATAACAGCTTAGCGGGGGAAATTATTAAACTTTCAGGGAGCTACGCACCTTGCCCTAGACGTGGATGAATCGAAAGACGGGGCGGGAACACTAAGAACGAATGGTAGTGTGACAGGAGCAAGAATAAATGGGTGGCAGGGAAATTTGAAGCCAGAACGACCTGTGAAAGGGTGCAGATTTTCAATGAGGGTTTGATGGTAAAATAGAACGAAGAAACAAGGAAAAAAGCAGCGAACACATTCCTCGAGATAGAAGACGAATCAACCAAAAGGATGGAATGGAGAAATCGTGAGAAAGTATAGAAGAACGACAGACGAAAGCATAGGATCAAAGAAATCATTTGTGCATACAAGTACATCCAAAATCGAAGTGGCCAGGGGGGAGGGGGATAGCTGAAAAGCTAGCAAGAAAAATTGACGAGCCAAAAAATAGCAAGTAAATTAGGTCAGGAACAAGTGAATTGAAGAGTAGAGCCAGTCTTCTTCCTGCTGCGCAATTCGACCAAGACATGCTCATGCAAGCTGGAAAGCACTGCCAAGAGTCAAAGTTCCACCTGTTTCCCTCGATGCATCTTCCACAGGGCTCCATGGGTTGGGCTGGATAGTCCCAAATTCAATTCTGCGGGCAGCACGCCTGAGTGTTCGGGGACGTGCGCTTCCTGGAGACAATGCGGGAGTAGATACCGAGCTCGGGCTACCATGTGAAGTTGAGATGGGAGACATGGGTGGGGACACGACTCGCGGAGAGGATAGAGGGATGCGCGCAGGGGACTCAGGTGTCTTCTGAGGATTGGGAAGCTCGGCGCCAAACATTGAAGGATTGCGAGCCAAGTTTCGGCGCACTGATTTCTTCGCACTAGTGGGTGACTGGGTGAGAAGACGAAGATCATTCCTGGGTGTCTTAGGCTTGGTCAGCGACGCAGCAGAAATAGACGTCGCCCCGGTATCTGTGCTCCCAGTGGATAAATCATTGTCCATGCGTGATGAATCGGAGGTCCCAGTCTCTGATCCACGGCCGGTGCTAATACTCCTGGTAGACTCAGTACTCGCCTTGGGTAGAGGTCTGAGGCGAGCTACTGCAATGTGAGGCGAAGCAAAAAGCGGTTGGGGGGGAGGAGGGGATGCGAGAAGATCAGACCACGAAGGCTCCCGTGTCCGCGCCTTTTTCGCGCTCTTTGAGCGTTCCATGTATTCTTCATCAGACGATAGAGAAAGCTGGGGCTTGTGCCCCTTGCGGGCCTTCTTTACGTGAGTGTGAGAAGGTGTATTATTTGGAGTTGACTTCTCTTCGGCAAGTCCGCGAGTTTCTGGGGGTGGCGTCCGCGGAGTCGCAGCAAGCTCAACTACAGGGCAAGGTGACTGCATTTTCTTGGCAGGGAGAGCAGCTCTCGGCTTTTTATTGCTAGTAGCCTTGGTCGACTTCTTGATGGGTTTTGACGGAGGCGCCATGGAGATAACAGGGGTGAGAATAACATCCTTGCTACCGTTGTCATCGATTGGTGCGTGCTGATCCTTTGAAACCCCATTAGCACGTAGGACAACTTCGTCAGATCCATTACGAAGACGGCGCTCCGGCTGAGCTAAGGGGAGTTCCACCTGGACGTCGCTGGTACTTGCAAGAGTGGCAGTTGATGCACGTCGAAGCGATGAAGGGCGAAGGGGCACACAATTTGACATGGGTGACCCAAACGATGAAGTGGAAGTCGATGTGCTAGAAGCAGTTGATTTACGAAGCAATGACAAATTATTCGAGTTGAGTGTCGTTGAGCTTGGCGTAGAAGGTGAAAAGCTGCGGGTACTAGCATACTCTGAGCGACGACGATGGGCGGGTCTAAGATACGGATGGTGTAAAGTCCGGTCATGGCGCTGGAAGCGGGTCGAGAGGCTGACATGCAACGAGCAATCAATAATAGTCCAAAAATGCATGTCAAACCGCCATACCGTGTGATGCTTTCGTGCCTATCCAGACAAACTGGACTCATGAAGTCCATGCTGGACTGTCTGTAAAGGGGCCGACGCATGCCGTTGGGTGTGTTAGTGCGCGATTGAAGTACCTCGGAAGGGTCAGGGGTGCGTGAACGTTTTTCGCTCTTGCTGGAGCTAGATTTACAGCCCACATGATTGTCGTGTTGGTTAATATTGGCATAGCGTTCTTCGTGAGCCTTGTTGCGCGCCAGTTCAAGAAGCTTGACGCGCGTAGCACGGATGGTGTGTGGCCAGTCGTTGGGACCCTTTGCTGCAATGATACCACGGGCAATCTTGTCGAGGAGATTGGAAGGAGGAACCAGTCCGTTGAAGGGTGTTATCAGATGCGCAGGAAGTGCATCGAGAGTCTAAGTCATAAAAGCGTGCATATAGACACTAAGGGACATCATGGGGAATCACACACCCTAGCAAGTAAACGGGCCTCGTCGTCTTTCCACACGACTGCAGGGTCATCGAATTCGTAGTTGGAACTGTTCCACGAGTCGGTGCTGTTTCTATGCGGAGTGGGAGGTGAGAGGAATAAGTGAGAGGCAGCTGGGCTGCGTTGTGGGGTATGGGGGAGAGACAATGGGGCTGACACGCGGTTTGTTGCGGGTGTCGAGGGGGAGGAGTGGGTAGCCGGGATTTGGGGACGGGGAACGAGGAGAGCGAGCGGTGAGATGGACGCAGGCATGAGACGGTGAACGAGCGAACGGTAAATTCAGCGGGTTGAAACTCGAATAAACGAAAACAAACGTCCGAGTGTCCTGTGGAAATAAAAATACTTGGTCGTCGCGGACGATGACCTCGCAAAGGAGACGGGCAAGGAAAACGTCGCGTTTCGCGTCTGAACACAGTAGCATAGATTATGTAATCGGGATTACTTCCAACTCCGAATAGTCCGACAATGGTGTTCTCTGCAAGTCTTTTCGAGCGCCGCGGAAAATATTGATTTAGCGCCACCAGGACATCAAACACGTTCCCTGCCTCGTGTCTATTACCGCCTTCGTTGAAATCACACGTTGCATCGACTCAACAGGAATTACACGGCGATAGCATCAATGATGAATTATAGCCATCAATGGACAGCGTGTGATGAAAACGAGCTGTGATAATCTAACTAATGAATGGTCTGACCGATAAGAAGCAATATTGGTGGTTGAAGAACGGACGAGAGGAAGCAGTGGGAGCCAATCTCGATTGTGATCCACCGAGGCTGATCAGCAACAGCGATCTAGAAATACAGGCATACGCGACGTAATCGCATATTGCAGTATATAGGGGTCCAGCTACCAACCTCAGATCAGTCATCGCCCATGTAGATGGCTACGACGGACAAACCTGTCAGGATACAGTCAGTCGTGCCAACTCGGCTTGAATGCTACAACTTGAGGAATAATGCAAGTGTATTGTACAAGGCAGGGATTGGTGATCCAAGTCCCTTCTATGTTGGTCCAGCCGTGTGGAATGGGGCAGAGACTCTCCCTGTACGACGATCAGGCCACTCATCACGAAGACAAGAAAGACGACGCACCCCGTAGGTATCTATGACAAAACAACTAGGAGCCATGGAGCATAGGAGACATATGGGCGAGAAAGGCATACAAGGTATTACGGTGCTGTAGGTTATTGGAGGTTTCCTACAAACCCTTACCTTTATACTGCTTGTGGCGCGCCTCGTTGATCGTCCACGTGGGTGATTACAGGCATTGACCCCAAAACGTGAACGCCAGACTTACCCTTCAAGGAGGGTCTGGGTGGGGCTGGGCAGCTGATGCCTGATCCGTAAACGTATCCCGAAGAAGACACTGGAAGCCATCCTGGACCCTAAGAATTCTGATAGGAGGATAGCGTTTTGTGAAGCGTGAATATCTGCGCTATCCGTGTACTCCCAAGTCCAACGGGGTTGCAATGAACCGCATTCCATTCATTTCAAAGCCGGAGATCCGGTCCACGAAGTCGAAAACCTGCGCAGAGAATGCAAGAATGCATTCCAAACGTTTCCTTCCGTCATTCCGTGTTGTAGGGTTTACCACTTTGGTCGAGATATGTCCGACCCACAGTGTAGTCTGACCGGTGTAGGGATCCTTACTGTTTATATCACACCAGAGCTGATGGGGTCTGCACGAGTGGATCAGGTTGGCAAACCACAATCCCAATACATAGCGATGTCTGTCCACCCCTTTCAGCGGTGCTGCACCCCATCAAAACATGTCACCAACCTAAATGATATACAACATTCACCGGCATAGTTGGTAATACGCCAGCTATGCTGCAACGGCCCCAAGTTTGGCAACCTCTGCATCTGCCTCAAGTCTGCGTTCCCTACGCTCTGCAATCTCGGCACGCTTCATAGCGAGGTATTCACCCGTACGCGTTTCATACACGTGGGCCCAGTAGCCTGCATATCCAAACACCGCCATTGCTACTGCATGGCCTCCAAGGTCTACAGAACCGACGAATTTATGATAGGTGGTCAGAAGTGTGCAAGAAAACGTACTGTCCATGAGATTGCGTTTTTGTATGGCCAGCTGGCCAAACCGTGAGGCAAGCCCAAAGAGCGAAAATCCAGTAATGGTGGAAAGGAGCGCCATGGTTTCTTCTACGACACTCCAGCAAGTACAGGAAGGCAGGGAAAGACAACACGGACAAATAAACCCCTCTACTCGTAACGACTACAAAATGTCAAGTGAACAGGACATTTTATCGATGGAATTCTCTACTCTACCTCCACATAACCTCTCTGCAGTCGAATCAAAATTCGCCACCGGTCGTTCCAAGAAAGATGCGGGGGATGCTGCATTTAAGAATGGGGATATCAAAGGCGGTGTGCCGGTCAGCCGTAACTTTGAACACTTTACTGATCCTTGTGGAAACAGCACTCCGGGCGTACCATGAGGTGTGTTTTCCCTGTGCGATAATTCCGCGTTGGTTTTGAAACAGACGATTGGTATTGACTAGGCACTCATGTACCTTCTCGGATTAGACAAGTAGGTTGCATACCACCTGCTTGTCAGATCTATACATGCACGCTTCGCAGGAGTGCTCTGAGTGCTCTCGGAATAGCATCTGCAGAGTCCAACCCCGATGAGATGACCGAAGTATACTATCCCTCAGTTTTGTGTCCCTCGTTGATGCAGAACTCAATCTTAACTCAAGGTCGACGTCATGCTAGAAAAGATACATGCAAACATCTCCGCTTGTCATATCAAGCAAGGAAACTGGAAACGAGCATTAGAGACTGCAGAAAAAGTACCTGTCTAACCCACTGGATAGTCAACCCCTGAGTTCATTGCTGCTGATGGTCTTAGGCACTCGCAAAGAACTCCACCAATTCCAAGGCATTGTTCCGCAAAGGTAAAGCACAAGCTGAACTGGGTTACGTCGAAAAGGCAGAAGAAACACTCTTGGAGGTGAAAAGGATTTCACCCGGCGGTGAGGATATCTTCTCATATCATGTAAACACTTTCCATCTGATCGCGTGACATGTTCAGAGGCAGAACTAGTCGATGCAGAGCTCTCCCGTTTGCATGCTAGGGAGCGCGAACGCCAGAAGGTTGCAGATCAGAAAATGCGAGGTACAATATCGTTTGTCATGAGTGATATTCCGCTTTTCATTGGCCCTTCGTAGGATGGCTATCCAGGGGAAATATGGCTTAAACTAGTTAGATGGGTGCAATGTTAAACTCGTGGGACTAGATGGCAGAGCAGATGATACCATACGACATCGTAAATACTGTATGCAATTGGCATGTGAAATCCATGACCCGGCTCATATGTTTACGACACACTCGGCTGATACCTGTGTCCGTGGATATATAAACCGGTTTCATCCTTGCTACTAGTCCCAATGCAAAGATGGGCCAAGAAACCCCTTCGTCAAAAGCTAGACAACCACGCGACGACTCGTTAACGGTCACCGACAATCGTACAGGAAAGCAGTACAAAGTTCCGTGGGTGCTCTACTATATCTCCCGACACCGTGGCATGAATTCTGTTGTAAAGGATCACCCACAACGCCATTCCAGCCACAGCATTCAAAGCCATACGCGCTTCGACTGGACCAAATGATCGCATAGAAGATGAGACGGAGCGTGGACTGCGTGTGTCTGACCGCGGATTTTTAAACACGGCTGTCATCGAGAGTGCCATCACTTATATAGACGGCGAGCAGGGTATCCTGCGGTACAGGTACGTCCTGCATCCACTCGCCAGTATCCTTCAAGACCTTTTCTGTCATCATGCAGAGGGTACCCGATCGAGCAGCTGGCGGAGAACTCCACTTTCCTAGAGTGCGCTTACTTGCTCATCTACGGCGCTCTTCCAACTCGCGGCCAGCTCGCTCACTTTGAGCGCGAGGTGCTCCTGCATGGCATCATGCATGCTGATGCGACGGAATTCTTTGGTGCATTCCGGTACGACGCGCATCCGATGGCGATGTTGACAAGCGCGTTTGCGTACTTGGGGAGTTATTATGGGGAGGCGAACCCATCGCTACAAGGTGGGTACCGGTGATCGTCATAAGCATACGGCGTCAGGCAAACAAGTCGCTGAAGGTGGATTTTGAAATATATTCCATTTTGTAGGCCAGACTCTGTACACAAAGTGCGCCAAAGGTGACCCAGAAGCACTCCGGAACATGGACAAGCAGATATTCAGGCTTATTGGTAAAGCGACGACACTGGCTGCGTACGTCTGAGCGACTGTTTCCAACCTCTATGCACAGCATACTCAGCGCATTTCAGAATGGCGTATCGCGTGAGGCAGGGTAGAGAATTTGTCGTACCCCCGACGGGGATGAGTTACACGGAATCGTGCGTCCCTATGAATATGTCGACGTTGGACTTTGTAGCCCACACTACCCAGCTTCCTCTACCAGCTCGACCATCTCTCTCCCACTGATTCGTTCTCTGCGTCTTCGTCTGCTTCATCTTCGCCATCGCCTTACAAGCCACACCCCGTTCTTGCGCGTGCATTAGACATCCTTTTTATCTTACACGCAGATCATGAGATGAACGCCTCGAGTACTACCGTACTACAGACAGGCTCGTCTCTCCCGGATCCATACAGCGCTGTGGCAGCTGGGTGCGCTTCCTTATAGTATGTGGCTCCCTTTATAAGACTCCAAGCGCTGATGACCCATTGTACAACTGGACAGTGGACCTCTTCACGGAGGCGCCAACGAAGCTGTCATCCGGATGCTGGTTGCTATTGGGAGGTGAGGTTCCTTTTCACCCAGTTTTGTATGACGCCTTGACACTAACTTTGCTGGTGGATAGTCCAGAGAACGTTCCTGCCTACCTTGCAGCCGTGAAACGGCGCGAGAAAGTTTTGAGTGGGTTCGGCCACCGAGTATACAAGACGGTACGCCGAAGGCCTTAGCTTCGATGTACAATTGACGTTGGTGAATAGTCAGATCCAAGGTCGTTTATCATTCGGAAAATTGCCGATGAAGTGTTCGCCGTGTGAGTGTTCTTTGTACGCACCACGTTATCCTGTACGCTATTAACATGGCACGAAGTACAGGCCCTGATCCTCTTCTTGACACGGCAATGGCGCTTCACGATGCAGCGCTGAAGGACGAATACTTCGTCTCACGGAAGTTGGGGCCGAATGTCGACTTTTGGAGGTACGGAATTGTGTATGTATACCTGAGCAGCCACCCTGATCGTTTGACGCCAGCGGGCTAATTTATCGTGCAATGGGTATTTCTCAGACATTGTCCACAGTAGGACAAGGTGTTCTAAGAGTAACACTTTGTCTAGGTTTCCCGATGGATTTCTTCCCAGTGCTTTTTGTGGTGCCGCGAGTTGTCGGGTGGGTTGCACACTGGCGACAAGTACGTCTCTGGTGCATTGCATCCTTCCTGTGTATATCACCGAACACGTGGTCCTTTGTAGATGATGCTCTCGCCGGAAGGCGTCAAGATCTGGCGTCCTAAACAGATCTACGTAGGGCCATCTGAACGGCCTTATGCTTCTCTCGACGAACGTAAGACTGTCGGGGGGTCAGGTAAGGAGCCCAGCGAAATAGTACACTCTGGGTGAGTATCGATTTAGTATTCCTACCTGTTCTATTCACCATCAATTACTTATTGTCGTAGAATGGCGAAGAGGCGAAGGTTGGCAGAGATAGGCAGCCTGGGTACAGGTGTGAAGAGCAAGCTCTGAAATCGTTGGAATGGCATGGGTATCAATTTTGCATATGTATTACTTTTATTATGTTATATATCCACTGGCACTCACCACTTACTCCTCTGTACGACTACGCAATCACTTAGAGCTGGTTCGGAAACCCCAAATAGTTCTGAAAATTGCAATTCCTTGGTTTGTTTATGTTTTGATGGGTTGGCAAGTTTCACATCCCACCTGGGGACTTTGAATTTTGATCTTTGTGTAACACTAGAGAACTTGAGGATAAGTGGGGAATGAGTGACTACAGGGTACAGTTGAACCCCTCATAATCCATACCTTTTGGGAGACACCCTATGGTATGTTAGGTTGGGTAGAATAGATTGGTTCTGTGGGATAGGATCTGAGGGCATGGGTTTAATTGTGTGTGACTTAAGCAAGACTTACAAAGTTCAAGCAGGTTGGGTGTGAGATGATCCTCAGAGTTCTCTACTGTAGTCATTTGTCAGAACTCAGAGCCTTGTGATCCGAGAAATGTCAAGCACAACTGCAGATATGTTTACTTGATGTTGTTTCACTTTGATTTGACTTGACTGATCCAGTTTACTATTCATTTGTTACAATGTACCTTGCCACATAGTTCTGGTATGGCTCTCTGAGCTCATTTCATGTGGGATATTTAGTTTGTCATGTTCTGACTTGAACACCTCAGCCTTTGTCTCCAAAGCTGAGGTGAGGCCCTTATCTGTCATTTACTATGAGTACAATACTGATTATGTTGTCTAGCTTCACTCATTGTACTTGTTATTAGTGTCCCACTGCACCTTGTAACTTTGATAGGGTTATGAGCCCCACTGCTGCTAATATGAATTCTGATAATACCCATGAAGATCTGTACACTGTCCTGAAACTTGAGCCCAATGGCCATAATTGGATCATCTTCAAAAATTGGATTGAGTGGGCACTCTGCCCATGGAGTTGCCTCACACCTGGATGCAAAGAAGGTGTTAAGGCCTTGAAGCATTGAGTCTTCAAGAGCCAAAAACAATCCTTCAGAACTGGCACTCAACTTCTAACCCTAACCCTATGGTGCTTGGCACTAATTGTGGGTTCATTGGAAAGACAGTCCTCTTGTGGCAGAACCCTTGGTTCAGAGCTAAGGTTCCTTGACAGCAGGTCCTCAGTGGGTATGATGCAGGCAAGCTTAGGTGAATTGCAAAGGAGACAAAAGATGGGGAATATCTGCCATCTCTGTCTAGTCTAAATACTACTTGATGATACTGTGCAGGCACATCCTGGCTGTGCTAATAGTACACATATTCTGAGTAAAGGGGCTGCAGGCACAGTGCATAGTCCACAGTCAGCTGTGTCCATCAATGAGTTGAGAAATTGTAAGTATGAATCAATGTGATGCAACTGGATCACATGCCATGCACCATAGGGGCTTTCACTGGAAAATTGGTGAAGGGTGAAAGCCTGCATAGGTAGTACAATGGTAATTGTAGAAATGAACAGGAAAAACAATAAATGTATGAGTGAATGGATGGTCTGCAAAGTGTCTGTTGAATGGTAGATGGAAAGCATAGACAAGAAAAGATGTTACCATACCATAATATCACCCCCCCCCTCTATGCCTGATTGCCCTGAGCAGTGTTGCCCTGTCCTTGGTGACCCACAAAAGCCATGCTGGGTTCCCAGTATGGCCAGTTGGGGTCATGCTCCCACCTCCAATGCCTGAGCCTATCACAGTTGAAACACCAATACCCATAGAGTGGGTGGTTGACTGGGAGTGGCTTCTTGCTGGCTAGATAGTACTGCATGTCTGTGCTGACTGGGACTGGTACAAAAGTCTTGTTGGGAATGGGGACTGTGGTAGTGGTGGCATTATAGAGAGTCCAGTCCAGGATGTTGGTCCAGACTGCCACAAAGAAGGTGGGCCATCAGTCCTTGTTAGTTTTGGTAAGCCACCTATAGCAATCTGTTAAATGGCAGCAGCTCTAAAATAGTCAACATCTATGGCATGCTTGGTGCTGACTGGGGTGATATTGGCAAGAGGAGCTCTGCTGGCCAAGGCCCAGGTGAGCTCTGGTTGAGCAGGACAGGGGGGAGAGACCCATGGCTGCTGTTAGGTAGAAGTAGAGGCATTGGGATGCCTGGGGGAGTTGGCTGCAGCAAGGGTGGCCATGCTGCTAGGGCAAGCTGACCAGATTCAAGGTGCTGGAGAATCTGAGTTGTCAGAGGTGAAGTCCACCATGACAGGTAGGCAAACTTGGCCCAGGTAGGCCTGTTCCTGGCATACTGGGCATCATGCTCAGTGAGGCATTGGAGTAGAAGGTTGCAGCAATGTGGGAGTACCTCAGGGAATCTCCACTGCTGTTCCTTGATGTTGCTTGAGAAAGGAGTCAAAGGTTATCAGTAGTGCTGGCCTGAAAATCTCATGGACCATACTGGTGATGTCTCTCTGAGTATCCATGGCCTCTAGTATTTCCTCACCAGTCACCTTTCTTTCTCCATATGGCAGTGGGGTGTTGGTGGGGTCCGAGATGACAGCTACACCAACTCAGTTTGCTATGTTTTCAGCATTCCAGAAAGCCTCAGACAGCACTCATAGACACTCATGCTGTACATGTGCTTGCCATCCAAGTGTGTCCCACAATTTGAAGTTATTAAGCACCTGCACATAGCTGATGAACTGGCTGACTGTTGAGGCACTTTTGATGGGGGGTAGAGTGTCATTCTCAGGATGGGTGTTGGCTGTACCTTGACTAGCTGCTTGCTGGGGAGTGGGGATGGTGTGAGTAAGGGGGATGGTAGCTCTCCTCCATTGATTGCACTGCACAGTCTGCCTGCTGCAAGAAACACTGGCAGGGGTGACCATGAGAGCTGCATGGAGTGGCCTAAATGTTCTGGCATTGTGAATGGGTTGGGGACAATTGGCCATGGAGGACCATACCCAGGGAATAGATGTGGGGATATAGGTCTCAGCAAAGTCATTGAAGTCATTGAGGTTGTTGAGGGCTCCTTGGTAAACATCTTTGTGGTGGTTGTTGGGGGTGTTGTAGCCAGAAGACATTTAGACTGTAGTGTTGGAAGTGGGGTATGTGAGTGGAAGGGAGTGGGCAAGCTGATACTCTGTCAGAGCTTGGGGCATGTTTTTAAAGTGCTCTGGTGGTTTCCAGGTATTTTCTGCATTGGGATACCCTTGCCACTTGACCAGATACTTCAGTTTCTGTCAATATGACTTGTGCTTCAAGACCTTCTTGACCTCCCATTTGTCATGGCCCTCTATCTGTTCAGGGGGCTGCAGAATAGGGGTGTTCTCATTGATCTCTGTGGTGACATATTGAGTCAGTTTACTGGCATGGAAAACATTGTGGATGTGCCAGGACCTTGGAAGGTCCAATTGGTAGTTCACTGGTGAGATCTTTTCAGTTATTTCAAATGGACCATACCTTCTTGGGGCTAGTTTTCACAAGGGTATGTCCAAATGGAGATTAGTGGCTTCTAACCAAACCTTATCTCTGACTTCAAATTCTGAGTATCCCTGTCCTCTGTGTTGTGACAGCATAGCCTCTTGCATGTTTTTGTGAGCAATGATTGCCACATCATGTGCAGCTGCCAGCTTCTCCAAGTGTTCTTTGGATAGGGGGTTGGTTTGTAACCATATAGGAGGTAATACAGGGTTTGCCTGTGGGTGGAGTGAATTTGGGAGTTGTGTATGAACTTGGAATCTGCCAGGTACTGAGACCAGTTGTCTGGGTCCTTCAAGGCATACATTTTCAGGAAGGTTCTGACTTCCTGATTGACATGTTTGGCCTCTCTGTTTGACTGTGGCTGATAGGCAGTGGTGGCTTTCATCTTGATTCTGAGCAACTTGTACAGGTCTCTCATGAAAGTGGATATGAACTGTGGGCCTCTATCAGAGATGACTGCATTGGGGATCCCATACCTCAGGTACATGTGGTTGTGGAAGAGGTTGGCAATTCCTACTGAGTTGACTGTTTTATTAGTTGGCAATAGTATTACCACCTTTGTTAACCCTTGGTTGACAATTGTGAGTACAGAGTCATTTCCTCTCAAGTTGGGGAGATCCATGATCAGATCAATCAAGATCTGTTTGAAAGGAAAGGGGGACTTGGCCATGTCATGTGGGGTAATAGGGGGTGTGGTTGGGTGTGTGTTGACCTTGTTTGCCTGACAGACTATGCAGCCCTTAATGTAGCTTCAGATATCTGTGTGCATACATGGCCAATAAACATGCTGGGACATCTTCTTCATCATAGCCCTGACTCCAGGGTGTCCTGATGGCCATAGATCATGGTATTCTTTCAGTACTTCTTTTCTTCTTGATTTGTTTACATATATTTTTCTGTTATTTAGTCTTTTTGACTTGAGTTCTTTGATTTGTAGGTGTTCTGTCTCTTTTAGTATACTACCCATCAAGTCTGCAGACAGATTATAGATGCCTTTTGTGCAAGCAGCAGTCTTTGATGATTCCTCATATGGGTGCCTGTCTGCTGCATTTGCCAGTGGACTTTGTGAGATGTTGGGGGATTTGATGGTTTTGGGTGAAAAACCCACAATTCTGAGAGAAATACTTGGATTTTGAGGGAATCCTACCCCCCCCCCCTGAGCCTGAACCTGAAACCAAAAGAACTCTGGCAACAGGGTGGTTGGGGGCCTTTCTTTGGCTTTGAAATTTGCCGTCTGGGATAACACATCTGGTGGCACATTGCTCTTGCCCTTGATGTACATGAACTGTATTGAGAAAGACTGCAGGGTTGCCTGCCATCTTGATTGCTGGGGTGTGAGCTTCTGAGATTCTCTGAAATATGTCATATTCTGGTGATTGGTATACACCAGTGTTGGTGCAACTGGCACTAACAAATATGTTTGCCACTCCTTGAGAGTGTGTATGACAGCTAATAACTCCAAGTCATACACTTGGTAGTTTTGTTCTGCACCATTCAGAGACTGAGACAGGAAAGTGCATGGATGTAAAACCTTGTTTTCATCCTCTTGGCTTAACATGGCCCCAGTGCCTAGCTTTGACATGTCTGTATGAATGATGAAAGGCTTCTTGAAGTCTGGCAGCCTTAATACCAGTTCTGAAGTAAGGGCCTTCTTCAGCACCTTGAAGCTTTCTTCTTGCACAGGGCCCCACACATATGGGGCATCCTTCTTTGAAAGGTCATGTAGGGGGCATGCTACTTGAGAGAACCCCTTGACAAACATTTGATAGAAGTTACAGAATCCTAGAAAACTTCTGAGTTCTCATAGGTTGTTAGGCACAGCCTATTTGTTAATGGCTTTTGTTTTTATTGGTGAAGGTTCATAGCTACCCTCTTTGATGATATACCCTAGAAAGTTGAGTTCTTCCATCTCAAAGATACACTTGGAGATTTTTAGGCATAGGTTTTTCTTTTGTGTGATCCTGAGGAATTCCATGACTTGCTCCTTGAGCTCTTGCTTTGTTTTGGCATGGATTGTCACATCATCCATGAAGATGACACTTCTTTTTCTGTGGATCATCATACTGAACTTCATGTTCATGTATCTCTGGAAAGTGGGTGGAGAGTTAGTCTGCCCAAAAAACATTACCAAGGGTTCAAACAACCCTCTTGGGGTGACAAATGCTCCTTTCCATTCATTGCCTTCTTTTATCCTAATGTTAGTAAAACCCCATCAGATATCAAATTTGGCAAAATACTTTGAGCCAGCCAGCTCATCCAAAAGTTCTTTGATGTCCAGTAGTGGGTACAAATCTTGTACTATATACTTATTGAGGTGTCAGTAGTCTTGGATTAATCTTTGCTTGCTGTCCTTCTTTCCAATGAAGAAAACTGGTGCAGCTTGCAGGGACTTTGAAGGTTGAATCTTCCCACAAGCTAGGTTTTCTTCTAAGAATTTATCCAACTCCTCAAGCTGGGGAGGTGTCAGCTTGTATATTTTTCCTTTCTTTGGGATGAAATCTTCCTTGAGTTTTATTTCATGATCTAAGAAGGGTTGGTGTTCTGGGAGAGGAACTTCCTTTTCTGAAAACACTTCAGTGAACTCTGCATACTCCTTTGGAAGTGTTATTTCCTTTTTTGTTGCTTCTGCCTCAAGTTGCATCAATATTGACATCTGCTAAATTTTTGCATTAGCATCATTATCAGTTCCCCAATTTACCAGTTTCCTAGTGAACCAGTTAATGATTAGGTTATGTTCCTTGAGCCAGGGCATGCCTAGCAACAGTCCTTCTCCATTGCCCATCCTGGTAACATAAGCTTGGACCTGCATGTTCTTACCCCATATTCTTACTCAGAATGTTGCTACTTGATCAACCACTTGGTTGGTCTTTCTGGTGACACTTTGGAGTGTCCATAGGTTTTGAATTGTTCTGGTCAAGAGTCCTTCTTGGTCAACTGTTCTTTCATTGACTATATTTGTTTTGGCTCTGGAGTCAATTAAGGTTTTTACTGGAGAATCACTGTGGTCGATTAGGTAGGCTGATCTGTTGATTGCCAACATGCACAGATCCCATTCATACTGATAAATGGTATTCACATTGTGTTCAAGACATCCTAACCTAAAAGTACATTTTTCAGTAGCAGGGGCACAAGCTGCAGTGGAAGCTCACCCCTTTAAAAATCCTTGGAGGATGCATCAGAAGTAGAAGGGTGTGCGACCTCCTTTTCTAGATGCTCCACTTCCTTTTTCAACTCCTCAATCCTCGTTTCTCTTGTTTTTGATTGGGTGCCTTTTCTGGGTCTAGGGGGTTCAGGGCAGTCTTTTGCATAATGCCCTTCTTTGTTGCAGTTAAAGCATGTGTGTGCTTTCTTGGACTTGCCATGTTCATTGCAACCCCTGCCATCTTTGGCTGTCATGTCCACATCCATGGCATTTGGGTCTCTCTCCTTTCTGTGAGAGTGGTTAGTTTTGTTTGAGTACATACTGCACCCTTTGTTCTTCCATAGGAAGTTTTTATTGGCTTCTAAAGCCTTTCCTTCATACATCCTCATGGTGGCAAGGGATGTGTGAACTCTTGTGGCTGCTTCCTTCCACTCTGGGATTGTCTTCAGGATCAATCTGAGTCCTAGGATTCATCAGCTAAGCGAGGGGTGCAACCCCTTACCAAAAAACATGGCTGCTGCCACATCATCTTCAAGAAGTCCTGCCTTATTAAGAAGGTTCTCAAAATTAGTGATATATTTGTCAAGCAAATGTTTCCCCTATTGGATCTGAGATAAGGTTATCAGCACATTTCCTTTGACATCTCCAATCTGGAAACAATCCTTGAGCTTATGCTTGAATTCTCTCAGCATGTTGTAGAATATTACTCCTCTGTCTTCCCCATCCATACCTTCAAAAGTACACTGGGTGATGTAGGACTGCTTGAAGCTAAGGGCCAAGCCCTTATCCATGAACAATAGAATGAAGCCTATACACTTCTTGTCAGTATTGTAAATATGTTGGTTCATACTGAGGTAAACTTTGATGGAAGTTATCCATCCTGAATACTGTTGATGGTTGCCATCAAACATGGTGGGTTTATTGAGCCCAAGCTCTCTGCCCTTGGCCTTACCATCACCCATAGAGTTGTGACCACTCACTCCAATTGGTCCTTGGGCACAGCCTTTACCCTTTTTGGCAGCCAATGATACCTTTGTTCAGTACCAGTAGATGATTTCAGCCAGGGATGGCTGTTGACCCACAAAAGGGTCTGTGATCAAAGCTCCTGCTAAAGCTTCCATGAGGGTGTCTGCCATTGCTTCTTGCTGCTGTGTTGAGATTGAGAGATCTGACCTTTCTGACAAGACAGAGGCAAAGAGAGGACCTGCTAGTGGTGTATCAAGGGAGTTGTTATCTGAATCTGGATCCTTCCATTCTTGGTACTTTGAGAAATCAGAACCTTCCTCTGACAGATTGATGTTGACTTGAATAGGGGTGGATGTGCCAGCTATGAAAACACCAGGCACATGTGTCTTGGTGTCAGAGTTGTCCAATGGTACTTCAGGAGTAACCAAAAGGGGTGGTATCAGGATGCTAGCTCCTAGGCCAAAATGGGGAGTTTGGGGGTGACTTGCTCTCTTAGGAACAGGGGGTCAGAACTTAGTGTTTGAACTTGAGCTTGACCTGACATAATACTTGCAGACCATGATGGGCTGAAGAGAGACTAGCAGGAGCTACCTGGGTATGAGCAGTGTGCTAGAGGGCTTGTTTAGTAATGAACTGCCTAATACAGACAGGGGGACTACACTGGTGTGGCATAGAGGTTGAAGACAAGAGTGGTGACTGCTGCGAGGAGCCACAGGGGTGTCAGCATATGAAGATGTCAACATGGATGATGGGTGATCTTTTGTCTTCTGTTAAGGGCTTGAAGCATTGAGTCTTCAAGAGCTGAAAACAGTCCTTCAGAACTGGCACTCAACTTCTAACCCTAACCCTATGGTGCTCAGTGCTAATTGTGGGTTCATTGAAAAGATGGTCCTCTTGCAGCAGAACCCTTGGTTCAGAGCTAAGGTTCCTTGACAATGGGTTCTCAGGGGGTATAACACAGGCAAGCTTAGGTGAATTGCAAAGGAGACAAAAGATGGGGAATATCTGCCATCTCTGTCTACTCTAAATACTACTTGATGATACTGCATGGGCACATCCCAGCTGCACTAATAGTACACATATTCTGAGTAAAGGGGCTGTGGGTGCAGCATGTAGTCTGCAGTCAGCTGCATCCATCAATGAGTTGAGAAATTGTAAGTATGAATCAATGTGATGTGACTGGGTCACATGCCACACACCATAGGGGCTTTCACTGGAAAATCAGTGAAGGGTGAAAGCCTGCATAGGTAGTACAATAGTAATCATAGAAATGAACAGGAAAAACAATAAACATATGAGTGAACAAATGGTCCATGAAGCATCTGTTGAATGGTAGATGGAAAGCATAGACAAGAAAAGATGTTACCATACCATAACAGAAGGCCCCAAAGTCATCTCTGCCAGCAGACCCTAAGCAACAGGATGCCTATGAGGTCAAGCTTGCTGCCTGGAAGAAGACTGAGTTTACCTGTCACCAACAACTTGCTCAGGCCTTACCTGACTCTACCCTCTGGAAGATTCTCCATGCAAAAACCATTGCTGACATGTGGACAACCATTGTCATGGAATTCAAGTCTAAGACTGTTCTTGTCCAAGCTGACCTGTGCACTTGCTTTCAGTCCCTTAAATGTGCCAAGAAGGGGGATCTCCAAACTCACCTGGATAAACTCCAGTTGATGCACAAAGAACTTGCAGCTGTGGGAGTCAGTCTGTCAGATGATGAGTACACTTCTACCATTATTCACTCCTTACTGGCTCACTATGTGAACTATATCACTCATCTATCTGCATCAGCCTATCTCCTTAAACAGACCTTGAAACCAGATGACACAATGTGTTACCTAACTCAGGAATACAATCATTTGAATGCTGGGAAAGCTGAGTCATCAAAAGGAGATAAAGGGGTTGCCTTTGCTGCTTCAAGTAATGGTTCTGGTAACTGAAACCAGAGGCCACCATGAAAGAAGGGGACCTGCTGGAACTGCAGTGGCATTGGCCACAAGAAAGATCAGTGCCCTAGCCCAAGCCAGGATGGCAAAGAGAAGCCAAGCACCAGCAAGAAGGACTCACTGAAGGACCCAAAATCAGGAAAGGACCAGCCAAGCATGTCAAAAGGGAACTCAGCCAATGCTGTAGAGTTTGACAAAGACAGTGCCTGGGCTGTGACTGCAATTAGTTCTGATGATGAAGCTGATGAACTATTTGAGGAAAGCAAAGACTTACCAGTGCTGATGGATTGCAAATCATCTGACTCAGAATTCTAATTCTCTGAGGAAGAGGACAATGTGAACACCTCACATGTGGCCAATATGGGTGAGAGTGGTGCAACATTGGTCACCAAGAGTGTGGATGGATATGGCCTGGCTGCTGCTGCAGGCCCTGGACCTTGCAATCCAAACTGAGTTATTGAACTCTATGATTCTGGTACTACCCACCACCTATCACCCTATCAAGACCACTTTGTCACATTCTGCCCTATTCCCCCAAAGGGTTTTGATGCTGCAAACCAACAGTCATTTAGTGCCACTGGAATTGGGGACATGTTAGTTGAAGTTCCTAATGGCAACAAGGAATCAACCATATGACTTACAGAAGTATTGTACTCCCCAGAGGTTGGGTACACATTGGTCTCAATTGGGTGGATTGATGATGCTGGGTGCACAACCACCTTTGGGAAGGGTGTGTGCACAATCTCTGCCCCAAGTGGCAAGGTCCTAGGCCAAATCCCAAAGATGTCTCATGGACTATATATGTAAGGTAGTACATGAGGACTATACAGGGAGTGCAAATGCAGCTGCTGAAAGACTCACCATACTGGAGTTGCACCACTGCATGGGACATATTGCACCAGAAGCTGCCAAACACCTGGTTATGAAAGGCTTCATGACTGGACTAGTGCTCACTGACTCTGCTGATGGCTTGAAGACATTCTGTGAGCCCTGTGTTGCTGCCAAATTGAAACATCAACCTGTGGTAAAGGAATAATAGGGGGAGCAAGCAACAACTTATGGTGGTGAAATCCATTTGGATCTGTGAGGACCAGCCCCAATTGAGTCACTAGGTGGCTGCTGATACTATGTCAGCTATATGGATGACAAGACACATGAAACAACCCTTTACCTCCTGCAGGAGAAGTTGGAGACCTTCACAACCTATAAAAAGTATGAAGCCTGGGTCAGGAACCATTGCAATGCTGTCATTAAGGTTCTATGCACCAATTGGGGAGGCAAGTACCTTAGTAATGAATTCACAGCCCATCTTGAGGACCAGGGAACTGAGTGAGTACTCATTGTGCATGACACACCACAGCAAAACAGAGTTGCTGAATGGCTAAATGGGATCTTGGCTGAAAAAGTTTGGGCCATGACACATGACTCTGGGCTACCTCATTTCCTGTGGGAAGAGGCTGTCAATCATGCTACTTGGTTGAAGAATTGTACCTCAACAAAAGCACTTGATGGCAAGACACCTTTTGAAGCTGTACATGGAAATCCACTGAACCTAGCTGGATTGCTGGTCTGGGGTGCATGAGTATGGGTCCATGATGTGGATGCATCAAAAATAGACAGCTGTGCCCAATTGGGGCACTGGGTTGGCTACAATAATCAGAGCAGGGGGCACTGAGTTTATTGGCCTGATAAGAGGTCAGTAACTGTTGAATGGAACATTTGATTTGAAACAGGTGAGGTAGACTTACCTCCAGCACACAAAAATGTCACGTTTGAGGGGGAGGGTGGTGTGACTGGCAACTGCAATGCTCCCAGCACTGAAAACATTTTGAACAACCTGAATTTTGGTGAAAAACCTGCTAGAAGTGATGAAAACCCACCCATATGTGAAACTTGACCCCCCAGCTTGAAATTGGATGATTGCAGCATGAAACCAGATGCGATGGCGATGTCTGGATGCCCACAGAATACCTGGAACCCATCACAATATGTGCATGATATCTTAGCTGGTGTAGGATCAGCAACTGGACCCAATTCATGATCTGGCCTACCTCCTGGAATCCAAGCACTGTCTCTTGATAAAAACTCATCGAATGGTGAAGGGAACACCCTAGGTGATGCTGTTGAAGAGTCCAGGATGGCTGCTGCAGTCACTGAGTCAATTGGCCTTGAACTGAGGAGTGTGGAAGAGGTGAGAAAGCATCCTGACTGGCCAAAGTGGGAAGAAGCAGTAAAAGCCAAATTATGTCAGCTGGTTGTGATGGGAACTTGAGAGGCTGTGAACAAGCCTGCAGGAGTGAACATGGTTGGGAGTAAATGGGTATTCAAGGTAAAAAAGGATGCAGCAGGGAATATCAAATGGTACAAAGTGTGACTTGTTGCACAAGGCTACATACAAGTACCAGGAGTTGACTACTTTGATGCTTTTGCACCCATTGCCAAGCTTGCATCAATCCAAACCATCCTTGCCCTAGCAGCCCACCATGATTGGGAAATCCACCAGGTTGATGTCAAGAGTGCTTACCTCAATGGTGAATTCAAAGATGCTGAAGTTATCTACATGCACCAACCACCTGGTTTTCCCATCTCTGATGACTCTGGCAAAGTCCTACACCTACACCAACCCCTCTATGGACTTAAACAAAGTGGCCATTGCTGGCATGCAGGTCATGACCTAGGTATCATCACTGTCCATGTTGACAACATGATGATCATTGCCAGCTCAACCCATCTCTTGCAGGAGATCAAACACCAGCTGAAAGGTAAGGTTGAGATCTCTGATCTTGGTGAGATTCACTGGTTGCTTGGTTTTGAAGTCCAGCATGATCAAGATGTGTGCACTCTCTCCCTTTCACAGAAATCCTACATTAATTCTATTGTGAAATGGTATGGACTTGAGGATGCTAAACCACTCTCCACTCCCATGGATCCCTCTGCCCAACTCTCTAAAACCCATTCTCCAACCTCACCCAATGAATTTGCTGATATGTGAGATGTGCCCTACTGTGAGGTGACTGGTTCTCTCACCTATGCAGTGATTGGAAGTTGCCTGGACATTGCTTATGCCACTACTATTGTATCCTGTTTCAATGATAACCCTGAATGGGTGCATTGGGAGGCCATCAAATGCATACTTCAATACCTGAAAGGTACTGTTGATTGGAAGATCACCTATGGTACTAAGGTAAAGGATCTAGAGGGATATACTGATGTGGATGGCAGTACAAATGAGGATTGCCATGCAATCTCAGGATATGTGTTCCTGATTGATGGTGGCCTGATCTCATGGTCTGTCAAGACACAGGAAATCATCACATTGTCCACAACTGAAGCTGAATACATTGTGGCTACTCATGCTGCTAAGGAGGCCTTATGGTTACACTCCTTCCTCACAGAAATCATTGGCCCTCTCAATGGTGCAACAACTCTCTACTGCAACAACCAGTCAGCCATCACCCTCTCCAAAAATGATCAGTTCCATGCTTGTACCAAACACATTGACATCCATTATCATTTTATTTGCTACATTATCCAGAATGGTTCTCTCAGTCTTGAATACTGTCCCACAGATGACATGACTGCTGACATGCTTACTAAAGCATTAGCTAGCCCAAAGGCAAAGCACTTCACTAGTGCTCTTGGACTGCATCTGGCTTGAAGGGGGAGTGTCAGAACTTGGAGCCTTATGATCCAAGAAATGTCAAGCACAACTGCAGATATATTTTGTTGGCTAGGAGCTCACTTGAGGGTGATATAAGAGATAAAAGACAATGTATCTTTATGTACTTAGCACCCTTTATCTACCAGGCTTATATACATGTTGTAGCTATTTTACTAGAATAGTCTATACTATTCTCTTTCCTTCTCAGGATGCCCAGTACTAACTCTGTGATACCAACACTCCCCCTCAAGCCAAGGTCATACCCATCTCTGCAGTACAGTGGCTCAAAACACTGTTTGCATGTTTGCATGTTTTACATTAGTTATGACTAAACACAATAACCCCTAACCCTAGCCCTAGCCCATGAGTGTATGGAATAACATACTTACTCTTGGCTTTCTATTGGTCCATGAATCAAGTGATTTGGATAGGAATTGATAGAGTAGCAGCCATTTGGAAATGACATGTCATGCAGACAGTTGTTTGACTTAAAGTTTTGATTATATATATTGACCCTGGCATGCTGTGATATCATTACATACATCCATCAAGGGTTCTATTATGTTACCTTTATGTAATGAGTATCATCCAACATATATAAACCCCACCACCCTCCACTCATTTTCTCATCATCATCATGAAATCCATTTCCACCTCTCAAAGACAAAATATCATCTCTCTTGCCTCTCTTGGCCTGTCTACTAGGAAGATTGCTCACAGACTGGTCTAGGGAAGTCTACAGTATCCCAGGTTCTTCAGGAAATCCAACCAGAGAGGCCTAGGCTTCATGGTGATCACCCTTCCAAGCTTTCCTCCATCAACCAAAGGGCCATTGTCCAGCAAATCCTTACTGGCAAGGTCAAAATGCTGTTCAAGCCACTCATTTCATCAACTCTATTGTTGATAGTCCTGTTTCTTCTCCAGACAGTGAGGAATACCCTCAAAGAAGCCTCATTGAAGGCTGTGGTGAAGAAAAAAAAGCCATTGCTTTCTACTGGTCACAAGAAGAAGAGGTTAGCCTTTGCTCTCAAGTATCAGCATTGGACTGTGGAGGGCTGGAAAAGAGTTATATGGTCAGATCAGACCAAAATCAACAGGATTGGGTCAGATGGACAAGAGTATGTGTGGAAAAAGAAGGGTGAAGGGCTTATTTCCAGAGAGGTCAAAGGTACAGTCAAGTTTGGAGGAGGTTCACTCATGGTTTGGGGATGTATAGGGTGGAATGGTGTTGGGGTCTTGAGTGAGGTTGAGGGAAGGATGGATGCTGAACAGTATGTGGCCATTTTGGAGCAAGGGTTGCTTCAAAGCATGGAGGAATCTGGAATTCCAGAAGATGACATTATCTTTCAACAAGATAATGACCTCAAGCATACCTCTAGAAGAGCCCAGAAATGGTTTGAAGAGCAAGATATCAAGCTTCTAGACTGGCCTGCACAATCTCCACACCTCAACCCAATTGAACACACTTGGAATCACCTCAAAAAATCTCTCTCAGGTTATGAGAGTGCTCCTACAGGAGTTCATCAATTGTGGGAAAGAGTGGTAGTGGAGTGGGGGAAGATTTCTGTGGAAGAGTGTCAAAAATGGATAGGAAGCATGCCTAGAAGGGTTGAGGCAGTTGTCAAGGCCAAAGGAGCTCATACCAAGTACTAGATAGTTGGATTTTTGTAAAGTCAAAAAACTGTCCACATGACATGTCATTTTCAAATGGCTGCTATTCTATCAGTTCTTATTCACATCAGTTGATTCTTGAACCAATAGAAAGCCAAGAGTAAGTATGTTATTCCATACACTCATGGGCTAGGGCTAGGGTTAGGGGTTATTGTGTTTGGTCATAGATAATGTAAAACATGCAAACATGCAGACAGTTTTTTGAGCCACTGTAAGTGCACATAGTAGAAAACAAACATAAGACAGAGAGGAAAGGAAACATACTTGTACACATTGTATTGTAGATATCCACAAAGTGTCTGTTGGATTGGTAATAAATGGAACAAGAGTAAAAGAAATGATACTGCAGGGGCATAACATCACCCCCCCTCTAAGCCTGTTTGCCTTGAGCAGGTGTGTCATGGCTGCAGTGACCTATGAAAGGCATGCCAGGCTCCCAGTAAGGCCTAGATGGGTTGTGTTCCCACCAATGCCTGAGCCTGTTGCAATTGAAACACTGATAGGGGTAGAGCAGGTGCCCCTCACATAAGTCCTTCTTTCTGGCAGGATAGTACTGGAGGTCCACATCAACTGGGAGTGGGATGAAGGCCTGGTTGGGGATAGGGCCAAGGGAGGTGGTGGCATTATAGGGCTGCTGGTCCAGCCTGTCAGTGCAGACAGTGGTGAAGAATTCTGCCCATGCATCACAGGAGTTATTGGTGAACCACCAGATGCAACTTATGAGAATAGAAGCAGCCCAGAAGTACTCAGCCTCCATATGGCTGGATGGTGGGGTAATATTGGTGAGAGGGGCTCATCTCACAGTAGCTTGGGTGAGCTCTGGGCTAGCAGGTCAAGCTCTAGATACTCAAGCTAGTCTAGAGAAGACAGTATGAGTGGTGGTAGTGGCAGGGGTTTGAGCAACAGGGACAGGTGCAGAGCAGGTGGAGCAGACTCTAGGCAACAGAGGCAGTTTGTTGTCTGAGGAGAGGTCCACCAGGATGGGTGGGCAAACTCAGCCAAAGTGGGCCTGCTTCCTGCATACTAGGCATCTTGCTCTTTGAGGAGTTGGAGTAGCAGGTCTCAGCAAAGTGGGATGATCTCAGGGAATCTCCACTGATGCTTCTCAACACTGCTCAGGAAAGGAATCAAAGGTTATTAGTAATGCAGGGCCAAAAACCTCATGAACAATACTGATGATCCTCTTTTGGATATCCATTGCTTCTAATATCTTGTCACTTGTCACCTTTCTTTCTCTGCTTGGCAGGGGTGTGTTTGTGAGGTCCAAAATGATGGTGACACCCACATGATTGGCTATGTTCTTGGTGTCCTGGAAAGCTTTGGACAACAACCATAGACATTCATGTTGTGTGTGTGTGTGCTTGCCATCTGAGTGTGTCCCACAATTCAAAATTATTAAGCACCCACATGTAGCCAATGAACTTGTGGATGCTAGAGGCAGGTGCAGGGGCAAGTGGGTTGGATATGAATAGATGTTCATAGGCAGCTGTCTTGGGGACTGTGTCACTATCACTTTCCAAGGTGGTGGGGAGAGTAATGGTGATGATGGGGAGAATGGGGGTGGCAACTCATTGACTATGCTGCACATTCTGCCAACCCTGGCAAAGGTGTGGGGTGGTGAACATAGGAGCTGCAAGAGTTGCCTGAGGTGTTCTGGGGTGTCAAATGGGTTGGTCATAGCAACTGGTGGGGGTGGCCTGTACCCTGGGAAGAGATGAGGGGAGATAGGCCTCACTTGTGAGGTCATCAAGCTCAGAGAGGAGGCCTTGGTAAATGTCTTTGTGACAGTTATTGGGGGTGTTGTATCCAGAAGTCATGAGCTTTACTGCTGAGAGGACACTTATGTGATGGGGAGTTGGTGAGTGAGCTGGTACTCAGTGAGGGCTTGGGGCACATTTTTAAAGTGTTTGGGCAGTTTCCAAGTATTTTCTGAATCTGGGTACCCTTGCCACTTGACCAGATACTTCAGTTTTTGGCAAACTGACTTGTGCTTGAGAACTTTTTCCACTTCCCATTTGTCATGCCCATCAATTTGGTCAGGGGGCTGCAGGATAGGGGTGTTCTCATTGATCTCTGTGATGATGTATCTAGTTAGTTTGCTGGTGTGGAACATGTTGTGGATGCACCAACTTCTTGGTAGCTCCAATTGGTAATTGACAAGAAACACCTTCTTGGTGATCTTGAAGGGCCCATACCTTCTTGGTGCTAGTTTCTGTGAGGGGACATCCAAATGGAGATTAGTGGCTTCCACCCAAATATTATCTCTGACTTTGAATTCCAAGTATCCTTGTCCACCATGTCTTTTCAGCATAGCCTCTTGTGCATTTTTGTGAGCAATGATTGCCACATTGTGCACTGTGGCAAGTTTTTCAAGATGCTCCTCAGAAAGAGGTGCATTTTTACTTGGATCTGATGGATAGGGGGTCAGTTCATATCTGTATAGGAGGAAGTATGGGGTTTGCCTGTGAGTCAAATGGATTTGCAAGTTGTGGACAAACTCAGCATCCACCAGATACTGAGACCAGTTGTCTGAGTTCTTCAATGCATACATTTTTAGATACATTCTGACTTTCTGATTGACTCATTCAGCTTCCTCATTAGACTGTGGCCAATAAGCAGTTGTTGCCTTCATTTCAACTCTGAGGGCACTGTAGAGGTCTTGCATGAAAGTGGAGACAAAATGGGGTCCTCTATTGGAGATGACAGCCTCAGGGATACTGAACCTAGGGTAAACATGAGTGTGGAATAAGTTGGTGATTCCTACTGAGTCAACAGATTTATTTGTTGGCAGGAGTATGATAGCCTTAGTCAGCCCTTGATCAACAATTGTGAGGATAGAGTCATTTCCTCAGGAATCAGGAAGATCTGTTATGAGGTCAATTGAGATCTGCTTGAAAGGGAAGGAGGACCATGACACATCATGTGGGGTGAGTATTGACTTTCATCACCTGGCATACCACACATCCTCTGATGTATTCACAGATATCTGTGTGCATGTGCAGCCAGTAGATATGGTGGGTCATCTTCTTTGTCATGGCTCTCACTCCAGGATGTCCTGAAGGACATAGATCATGGTATTCTTTTAGTACTTCTTTTCTTCTTTCTTCATCTATGTATATTTTTCTGTTACTGCAGTTCTTTTCTCTTAGTTCTTTGATCTGCAGATGTTCTGTTTCTTTTAGTATAGTACTCATCAAGTCTGCAGACAGGTTGTAGATGTGTTTTGCACCAGCAGTGGTCTTTGACAATTCCTCAGTTGGGCACCTATCTGCTGTGCTGGTTAATGGACTCTGCATTTTGTCAGGAAGATGAGTGGTTTCTGGCAAAAAACCAGCAATGCATAAGGAAATACATGGATTTTTGAGGAATCCTACCCCCCCTCAGATGGAAACCAAAAAGACTCCAGGAGAAGGGTGGCTGGGGGCCTCTCTTCTGCTTTGAAATTTGCCATCCATGATAGGACATCCAGTGGCATGTTAGTTTTACCTTTAATATAGACAAGCTGCAAGGGGTAAGCTTGCAGGGTTGCCTGCCACCATGATTGATGTGGTGTTAAGCATTTGGGTTCTCTGAAATACATGATATTTTAATGGTCAGTATACACCATTGTCAGTGCCACCAATGCCAGCAAATACATATGCCACTCCTTGAGAGCACATATGACTGCTAATAACTCCAGGTCATAGACCTGGTAGTTTTGTTCCAGACCTGTTAGAGGTTGAGACAAAAAGGTGCATGGGTGATATTATGATTTTCTCAATGATTGCAATTCTATTGTCACATGTTTCTTTCTCTTACTTCTATCTCTACGCTTACAAATCAACAGACTCTTTGAGGACATTCCAGTTCCTTCCACTCCACATGTACATCATACCTATTTGAGGTTTGTACTTACACTCCATACTCCAATGACCATACATCAGAGGAGCTTTCCACTGCAGATAACCCCCTGCACTTTGTACCACCCATAACCACCCACATGTATATTAGAACTACACTGATAGGGAGTGTTCCCTATCAAAATCCTACCTTGTCATCTGTCCATCATTGCTCAACAGAAGTCTTCTTCTGTTTATATAAGCTCTAAGATCTTCCACATGGGTGTCTGTATTGTTCAACAATGATTACCTCAAAGTCTTCTTTAAGGTCACCCTTTCTTGTTTAGCATAGAAGGTCACCATGCCATCATGAATACATTGCTGGCATAACAAAAGGATTTTGATCATTGACTCATGGTATGTTTGTCACCCCACAAACAACACTTACCACTTCTGAGGATCTATACCAACCCCCCAGAGAAACAAGCATCTATGATTCATTGTAGGCCCACTATATTCATTCTTATCAACCTCCCTTTGTGCTTCACATGAAGTATCCTAATCATTATATCCACCTGACAACAGGCCATCAATCCCCATGTCAGTAAGCTTGATTTCTACCACATCTGGAGATGATAGACCACTGGTCCCACCCAGACCAGGCCACATCACTGGACCTTCCACATACAAGGACAAAACCCATGCATTTCCCTGCAGGTTCCCTCCTCCAGCCTTAATAACTCCTTTGGCACCAACTGTTCAACTATCTCCCAAAGTCACCTCCCATCCTTCCTCCTACTGAACCCCACAACCAGCAGTACTAAGCAAGTTAGAAGAGGAACCCAATTTCAGACTAGTATCAGACAATCCATCTGAAGACATATACATTCCTACTCTAGCTGAAACTACCATGACCAAGCAGCTTGCACAGGCTACCACTTCCATGGGCCTTAGTGACCCTTTTGCAGGATGTGACCCTACCATGGCCCAACTCACTCAATGGTACAAAACTACACATGCACATCCAGGAGTAGTACAAGGACCCTTTCCTCTTGCTTCACAAAAAGGAAAAGCCAAAGCCACTGACAACAATGATGACAAGCCATCATCACTCAAAGAAATCCTCATTAATAAACTGCCAAGCTTTGACCAATCTCACCAAGAGTTCAGTGGATGGCTCATATCTGTTAAAACTTATCTCAGTGTTAACCACCACATCTACAATGACAACACCAAACACATTGCTTTCATGCTGTCATTCATGACCAAGGGAAGCACTATGGAATTCTGAGAGAACTATGTCATTGACAATTGGATGGACAAAACAGGCTTTTTTATCCTAGATACTTGGACAACTTTCAAAAACAAATTAAAAAACCAATTCCAGATCAGTGACATCAAAGCAATGGCACTTATCCACTTATCAGTCATCAAACAAGGAAAGAGAACACTTGATGAATACATGGCTGATTTTGACAATTGTCTGGCAAAAGCAGGGCTGACTGTGAAGGACACTGCCACTGCCACCTTTTTTGGTAAGGATCTAGACCCTTCTATAAGCAAGAGGATCTTGGATCAAGGAGTGATCCCACAAACCATGCAACAGTGGAAAGACATGGCAATATCTGTTAGAGCAAGTATCATGACATGGAAAGTCTTTACTGAGTCTAGCATGCAACAAGACTGAAGTTTCTTGTGGAAGAACACCAAGAAAGAGGAACTGGTCAAAGATCCTAATGCTATGGACATCGATAAGTCCTGACAACATCAACCTCACACTCAACAAGTTGGAGCATGCTTTGGGTGTGGGAAGACTGGGCATTACCAGAACAAGTGTCCTGAGGAAAAAGCTACCCACATCAAGCAGATGAAAGAAGAACTGAAATAGTTGGAGAGTGAGGATGCACCCAACATTTCACCTTCAGGTCTGTCCTCAAAGGATTTTCACTAGGAGAACAAGGCGCTGTGCTGAGTTCCCTGGTCACTAATGATTCTTGTAAAGTAGGAATTGTAAACAAAGTATGCCAATATGAATGAGACCACTTCATTCCATCTCTCACCAGCATTGTCTACTTAACAGAATATGAAAACACAGCTGTACAAATGCTAATTGACTCCAGTGCTGAAACAAACCTCATCAACAAGAGAATTGTCAATAAGCACAGGCTCAACAAGCGAAAAATTGAAGACCCATTCGAAGTCCACAGGATTGCAGGACCTACCAGATGAATAATTACACACATTGTCTCAATGAAGGTAAAAATTTGGGGAAAGGAAACTCACCTACAGGCATACATCTCCCAGCTAACCAGTTGGGAATGACTAATTTTAGGAATGCCATGGCTATGCAAAGAAAACCTGATAATCAATTGGAAAACCAGAAAATTGATCAGCTTCAACTTGAAGGATGAAGACCTGCAAAAGGAACATTCTGATGCTCCAGTTTTCAACAGGATGTTGATATCTACTCAACTTGAAGCCACACAATAACAAAAGGTGGTTGGACTCCCTGACAAGTACACTGATTTTTCCACAGTGTTCTTGGACCAAGGGATACCCCTACCCCCCCATTGTGATGGACTCAACCATGAAATCTGCTTAAAACTGGAGTTTGTTCTGAAAAAAGGAGTCCTGTATCACTTAGTGCAGGATGAGCTTGCAGAACTTGACTCTTTCCTTGCTGAAAAACTTGAATGCAGCAAGATCCACCCATCCAAGTCCCAGCAAGCCTCTCTGGTGTTTTTTGTCAGAAAGAAGGATGGCAAGAAAAGACTGGTCCAAGATTATCAATACCTCAATGTGAACACAATCACAGACTCCTACCCACTTCCCAATGTCAAGATGTTACTTGATGAGCTTGTGGAATCCTGCTATTTTGCAAAGTTCAATGTAAGGTGGGGGTTCACCAACATATACACTAAGGAGGGAGATGAGTGGAAGTCAGCCTTTGTCACCCTGAGAGGGCTTTATGAGCCAATGGTGATGTTTTTTGGACAGACTAACTTCCCCCCAACTTTTCAAATGTACATGGGCCACACATTCACTGATATGTGCAAGGACAAGAAAGCAGTGATATTCATGGATGATATGGTGGTGCACACAAAAACAAAACAAGAACTCCAAGAGTGTGTCCAAGAATTCCTTACAATCATGCAGAAAGAAGGTCTTTGCCTCAAGCTAAGCAAGTCAACCTTTGAAACCAAAAAGCTTGACTTTCTGGGGTATATCGTCACCCATGGAAAGTATGAACCTTCCCCTGTGAAAACAGCTGCCATCCAAGATTGGCCCACTCCTGTCACCCCAAAGCAAGTGCATAGCTTTTTAGGGTTTTGTAACTTTTACCAGATGTTCATACCCAGTTTCTCACAAATTGCACATCCACTCCATGACTTGAGTAGGAAGGGCATAGCCTTCTCTTGGGGCTCCTTCCAACAGTTGGCTTTTGACAAACTGAAGCAGAGGCTGATGGCTTTCCCAGTCTTGTCACTCCCTGACTTTACTAAACCATTTGTTGTCCACACAGATGCATCAAAACTCAGTATGGGAGCAATGTTGTCCCAACATGATGATGCCAGGGTACTCCACCCCTGTGTGTTTCTGTCACAATCACTCATAGGAGCTGAACAGAACTACCAGGTTTATGACTTGGAGTTACTAGTGGTGATCTGTGCATTGAAACACTGGAGGCCCTAACTCCTTGCCCCTGTTTCCCTGACACTTGTCTATACTGATCACCATAACATACTTTATTTCCAACAGCCATAGAACCTCACCCCCTGGCAGGCCTGCTGGTAAGCCACCCTTCAGGAATACCCAATCCACTTCACAAATTTACCAGGCAAGCAGAATATTCCCCCCAACACCCTGTTGCAGATGCCCCATTTCAGCAAGGAGGTCTCACTCCTCCAAACCCTGCTCCTGGATTCTCTCTGCCTTTTCCCAGCAGTGAGAGAGGGGAGTGGTGCTAGTTCTTTTCCTTCACCTACACATAAAAAACCATACCAGACTGATCAAAAAACCAAACCATCCAGTTTAAACCCTTTTGCTATGCCTTTTATCCCAAAAAATCTCCAAATATGTATACTCTCTAACCCACTAAAAGAAAAAATACTAAAACAAACAGAAAATAAAAGAAACCAACATAGCTTGATCTACATACTGGATGACAAACAGAGAGAGGTGTTGAAAGAATATCATGATGGGAAGACAAACAGTCACCTGGGAGTACAGGCAATGATCAAGGAAATGAACTGCCATGTATTCTGGCTGAGAATGCATGCTGACATCAGGGAGTACATCTGTGGCTGTACAGTATGCCAGTCAAACAAGGTTAACACCCACCCCACAATGCCCCCTCTCATCCCCATTCCTGTCAAGGTTGGCCAACTACCCTTCAAATCCATATCTGTTGATTTGGTAACTGACTTGCCCCCTGCTTGGGGATATGACTCGGTTCTCATGGTTGTTGACCAAGGACTAACTAAAGGTGTTCTCTTCATCCTGACAGTAAAAATGGCTGACTCCTATGAAATCACTCAACTCTTCCATACTCACATTTATGCATGGTTTGACTTACTGGACATTGTGATCAGTGACTGTGGACTGCAGTTCATCTCAGCATTCACATGAGATCTCTACCAGTCTCTGGGAATCGAGCTTCACACAACAACCACATACTGGCCCCAGTCCAACGGACAAGCCAAACATCTAAACCAAGAACTTGGAACCTTCTTGTGAATGTTTGTGGCAGAAGATCCCAATAACTGGTCAAGGTATCTCCCTGATGCCAAGTTCACTCAGAACAGTCAAATCAGCTCAGTAACTGGAAAAACCCCTTTCACCCTGCTCTATGGCTATGAGCTGACCCCATACCCCAGTGACATAGCAAATGATGCAACAATGGCCACTCATTGGCTGGAACTCCTGGCCCAGACCCACAATAAGGCATTGCTGAGTTACAAAGTGGCACAGGATGAAGTTGCCAAGCAATATCAAAATCCCACTTATTGGGAGTTTGCCATCAGAGATAAGGTTTGGCTGGAAGGGACTAATCTAAACCTGGCAACTCAATCTAGGAAGCTCACCCCCAGGAGGCTCAGCCCCTTTTTTATAACAGAGAAGCTCTTACCAGTCAATTATCACCTGGAGCTCCCAAGGGCCTGGAAGATCCATGACATGTTTCACACATCATTACTAACTCCCTATGTTGAGATGGTGATCAATGGCAGTACTCCACCACCTGACCTCATTGATGGAGTGAACAAGTGGGAGATGGAGCAAATTCTAAAACACAGCTTCAATAAGTGGAGAAAAAAAACCCAATATTGGGTCAAGTGGCAAGGTTACCCCCATTTGGAGAATACTTGGGAGCCAGAGGACCACCTTAAAAACACTGAGTCTGTCCTTCATGAGTATCAGTGATCCCACAATCTCCCCCTCACTCTTTTCCAATGAGTGACAGATATGTCACCCCACCAAACCTCTTCAACTATGACCTGGTCTCCTGCTCACCATCCCCTTCTATCTCCAATATCTTGGTGGAATCCCTCTGCTGGGAATCCAAACCCATTTTGCACACCCCTAGGGCCCATTTGCTATCTATCCCCCCCTCTTTTGCCAAGGGAAAGTCTTGCACCACCCCAAAATCCTATGTTACACTCACTGACTCACTTCCAAGACAAGAGATGACCCCTCACCCTGCTTCCTGCCATGCCAACCAGCCCCTATGTAAACACTCAGCAGCCTGCCCCAGTGGTGATGACTTGGCCCAGGAACCCCCTTCCTCATCAGCCACACACCCTACTCATAAACCTCTGGCAGTCATTGTCACCACAAATGATTCCATATTGGATGTTGCTGCCACAACCTCCACCCCCCTATCTAGCTTCATCCCTCCCACAAGCCAACCATCTGTTGACAAGTTCATCAGTTACAGCAGGATCCTTGTGGGCTATCCAACATGGGAGGCATCAGGATGGCACTTTAGACCAGACAACAATCACTTATGGGTGCTGTCTTTGGTCTTCCACAATGCTGAAAATATAGGGAGGAGGTTAATGGAGTTGGCAGACACCATGGATAGCACATGGGAGGAAACAACTGGGTTGAGAGTGGATGAAACCATGGGGAGTACTGTAATTGAGGTGATGAGTACCCAGTCTGCCATTGTCTCCATTGTACACATTGACTATGGACCTCCCCTCATCCAGTCCTTTCTGTCTTTCCTTTCCAGACAAACCATCCCCTTGGACACTACCAACCTCAATCACTATGGTCCAGGATCACTTAGTCCACTCCTGAAGAGTTTGCCAGCTGGCAAAGGAAAGGCAAAAGCACCAAACCCCCCACATCTCCCCACTCTTCCCAACCTCATGCTTCATGCAAGAACAGCTGCATGAGTTGCAGTTCTATGTGCATCAGGGGATGTCTCAGGCACAGAAGATCCTGGAAATGATGAAGACACAGGCACTTCCTCCCTCACCTTCTCCCAGGCTGCCTACAGTTTTGCCCATGCCCTTCATGATTCTACCAGAGGAGCTGTTGGGTACTGGCTCTCTTTCCTAATGAAACTGCAAGATCTCCCACTGTCCAAAAACATTTCCAACACTCTCAGCTCCACCCTTCCCTTTCTGAATGAGGCCTACCTCCCTGATCTGCATACAATGTCTCTCAAGGTTCTCCTCTGCAGATGAACCTTGGTCCCCACCAATCACCCCCTCAGGCCTTTTGCCTGCTACCATTGTCACCACCTTGGTCACTGGTCAACTGACCATGACACCTCACATCTTCATTGGACCCTCAGCAACTGTGGACCTGCCTCTCTGGAACTCAGGGACTACTACTGATGGTAAACCCCTGAAAGGGTCTCTCAGGCTAAACAGGGGGTAATGTTACAATTTTCTTGACAATTGCAATTCTATCATCACATGTTTCTTTCTCTTACTTCTATCTCTATGCTTACAAATCAACAGACTCTTTGAGGACATTCCAGTTCCTTCCACTCCACATGTACATCATACCTATTCAGGGTTTGTACTTACACTCCATACTCCAATGACCATACATCAGAGGAGCTTTCCACTGCAGATAACCCCTCACACTTTGTACCACCTGTAACCACCCACATGTATATTAGAACTACACTGATAGGGAGTGTTCCCTATCAAAATCCTACCTTCCATCATTGCTCAACAGAAGTCTTCTTCTGTTCATATAAGCTCTAAGATCTTCCACACAGGTGTCTGTATCATTCAACAATGATTACCTCAAAGTCTTCTTTAAGGTCACCCTTCATTGTTTAGCATAGAAGGTTGCCATGCCATCGTGAATACATCACTGGCATAACAGGTGAAGGGATCCTTCATTGTCTTTTTGACTGAGTACTGCACCAGTCCTGAGGCAGGATGCATTGGTGTGGATGATGAAGGGCTTCTTGAAGTCCAGCAGCCTGAGCACCAGTTCTGACATGAGGGCAGCCTTGAGGGAGCAGAAGCTTTCCTCTTGTTCAGGACCCCACATGTATTGGACATTCTTCTTCAAAAGATTGTGCAAGGACTGTGCAATCTGGGAGAATCCCTTGATGAACATCCTGTAAAAACTACAGAAGCCTAAGAAGCTTCTGAGTTCATGTAAATTTCTGGGCATAGCCCATTCTCAGATGGCTTTAGTTTTAACCAGGGACAGTTCATAGCTACCTTCTTTTATGACATAACCTAGGAAGTCAAGTTCTTCTGTTTCAAAGATGCACTTTGAGATTTTCAGGTGGAGGCCTTCCTTTTGTGTGATCTTCAGGAATTCTATAACTTATTCCTTAAGGTCTTCCTTTGTCTTTGCATGTATTGTAGTGTCATCCATAAAGATGACACTCTTGTGTGCATGAATCATGCTACCAAATTTAGTATTCATGTAGTGTTGGAAAGTGGGCAGGGAATTTGTTTGCCCAAAGAACATTATCAGAGGTTTGAATAACCCTCTAGGTGTAATGAATGCTCCTTTCCATTCATTGCCTTCCTTGATATTGATTTTGGTGAAGCCTCACCAGATATCAAACTTGGCAAAATACATATTTTGAGCTGGCTAGCTCATCAAGTAGTTCCTTGATATTGGGTAGCAGATACAAGTCCAAGACCATATGTTTGTTAAGGTACCAGTAATCTTGTATTAGTCTTTGTTTACTGTCCTTCTTGCCTATGAAGAAGACTGGTGCTGCTTGTAGGGATTTTGAAGGTTGAATTTTTCTGCAGGCCAAATTCTCTTCCAGTTGTCAAGTTCCTCCAACTGGGGAGGAGTTAGTTTGTAAATTTTACCTTTCTTTGGCATGAAACCTTCCTTTAATTTTATTTCATGATCAAGGAAGGGTTGGTGTTCTGGCAGTGGTACTTCCTTTTCCAAGAATACTTCTGCAAAGTTAGTGGATTCTCTTGGAAGTAATACTTCCTTTTTCTTGGCTGCTGCTTCTATTTCTGTCAATATCAGGGTTTTTTGGATATCACTTTTGGTTCCCCAGCTTATGAGCTTCTGGGTGAACCAGTTGATCATTGGATTGTGCTCCTTTAACCAGGGAATTCCTAAGAGGAGACCCTCTCCATTGCCCATCCTGGTAACATAAGCATGTATCCTCATATTCTTACCCCATATCTGGACTCTGAAGGTAGCAATCTGGTCAACCATTTGATTGGTCTTCCCAGTGACACTTCTTAGCATCCATGGGTTTGAAATTTTTCTTATGGAAAGCTTTTCCTTTTCCATGGTTCTTTTGTTGATGATGTTTGTTTCTGCTCCAGAGTTGACTAGGGTTTTTACTGGAGAGTCACTGCAGTCAATCAGATAGGCCAAGCCATTGATTGCCAATACACATATGTCTCTTTCATATTGGTAGACAGTGTTGACATTTTGCTCAAGACATCCTAGTCTAAATGTACATTTTTTAGTAGTGGGGGCATGAGCTGCAGTGGTTGCTCACCCCTTTAAAAATCCTGAGAGGACACACTGGAAGAGGAAGGTGTGTTCTCCTTTTCTAGATGCTCTACTTTATTCCTAAGCTTCTCCAGCCTTGCCTCTCAGCTTTTAGATGGTGTCCACCCTCTTTTTGGTGGATCCAGGCAATCCTTGGCAAAGTGCCCTTCTTTGTTGCAGTTGAAACAAGCATGAGCTGGTTTTGGTTTTCTGTGACCATTGCCATCTTTGGTGGTTGTGTTGACATCCATGGCATTTGGATCTCTTTCCTTTCTGTGGGGATGGTTAGCCTTGTTGCTGTTATACCCTTTATTTTTCCAAAGGAAATTCTTATCTGCCTCCAATGCCTTTCCTTCATACATTCTGAGCATTGCTAGAGACACTCTTACTCTTGTAGCAGCCTTCTTCCATTTGTGGATGCTTCTTGGGATTAAACTGAGTCCTAAGATTCATTGGCTTAATGAGGGGTGCAACCCTTTTCCAAAAAAGGTTGCCATGGCTATGTCATCTTCAAGAAGTCCTGCCTTATTAAGTAGGTTCTTGAAGTTGGTGATATACTTGTCAAGCAAGTGCTTCCCTTGTTGGATCTGTGATAGAGTGATTAGCATGTTTGCTTTCACATCATCAATTTGGAAGCAATCTTCAAGCTTCTTCTCAAAGTCCTTTAGTGAGTCATAGAAGATGACTCCTTCTTCATTCACCATGGCTTCAAAGGTGTGCTGTGTGACATATGATTGTTTGAAGCTAAGGGCCTAGCCCTTGTCCATAAACAATAAGATAAAGCCTATACACTTTTCATCAGTATCATAGATGTGGCAGTTCATACCCAGATAAACTTTGATGGATGTAATCCATCCTGAGTATGCTTGATGGTCACTGTCAAAGACAGCTGGTTTGTTGAGCCCAAGCTCTCTGCCCTTGGCCTTACCATCACCCATAGAGTCATGACCACTACCTCCAGTTGGTCCTTGGGGATGGCCTTTACCCTTCTTGGCAGCATTTGATACCTTAGTTCAGTACCAATAGATTATCTCAGCCAGAGATGGCTGATGCCCAGCAAATGGGTTTTCGATCAAAGCTTCTGCCAAAGCTTCTGCTAATATATTGGCCATAGCTTCTTGTCAGATGTCTGGGATGGATATATCTGATGTCTCTGAGAGAAACAAGTAAGCTAGGGGGCCTGCTATGGGGGTTTCAAGAGAGTTATTATCTGAATCTGGATCTTTTCACTCTCAGTACTTTGAGAAGCTGGAATCTTCCTCTGATGGGTCAATGTCTACATGAATGGGAGAAGTTGTGCCAGCAACAAATACACCAGGCATGTGAGATTTGGTGGTTGAAGCCTGCAACATTGTTTCTTCCTGAACATCTGAAAGTGGTGGAAGAGGGACAGTGGTGCCTAAATCAAAATGGGGAGTGGGGTGACTTGTTCACTTAGGAACAGGGGGTCAGAACTTAGTGTTGAAACTAGAGCTCAACTGGACATAGTACTTGCAGATCATGACAGGCCAAAGAGGAACTAGCAGGAGCTACCCAAGGTGGAGCAGTGCACAGTTGGGGTATAGGGGTTTATACTGTGGGGAGGTGCAGGGGTGAAAGATGAAATGGGGTGACTGCCACCTGCACAGGCAGAGGGTCACTGCAAGTAATGACAACTGAGAGGTTGGTGATCTTTTGTCTTCTGCTAAGGCTTGAGTCAGGAGACTAAGCCAAAAATGTTCCTTCAGAACTGGTGCTCAAATCCTAACCCTAACCCTACAAGGTTCCAGACCTTAATTGCAGGTTCAATGGAAAGTGATTCCTCTTGCAGTGGAACTCTTGGTCCAGAGCCAAGGTTTCTTCACTAGCTAGGTCCTCAGTCAGTATTATAGCACAAAGCTTGGGTGAATTGCAAAGGAGATGAAGGATGGGGATTCCATCTTCTGCCTATGTGCTATATACTGTTACAAAACTGCACAGGCATGTCCCAGCTGTGCTAATAGTACATGGAATAGCAGTACAAGGGCTTGTGTGGCCACAGTGCAAAGTCCACAGTCAGCTGCATCCATAGATGAGTCAAAACAATGAGAAATGAGTAGACACATCAGTCATGTAATATGAAGGATAGGGGCTTTCACCAGAAAATTGGTGAAGGGTGAAAGCCCATGTAAGTGTGTATAGTAGAAAACAAACATAAGACAGAGAGGAAAGGAAATGCACTTGTACACATTGTATCATAGATGTCCACAAAGCATCTGTTGGATTGGTAATAAACAGAACAAGAGTAAAAGAAATGATACCACAGGGGCATAACAAAGCCTGTACTACTTCTACTATGCAGTGGAAGTTCTAAGGTAAGAACCTTAAAGACTTACTTGAGTGTTTACTTGGGGTAATCTTCTAGTTGAGAGATGTGAATGCTGTTGAGAGTTCAACTGTCACTATTTGTGGACCTAAGGGTCCAGTATATATATGCCTCAGACATGGTCTGTGTGTGGTACATGAGTTTGCTTCAACTGATGAGTTGAGCTACATATGGTAAGTATGAGTTGCCATATAAGTGTCTCTTCAGTATTGTACTGAGTAAGCATAGAATGGAATAGAACATCATAATGATGTCACACATGACAAATCTCTTAAAGCAAATGGTGAGCATCTGTTACATAAGACCAATGCTAAACCTTATTTGCTCAACACTTATGTAATACTACTGAATGTGGAACACTTATCTAGTCAACAGCAACATGCTGTAAAATACTGTAGTATTATGGTGACTACTGTATAAATAAGTGTTTTGCTGATGGAGTACTATAGAATGATATCAAAGTTATGAGGTGCAGTGGGACACTAATAATGAGTACAATGAGTGAAGCTAGACAACATAATCAGTATTGTACTCATAGTAAATGACAGATAAGGGTCTCACCTCAGCTTTGGAGACAAAGGCTGAGGTGTTCAAGTCAGAACATGATGAACTAAATATCCCACATGAAATGAGCTCAGAGAGCCATACCAGAACTACATGGCAAGGTACATTGTAACAAATGAATAGTAAATTGGATCAGTCAAGTCAAATCAAAGTGAAACAACATCAAGTAAACATGTTGGTATCACAGAGTCAGTACCAGGCATCCCGAGAAGGAAAGAGAATAGTATAGAATATTCTAGTAAAATAGCTACAATATGTATATAAGCCCAGTAGATAAAGGGTGCTAAGTACATAAAAATACATTATCTTTTATCTCTTATATTGCCCTCAAGTGAGCTCCTAGCCAACATGTTATGAGCCCTGCCTTTGCACTGTAACCAAGAGCTCACTATCTATATCTACCTACTAACAAAAGAATTAACCTTACCATCCCACAACTATGTCTGGGACAATGGCAGATGATTTCATAATCATCAATCCCATGACCAATGACATGAAAGGGGCAAGCACTTAAGTAAGAAATCTTGGCACAATCTCATCCTACAAAGTAGATACACTTAAAGACAATAATTGGCATGCATGGAAAATTAGAATGCAAAAGTTTCTATGCCTGCACAAGGTCTTTAAGTATGCTGAGGGCACTTGCCCAAAGCCAAAGGAAATAGAGGACAACCCCAATAGCAAAACCAAATTAATGGTGTGGGAAGAAGATCTAATCACACAGACCCTGATATTAACAAATATAGATGACTGGCAAATGGATCATGTCATGCATGCTGAGATGGTGGCTCAGATGTGGGAGAGCCTGAAGCTAGCTTTTCAGACATGAGGCATTCAAACAGCTCTTATTGCAAAGAGAGAACTACTGAATGCTAAGTGTCCTGAGGGAGATTGTGTCCCAGTCCACATCAATAAACTCAAAAGGATGCAGAATGACTTATCAGCCATGGGAAAACCCATGCCTGATGACAAATTCAAAGATATCCTATTACTTAACATGCTGGAATCCTGGACTACATTTACAACATCATATATGGCAGGCTGGATTGCTGGTAAAGGAGTAGAATCCATCACCATTGAAGAACTCACTGTGGTATTAGTAGACAAATTCAAGTGTAGACAAGGAACTCTGCAAAACCAAACATTATTTACTCAACAGAAAGTAAATAACAAATGGAAGGAGTCTACTAAATTGACTTGTAGTATTTGTGGTAGAGATAACCACACTACTGACAAATGTCATCACAAGGGGAAACCCAAATGTGGCTATTGCCACAAACCTGGTCACACTGAGGATGACTGCTGGAAGAAGAATGGCAGGGGCCCAGCTAAATGAGCCAAGTCCAGGCAGGCTAATTTTGTCTCCAGACCAGACCACACACTAAATTCACACAACACACAGGAGGATGAGCAAGTACTGCTCACAGATGGGAACTGGACATCCAACAGTAGAAGTACAGATGATAGCTTATACAATGTATCCTATGAGGGAATAGATGAACACATTGAATTTTACATGTGGGTGGCTGACTCTGGAAGTACAGTACACCTAGCAAATGATAAGAAACTATTTAAGGATGTGACCCCTTTACAGAAGTCAATTTGAGGAATAGGGGACCACACTATAATAGCATATGGCACTGGCACTGTCGAGTTACAGGCACACATTGGTAATAAGACTTCCATCATTACCTTACATGATGTACTATATACTCCAAGTGCTGTACATAATCTAATCTCACTCACACACCTAGACAGAGATGGCAGCTTCTCCATCTCAGGGGGAGGACAAGTGAAACCATATGACAAAAATAAATTTCTATTTGCTATAGCTAATTTACAAAACAGAATATATACTCTACACATGTGCAGGCACATACCTGGGAAGACTGGCACTGGTGCTTTGGACACATTGGAGTTAAAGGACTCCAATGCCTCCAACACAATAAGTTAGTCAAAGGACTTACTGTAATGCTGTCTCCAATCATAGATTGTTCTGTGTGTATTGAAGCTAAGCAATCTAGAATACTGTTTCCATTAACATCAGAAAAAAGAAATACACATCTAGGGGAAATGGTACATACAGATGTGTGGGGACCTACAAGGACAGAAGCCTTGACTGGGCATGCATGATGGTATATTTCCTTTATTGATGATGCAACCTGGTACTGTGAAATCTGGTCCATGGTTAATAAGGGGGAAGCATCAAATAAATTAAAAGAATATCTTACCTATCTCAAGTGCCAGCTAGGGCGCAAGACAAAGGTTGTGTGGGCCAACAATGGAAAGGAATATGTTAATAATGAAATGTTAGCATGGTGCAGAGAAACCAGGATTGACTTACAAGTCACTGCCCCATACTCTCCAGCACAGAGCAGTGTTTCTGAATGCTTCGACTGAACCTTAGGAGAGTTAGCCCATGCAATGAGGATCACAAACAACTTACCTGATTTCCTATGGCCAGAGGTCATTGCCCATGCTGCATATGTATGCAACTGGTCGCACACCCACACTCTTGATGGAGCAACTCTCTATGAATGGTGGACTGGACACCAGCCCAACATCTCTCACTTGGAGGAGTTTGGCTGTCCTGTTTGGATAATGAAGGAAGGTGTTAGTATCAACAAATTGGATGCTAAATCAGAAAAACATACCTTTGTAGGGTTTTTGGATGGACCACATGCCATCAAGTTCTATGACACACATGTGAGGTCTATCAAGACCTCACACAATTTCTGTTTCCTAAACAACCTGGTCAGTACAACAGAACATACAGACAACTCACCAGACAGTATACCACACAAGGGGGAGTTGAGGCCTAGTGATGCACCAGATACCATAACTAACAAAGAGTCTAGCAAAGGAACAGTCAGCATCAATAAATGGAAACAAACAAATGAAGAAGACACTTACCAGCCAAGGAAAAGCAGCAGACCCAAGGTAGTAAAGAACTACCAGGCACTGAATGATCCTATGCCAGAGTTGTCAGAAACAGAGACTGATGACTCACCAGAATTAAGCTGAGATCCTGATGAGGATGAACCTACAGACAGCTCTGAAGAACAAGCAGAGTTAGTATACATGGCACTAAATGAAAGTGTCAGCTCACCAGATAACCCAAAAATGCTCAAGGAGGCATGCAAATCCCCAGAATGGCCAGAGTGAGAAAAAGCTGTCAAAACTGAAATAGATCAGCTACACCAAATGGGGACATGGAAATTGGTGGACTTACCAAAGGGTAGGATACCAGTTTCCAATAAGTGGGTCCTGGTCCAGAAATACAGCAAAGAAGGAAAGTTAGAAAAATACAAAGCATGTTTAGTAGCAAAAGGGTACTCACAGATACTGGGAATGGACTATACAGACACATTCTCACCAGTAGTGAGACTAGAAACAATCCAGGCAATATTAGCATTAGCAGTGTCCCAAGACTGGGAAATCCAACAAATGGATGTCAAAGGTACTTACCTAAATGGCACACTAAAAGAAGAAGGATATATGAGGCAACCCAAAGGTTTTGAGGATGGTACACAATGCATTTGCTGCCTAATAAAAACATTATATGGGTTAAGGCAGTCCAGGAGAGAATGGAACTTAGAACTTAATGGGCAATTAATAGATGTAGGCTTTAAGCACCTGTGGTCAGACTCCTGTGCATATGTCAAACAGACCATGGAGGGAATAGAAATCATTACCATATGGGTAGATGATCTCCTCCTCTTCACATTGACTCAGGGGCTTATGACATCATTGAAATTGCAACTACAATCTATGTTCAAAGTTATGGATCTTGGAGATCCCAAGAAAATTGTTGGAATAGAAATCACTCAAGACTGTGTCAAAGGGACTTTATTCATTGGACAAACTAAGTACATTGAAACTGTCCTACAGGTGCAGGGACTTGAAGGTGCAAACAGTGTAAAGACACCAGCAGACATGAAGGTTCAGATGTTTCCAGATCAGGAAAAAGAAGTGTCATATGACCAAAATAAGTATGCTTCTTTGATCAGATCTCTGATGTATGCTGTGGTTGCCACATGGCCTGACATTGCCTATTCCATAAATAGACTAGCCTCATTCACCTCAAATCCAGACCTCAGACACTGGATTGCAGCCAAAAGGGTACTAAGGTATCTACAGGGCACAAAGGACTATGGAATAATGTATAGGGCAGACAAGGGCAATACTACCACCCAAATATTTATGGGGTATGTAGATGCCAGCTTTGCCAACACAGAGAACCATGCTTCCATAAGCAGTTACATGTTCCTGGCTCAAGGGGGAGCCATTGTTTGGGGCTCAAAGAAGCAAACCTTAATTGCACTATCTACTACAGAAGTGGAATATGCTGCATTGGCCAAATGTACTTGAGAATGCATATGGTTAAGGAAACTATATGCTGAGCTAGGGTACAGACAAAAGGAGCCAATTAAAATCATGACAGATAGTGAAGAAGCTTGAGCTTTAGCATACAATCCCCAGTTCCATGCCAGAACTAAGCACTTTGACATATCTTACCACTATATGCATGAGAAGATCACCCAAAAGAGAATTGAAGTGTGTCATTGTAGAGATAAGTACAAAACCACTGATATACTAACTAAAGCACTACCTAGAGACAAGCACAAGAGACATACAGTGGCTCAAAAAACTGTCTGCATGTTTGCATGTTTTACATTATCTATGACCAAACACAATAACCCCTAACCCTAGCCCTAACCCATGAGTGTATGGAATAACATACTTACTCTTGGCTTTCTATTGGTTCAAGAATCAACTGATGTGAATAAGAACTGATAGAATAGCAGCCATTTGAAAATGACATGTCATGTGGACAGTTTTTTGACTTTACAAAAATCCAACTATCTAGTACTTGGTATGAGCTCCTTTGGCCTTGACAACTGCCTCAACCCTTCTAGGCATGCTTCCTATCCATTTTTGACACTCTTCCACAGAAATCTTCCCCCACTCCACTACCACTCTTTCCCACAATTGATGAACTCCTGTAGGAGCACTCTCATAACCTGAGAGAGATTTTTTGAGGTGATTCCAAGTGTGTTCAATTGGGTTGAGGTGTGGAGATTGTGCAGGCCAGTCTAGAAGCTTGATATCTTGCTCTTCAAACCATTTCTGGGTTCTTCTAGAGGTATGCTTGAGGTCATTATCTTGTTGAAAGATAATGTCATCTTCTGGAATTCCAGATTCCTCCATGCTTTGAAGCAACCCTTGCTCCAAAATGGCCACATACTATTCAGCATCCATCCTTCCCTCAACCTCACTCAAGACCCCAACACCATTCCACCCTATACATCCCCAAACCATGAGTGAACCTCCTCCAAACTTGACTGTACCTTTGACCTCTCTGGAAATAAGCCCTTCACCCTTCTTTTTCCACACATACTCTTGTCCATCTGACCCAATCCTGTTGATTTTGGTCTAATCTGACCATATAACTCTTTTCCAGCCCTCCACAGTCCAATGCTGATACTTGAGAGCAAAGGCTAACCTCTTCTTCTTGTGACCAGTAGAAAGCAATGGCTTTTTTTTCTTCACCACAGCCTTCAATGAGGCTTCTTTGAGGGTATTCCTCACTGTCTGAGAAGAAACAGGACTATCAACAATAGAGTTGATGAAATGAGTGGCTTGAACAGCATTTTTGACCTTGCCAGTAAGGATTTGCTGGACAATGGCCCTTTGGTTGATGGAGGAAAGCTTGGAAGGGTGATCACCATGAAGCCTAGGCCTCTCTGGTTGGATTTCCTGAAGAACCTGGGATACTGTAGACTTCCCTAGACCAGTCTGTGAGCAATCTTCCTAGTAGACAGGCCAAGAGAGGCAAGAGAGATGATATTTTGTCTTTGAGAGGTGGAAATGGATTTCATGATGATGATGAGAAAATGAGTGGAGGGTGGTGGGGTTTATATATGTTGGATGATACTCATTACATAAAGGTAACATAATAGAACCCTTGATGGATGTATGTAATGATATCACAGCATGCCAGGGTCAATATATATAATCAAAACTTTAAGTCAAACAACTGTCTGCATGACATGTCATTTCCAAATGGCTGCTACTCTATCAATTCCTATCCAAATCACTTGATTCATGAACCAATAGAAAGCCAAGAGTAAGTATGTCATTCCATACACTCATGGGCTAGGGCTATGGTTAGAGGTTATTGTGTTTAATCATAACTAATGTAAAACATGCAAACATGCAGACAGTTTTTTGAGCCACTGTATGTGGTATTTCACCCTTCACCAATTTTCCAGTGAAAGCCTCTATCCTTCATATCATGTGACTAATGCATCACATAGTCATGTCTACTCATTTCTCATTGTTTTGACTCATCTATGAATGCAGCTGACTGTGGACTTCGTGCTGTGGCCATGCAAGCCCTTGTACTGCTATTCTATGTACTATTAGCACAGCCAGGATGTGCCTGCACAGTTTTGTAACAGTATATAGCACATAGGTGGAAGATGGAATCCCTATCCTTCATCTCCTTTGCAATTCACCCAAGCTTTGTGCTATCATACTGACTGAGGACCTAGCTAGCAAAGAAACCTTGGCTCTGGACCAAGAGTTCTGCCACAAGAGGAATCACTTTCCATTGAACCTGCAATTAAGGTCTGGGACCTCATAGGGTTAGGGTTAGAATTTGAGCACTGGTTCTGAAGGAATATTTTCAGCTCAGTCTCCTGACTCAAGCCTTAACAGGCTTAGCCCAAGCCCTAGCAGAGTTTCTTCTCCACTCTCCTGACTACAGTACTTCACTTTAGGTTATGAGCCCTGAGCTCATTGCCTAGGTTGATGTCAACTACCTTGCAATGGCTGAGCAAGGGATGCCACCTAACAATGGCTCATGGTTTACTTGGAGAATTTTGTTGGGTCTCCTCAACACTCTCTCCTTTTTCTGAGGAGTCCAATGGGTTTATATGCAGCTGCCATTTTGGCAAGCTGAGTTTTTCTTTGCCATATCAGCTATTGCCTTTTTCACACTCTATGTGGAGATGCAGCATGCACCTGCTTATTGTTGCTCTTATCAAGTGGTGGCTAGTGCAACTAACAGGTTTGGATCATGGTGTGTCCAGGTGGATTGGACCATTTGTCCTCCTTCTGTGGCTGTTAGAATGCTGGAAGATCTTACAGATCCTCCTCCATATGAGTTGACCCCCTTGCAGCCAACTTATTTACAGCTAAGGGGTCAAAATATGACTGCCACAGAGGAATCTTTCCCTTCTAACATTCATAGTAGTGGGACATTTATTGGGTATATGGATGCTGACAGAAATCCTATCCTTGAAGTCAACCCATTGCCCATTCCTTCCACTGGTACCAGTTCTTATGCAACTCCCAGTCTCAATGTCTTGGTTCCAGCCTCATCAAGTCTACCATTACAATGGCCCCTTGTTAAGGCTTTGTGGATACACAAGCCTTGAATGCATTTGAAACTGATGCACACTAACCCTAACCCTAGATGTGCTGACTAGGCACTCTACAAGGCTTTTACAAGGCTCTGACCCAATGCCTTCACTGCTTAAGTAAGCAGACTGTTAGGCCTTATGAGGTGTCTCTGGCAGCAGCAAGAATCCTTGGTCCATTGAAAGATAACTGAAAAGGGTTTAGAGAGCAAGCCAGTAAGTTCATAGGATTGCAAAGGAGACAAAAGATGGGGAATATCCTGCATCTTTGTCTGGACTATATACTACATGAGAACAATAGAACTACTGGCTATGGGGAACAATGAGATAGTGCCATATGAGGCATACAATGACAGTCTGTAAGTAGAAAACAATAGTCATGAAGAAACAGAGTCAGAATGACTTGGAATCATGTAGTTATGAGTCTGTGAGTAGGTGCATCATGATCATGTGAAAGTTATGTGATGTGAAAGTTGTCACTCATATGCTGGAAAAGATGAAGGGTGTATAACACACATATACATGGGTATAGTAAAGAGGAGAAAGAATAAGGAAAATACACACTGGTAGAGCCACAAGGGTGAAGTCCACTGAGCATGTCCATGGATAGGGGAAATCCCTATAAGTAAAGGGACAGATGTCTGCAAAGCATCTGTTGGATTATGTAAGAAGAAAGACACATAACTATGGAAAGGTCATGTGGTGGAAAAAGATAAGATAAGGAAAATCTTAACATCACCCCCTCCTATGTTTCTCAGCCTAAGAAACCCTTACCTGTGGGCTGCCCTCAATCTGCTAGCCTTCACCTGGCTTGGAATATTCCAGGTTGGCATCCTGGGCTTTCAGTATGGCTGTCCCTCCTGGTGCTCCCACCTTCAATGGCTGAGGTAGTTACAGTTGAAAGAGCAGTATCTGAAGAGAGGATGGGTCTTTGAGATGTCCATCTTGCCAGAAAGGTAGTACCAGAGGGCTGGCATGGCTGGGATGGGG